>JAGWCC010000338.1:0-507345 GCA_022651775.1 Drusus annulatus
CTCCTATCTTAACAAACGAATTGCAAACTTTGGAGCACAGGCGTCAAGTGGGAATGCTGTCCTTGTTCTACAGGTATTTCAATAGAAGATGCTCCGAAGAACTTGCGTCATTGATTCCTTCGGCACCGGTGCATAGACGGGAAACTCGCCAAACGCGCACCTAACATGTGTACGCGGTTGACATTCAATACATGAGAACTTACGTTTTTATGTTCAACAGCTCGGCTATGGAACGATTTGCCGGCCTCTGTGTTTCCTCCCTCCTTCAACATGGGTCTCTTCAAAACCCAAGTTCACTCCTTCCTTTCCTCAAAAAGACCCTTCACACAGCATCCCCAAAGGCGACATAGACCCTGAGGGAAATTACTTCCATCAAGGCCTTCTGTGTGGAGTTATTGTAAAAAAAAAAATTAATTTTGGTTTTTTAAGTTTTTTATTGAGCTTACATATTATATGGCTTTATACTTTTAGTAAGGCTTTATGAAAAAAATCATAGTGCGGTTCCCAGGGTTCAACGACTGTTTTATAAGATCAGCGATTGCCAAATCAGCCAGGCGGAAAGACCTCTGTATCCGATGCTTGAATAAATTGCTTATTTAGTCGTAAGTTCCGGCGAGGAAGACAAAAATCGCTATCGGTTTTATGGTTTCCGGATAACTTAAGGTTAAATCGTCGAGTTAAGATCGAGGTAAGACGTTCGACTACGAATTCAGAGGTTGCGGGTTCAAACCCGGCGTGCGCAAATATTTTTCATTTAATTAGTATGTGTCATAGCACATTTAATTCGTATAAAATTAAATATAGTAAAATTGCGGCACGTTCCAGAGTGGTAGATATTTTAACTATCGCCCTGTTGAAAGACCACCATTCAAAATTAAACGTTGCTTGAAATGGCTTCAGCCGTTTTTGGTGACCAGATCTGAACAGCCAGGTACTTCCCAACCTTCCTCTTTCGCATCTCCTTCTCACTACCTTCAACCTCACAATATACTCCAATTGGGGATGCCATAGTCTCACTGGCTGACGGTTAGGAGCACTTGGGACTCTTTGTGTGGTATTCACTATAAAATATATATATATATATATATATATATATATATATATATATATACGAAAAAAGACATGGTTATCCCTAGATTTATGCGTTTTTAACATATTACGATTTTTTTTAAAGTACAGTGATAAAAAACGGATATTTGCAAAGTTAGAAAATCATCAATCAACTCTGATTGAGGGCAGTGAAGCGTGGAGCTGGCAGATGAAGGATGAAAGTAGACTGGATGCTGTAGAAATAAGATCCCTGAAGCGTACGTGTGGAAAAACCATGTATGAACGTATTAACGAAAGACTTTATTGGTTTCCTTCACATGAGTTGAAATTATCCAGCATTTAATATTACTTTTAAGCATCCAGTAAAAATAATATATATTTGAATGTATTGTAACAAAATTGTTTTTTTTTTTTTATGTATTGATACAATAAACTAGTAATATGGGAAGTTAGTGAAGTGGTAGTAAATGAATGAGGGAAAGAAGGGAGACTAGGGTGGAGAAAAGTAAGGCTAATCAGATCTATTTTCTAAAGAATAACAACAATAAGTTAATGATTTAATAAAACAAATTTGTAACTTTATTCCACTTTTATTATTTTGACTGGACCGGTTTCAGCCTATGACGGCCATCTTCAGACTAGTGTGACTTCACTAGTCTGAAGATGGCCGTCATAGGCTGAAACCGGTCCAGTCAAAATAATAAAAGTGGAATAAAGTTACAAATTTGTTTTATTAAATCATTAAAATGGAATTCCACCACGAATTAACAGTTTCAAAATTAGAAATAACAATAAGTTAATTTATTTTTTTCAAAATTCAACCAAAACTTTAAAGTGCTCTCGTGTAATCTTCCCAAAATGGCGCTTCAGCTCTTTTACCTTTCTAGCGACCATATACACTTTGATACATAACATACATAAAAGTATCCGACGTCAATTGGAAATAAAATAAGCACGCAAAGTTCATTCTTTGAAGAAGTTGAGTTAAGCGTATACGTGAACTTTTAACGTGAGTTAAAAAAATAAATTATGTACGTGACCAATAAAAATAATAAATCCAGTTTTAATTTCGCCATTTGTAGCCGCGTTTGTGCCTAGAACTAAAGATTACCGCTTTAACAGGGAGTTAGTAATTTACAAACCGTGTTCCACTACAAGGGAGAGTAAAACGTGAGTCCAGAATACCCAAACATATACTTATTAGTATGTACCTTAGAGTAACCTAGAGACCTAACTTTGCGAAATTTTGTCCGCACTTTTTGACCAAGCAATGACCAAAGGGTGTGGCCTAAACTCGGAGTAAAATCACTAACAGGGTTGTCACAAATTAAGTAAATTAGGTATTTTGTTGTGAGTAGGTAGTTGTAAATCATTAAAAAGAATGAATGTTGTATATTTTTTGTTTATTCAAATATACATTAATCAATAAGATTATTAAAATCTTATTTATAGATAAAAAATATAAACGAATTAAATTATTAGTACAGAACATTTTATAATACATATTATAAAATGAACTTCCAGTGTCCATCAACAAAATAGTTTACAAACAAAAGTAAAATAAAAAAATGTACGGTGATAACAGATGTTAAATCATTTTCTTAACCTTGGAGTAAAGAATATGGAGAGAGATCAATTTTTTTTACCTATATAAATTTGCGATAAATCACTTTCTGCGTTTTTACGTCGTACACCATGAGAGAGAAAGAGACACAAAAAAATTCACAAAACATGACACCGCTTTTTAAGTATTGTAGGGATGTTTTCCGTCCCGCGTTATTTTGTAAGGAAATTTCGAATGCAGATAATAATAACAGTGAACTTATATAGCACAGTTTTGTGATATTTCACGTCAAGTGCGCTTCATACTTAATTAATTAAGCTAATAATTCTAACTAACAAGGAGAAAATAATATATAATATGTATACAAAATTAAAACTATCTAAATGCATGATCGTTATCATAAATCATCAAGCTAAGGGTATAAAAATCCAGATGAAACGTATGAATTCATTTTAACATATTTGTTAAATCAAAGAAAAAGAAATTAGATTGGAATTTGATGTTAGATCCGTAACGCCCGAGAATTCTGTAGTTGCACCAATCGTAGATACTCCAAAAAAAGGTAGTCTTAAAAAACATAATACTATAACGTAATACGCGAATTTTGAAACTAGAAAAAAAATCTCCGCATTACAACAATCAAATCGTCCACGTTTACGAAAAATCACATCTTTAAATTATATAATACAGGACCTAGAAAAACGGGGCAATGTTCAAAGTGAAGGTATCCAAATATTATCGTCCATTAGTGGGCCCAACGGAGATGTTTTGTCGAAGTGATTACTTGGGAAATGGACTGAGCAGATTGTGCTATGGTATTTAGGGAGTTCAATTTTGCCTTCTCGTAGCACGGATCCATTTTTTCGCCTTTTTTCATCCTTTGGAAATCTAAAAATAATTAAATATATAATAATATTCCAATTTTGGCATAGCCCTGAATTTAGGGAGGCAACCAAAATCTAAGAGATAAACACTATTCTGTCTTTATCTGTTTGCCAACAATTTAGCGTTAGTATCATGAGAAAGAAAGAGACCGGGATAGTTTCAGAAGCCGTACAAAGACGGAGTTCCCCTTTCTAATGGTTTTTAATGTGACATCTCGTAAATATTTTTAAGTTAAACATATTGCGAATCCATTAAAACTCATTTCAAACGGAAGTTTATTATATTGGAACGAATAGTCCAAAGATTAATTACATATTGGTGTAAGTTACTAGTTGTTTTGTAGGGTAGGATGTTAAATATTTGAGATCAAACTAAAAAAGACGATTTTTATGGTACATACGTGTGAAAACTGTTTGTTTTTATCCTTTTGTACTTCGATTAAAGCAAACAAGCATAGAACATGTGGCCATGATGTTTTGCTAGATATTACACAAAAAATAACTCAAGTTTTTAACTATTTACGTACTTTTGACAGTCCGTTCGCCTGACAGTGCAAACGTGTCTGAAGTTTGTGATTAAATAATGAAGACATTTCATTTAGCCCGCCCCAAATCGTGTATAGGTTTCAACAATTGTTTGTCTCTTTTTCTCATATGCTTATAGAACCGAGCATAAAGAGAGAGCTATATTTTGCGAGTTTGTCAACGATTTGTCACAAATTAGTATGGTCTCTTTATATTGTTACTCTGAGGTATGTACATACTTTGACGGAGAGCATCAAATGTATGCCAAAACCAAAACTAGAGTGAAACTTGAGTCCAGAATACCCAAACATACACTTATTAGTATGTATGTACATACTTTGACGGAGAGCATAAAATATGAGTATGCCAAAACCAAAACTAGAGTGAAACTTGAGTCCAGAATACCCAAACATACACTTATTAGTATGTATGTACATACTTTGACGGAGAGCATAAAATATGAGTATGCCAAAACCAAAACTAGAGTGAAACTTGAGTCCAGAATACCCAAACATACACTTATTAGTATGTATGTACATACTTTGACGGAGAGCATAAAATATGAGTATGCCAAAACCAAAACTAGAGTGAAACTTGAGTCCAGAATACCCAAACATACACTTATTAGTATGTATGTACATACTTTGACGGAGAGCATAAAATATGAGTATGCCAAAACCAAAACTAGAGTGAAACTTGAGTCCAGAATACCCAAACATACACTTATTAGTATGTATGTACATACTTTGACGGAGAGCATAAAATATGAGTATGCCAAAACCAAAACTAGAGTGAAACTTGAGTCCAGAATACCCAAACATACACTTATTAGTATGTATGTACATACTTTGACGGAGAGCATAAAATATGAGTATGCCAAAACCAAAACTAGAGTGAAACTTGAGTCCAGAATACCCAAACATACACTTATTAGTATGTATGTACATACTTTGACGGAGAGCATAAAATATGAGTATGCCAAAACCAAAACTAGAGTGAAACTTGAGTCCAGAATACCCAAACATACACTTATTAGTATGTATGTACATACTTTGACGGAGAGCATAAAATATGAGTATGCCAAAACCAAAACTAGAGTGAAACTTGAGTCCAGAATACCCAAACATACACTTATTAGTATGTATGTACATACTTTGACGGAGAGCATAAAATATGAGTATGCCAAAACCAAAACTAGAGTGAAACTTGAGTCCAGAATACCCAAACATACACTTATTAGTATGTATGTACATACTTTGACGGAGAGCATAAAATATGAGTATGCCAAAACCAAAACTAGAGTGAAACTTGAGTCCAGAATACCCAAACATACACTTATTAGTATGTATGTACATACTTTGACGGAGAGCATAAAATATGAGTATGCCAAAACCAAAACTCACACACATGCTTTTTTTTAAGTCAGAGGCTGGGGGACCCACGGGGTGGGACGTTCAGGAAATGATGGGAAGACGAACGGGGGGGAGGTGGGAGATTCTGGCAAAAACAAGCCCAGACTCTGTCAGGACCGGGAATAAGACGGCGGGGGTGTGTGGATTTTGTTCTGGGCTCAGAGCAATAATATACAGGAGGGAGCGTTTCTTTAGTCAGTGTTGATGATTTTTGCCTGACTCGGCTAGACCTGGGCGTGGATAGGACTAGGGCTATGGTATTTAGACATCCATTCATTGCACATGTCGACATAATGTTTTTTTTTTTATATTTGTAAAACCACTTTTTCACAGTATTGTTATTAACAAAACTATAGGATATAATCATATTTGGATGATTTGTATAGCACCGTTTTTGTAAAAAAATCACCTCAAGGGCGCTGTACAGATCTTACTTTCTATATTATTAGATATTAATTTCTAGTTTGCATAAGACAATATACAGGAAAATACTAACCTGGCAGGTCCCATCAGTTAGACACACTTATCAATTTAAAATAATGTTTAATTATGTTTTTTTTTAAATTTTATTAAGAAACCGTCGAGTTCTGTCCTGTTATGTCGCATAACAAAAAGTAGTGGGCGGAGTCGCCGGAGACTTGAGAGACGGATAACATGCTTGCATATCGAATGGTGGCGCTAAATTATGTGAGAACTTGTCTTGTCTCTTTCTCTCTCACGGTTAACGACGTAAAAACCAGGAGAAAGTGATTGTTTTATCGTAAATTTGTATAGGTTGGGTAAAAATATTTAGCTATCTCTCCATATATATTCTCGCTCTGAGGTTCTGGGCCTTTTTTGCTATCAAAATAATAAATCCCGGCTGGGTGGAAAGCGGCGACAGACTATTTGTCTTCGGATTTTATTTATTACGGAGAAGCCATGTAAAATAAGTTATTATTGTATTCGAACCGACAACTTATTTTCTTATAGATGATATAGAATCGTTTGAAAAACCGATGTCGTGAATTCATACTTATTCCCTACAGGCTTCGTCGGAGATACAATCCACAGTTTTAAGATTTTTTTTGCAATCAAAAATTACGAGACAAACAATATTTTCCCCCTTTTATATGAATACCGCACAAGAGTCTAAACTGCTCCCGACCGTCTAGAGCCAGTGAGGCTATGGCATCCTCGAATAGGGTATGTTGTGAGGCTGAAGGTAGTTGGGAGATTCACGAACCGTTACACGAACTCTAAAATTTCATATTTTTTATAGTGAATACTGCATAAGAGTCCCAACTGCTCCCAACCATCTAGAGCCAGTGAG
Source organism: Drusus annulatus (assembly GCA_022651775.1). Taxonomy (NCBI): domain Eukaryota; kingdom Metazoa; phylum Arthropoda; class Insecta; order Trichoptera; family Limnephilidae; genus Drusus; species Drusus annulatus. The sequence continues at coordinate 6,748 of JAGWCC010000338.1, forward strand.
ACTATGGCATCCCCAATCGCAGCATGTTGTAAGGTTGGAGGTAGTGGGAGGGAAAGGAGATGGGAAGAGGAAGGTTGGGAAGTACTCGGCTATTCAGATCTGGTCACTAAACAAGGCTAAAACCATTTCAAGCACCGTTACGATTCTGAATGGTGGTCTTTCACCAGGGCGATACTTGAAGTATTTAACAATAAGATCCTTAAAATAATAAAATCTTTTCATGACTGTATTCTTCTCCAAATTGATATTGATTCATTTAATGAATGGTGTGAAACTAACTGCCTAGAATTTGAACATGATAAATGTAAAATTATGTCATTTCATAGAACTCATAAGCCGATCCTCTTCAATTATAAATTAAATAGCCATCTATTAAATTAAATAGTATCTACCACTCTGGAACATGCCGAAAATATTTTTTTTCTAAAATTATTTTATATGTATTGAATGTGTTATGACACATATTAATCAAATAAAAGTTATTGGCGCACGCCGGGTTTGAACCCGCGACCTTTTAATTCGTAGTCGAGCAACTTACCACTTGAACATGGAAGCCTAGAAGACAAACACGCCCACAACGCATTTCTACCCCTTTATCTCTTCAGTGTTTTAGACAAGGACATCTTGTGATATTATAGATTATCATACTTATCCGTGCAGGCGCCGAGAACAGGTACAATATTTATACAGCAGCGACGCATGCGAGTGCACAATACAGTTTGTTGGTATGTAAAATGATATTTCAAAGGTCCATACCTCATTATAGAAATGACGTTGCGAATTAATAATAATAATATTTTTTTATTTAAATACAGTTAACAATAATAACAGCAAAATAAGAAAAATAAAAGCAGAATAATCATATAAAATACATAGGGTGTATAAAGATGTGGGTACATTTATATATTTTAACAATACATAATAATGTGTTAATTGCACTACGCCAGATCTCACTGATCGTAGTATTTAAAAATGTAGATACTAGACATATTACATGTTTTCAAAATAACAATTTCAAGTTTTACACGTTCTAGAATGAACCCAAAATACAACATTTTTCAAGTGTAACATAAAAAAATATATTTATGCTAAAACAATCTGATGTGGGATGCGATGGGTAGATAATCCAAAATCTCTGGAATAAAAGCTTTAGAACACGCCTTGAGTGTACAGGAGATGATAAAATATTATGGAAAAACGCGCATAATTTCAGCGAAAAATTTACGTATAAACATACTTATATTACGTTATGTGCTCCTTGTACGCGAAAAAAACAAAATAAAATATTCTAGTTTGCGATTTTGTAACTAGATATGAAACAGAAAATCTGTGTACTGGAGAAAAAAAAAGAAAATATATATTTTTACGGTTTGTTCAAAAGAAAAGGTGAATTTTGAATTTTCGCGGGCTGTGTACATTCGATTATCGCAAAATTTAATACGTATTCTTGGATCCATTTTTTTCAAAAGTAAAAAATCGAAGAGCACACAAAAACGTGACTAACCTTTCCAGTTGTTAAAAACAAACCACTAATCCAAAATGGCTGATAATGCTAACATATGATAAACATATGTGTACCAACATAACAACAACAAAAAATCGATAATCAGATGTACACAGCCCGCGAAAATTCAAAATTCACCTTTTCTTTTGAACAGGCCTCGTATATACGATATTTCCCATAAACTCGTAAAATTTCTCATTATTCTTTTATCACGTTCTCAGTTGATGTTTTGCTTCGTTCATTTCATATTATTTGTATCTTTCTCTCTGTTTTTTTTGTTATAATTTAAATGTAGTTCTTTGATTTGTTTTTATTTTTTAATTATGGAATGTATTGCATTGCATTATACCTGCATACCTTCTGGAATAAAATTATTATTATTTTGTTTTCTTACTGTCCACTTTTTATTTTATTTGATATTGTGATCTCCCTCTGTATTTATCAGTATATAAAATATAATCACATACTGTGTATTTTTTGTTTAGCTAATTTTGTACCCTGATGATGCTTAGGCTAAGCGAAACCGGTCGGTCATAATTTTTTTAATTAAATCTGTGGTCTTATGCAAAGTAATTATTTCATTTTCATTAAATATGTCAAACCACAAAGTAATTGGTTTCCACGAAAATATTTAAAAAAAAACACTAGAACAGTGACGTAATGAAAAACATCACCGCCTTTTCGTCTGGAATATCTAAGTCAACGCAACCATTCTCAGCTCTCAACCTGATTTCCGTCTCGAAGTATGGAGCTTTGAAATTTAATTTCAACTGCAAACTCAATCGTGAACCCATATTTCACAGCACAAATGCTTCCGTCAGCGATGGATCGATTCTTACTGAACCGTTTGGAGACGAGCACGTCTTTATTGGAAGGATTCCATTGATTCCTAACGATTTTCAGTTTCCATTCAAACTAATGCAATTCCCTGTTCGCCTTGCATTTGCAATCACCATTAATACATCGCAGGGGACAGTCCCTTGCAGTTACGGACTTAAATATGGCAAAGGAAAGCTGCCCACATAGACAGCTGTATGCATTTGTCTGTTTGTTTTTGTATTTTTATTTAGATGTATGCAAATTATTTGTTTTCACATCTAGTAATTTTTTTTAATATAAGGTTACCATACACCTATGTATAGATATAAATTGAAATCTTAGTATGTTTAAAAAACATAGGTTTTTCTTTACATATTCAGCACAAATCCTAGAAAAAGTGCCAAGACGTGAGGCTTCTTTTAGGGCCCTTTGATATTGAAAGGTCAATATCAAAGGATCTCCGTGGTCGGGTGGTTAGACGCTCGACTAATAATTCAGAGGTCACGGGTTCTAATCCCGGCGTGCGATAATAAATTTTATTTAATTAATATGGGTTATTTAATATTGTATTCATATAATATATTTGCGGTACGTTCCAGAGCAGTAGATATTCTAAGTATCGTCCCGGCGAAAGAATACCATTCAGAATCGAAACGTTGCTCGAAATGGCTTTAGTCTTGTTTGGTAACCAGATCTAAATAGCCAGGTACTTTCCAAACTTCATTTTACCTATCTTCTTCCCCTTCCCAAAACATACCCCGATTGGGGATGCCATAGTCCCCCTGGCTCCAGACGGTTGGGACTCTTGTGCGGTTTTCACTCAAACGACAAAACAAAAAGTTGTGCTGAGTAGGAAGTAAGTTTTACTGCCCTGAAGAAAGATTCAGAATCAAAACGTTGCTTAAAATAGCTGTAAAATGGCGTGTTTGGTGACCAGATCTGAATAGCGAGGTCCTTCCCAACCTTCCTATTCCTCTCATCACTACCTCCAGCTTCACAACATACCCCAATTGGGGATGCCATAGTCTCACTGGCTCCGGACGGTTGGGAGCAGTTGAGAACCGTACAATTTACTATTTTTTTTTTTTTTAAAGGACTAAAGAAATTTATTTTGCGTGCATCTTGTTATTACGTAATTAAAGGTTGTCTTTTTAGTTTTAACAATGATTTTAAACTTAGAGTATATAGAGTGGTATCTATCCAAGACAGTGTAGCTATTTTTTGTTGATTTTTACCGGACTCGGCGGACCTAGGCGTGGCTAAGACTAAGGCTAGGGTATTTATACATTCATTCATATCACATATCGATATAATGTTTTTTTTTATTCGTATAACCACTTTTTTACAGTATTGTTATCAACAAAAATATAGCATATAACCTAAAAAACCGTTTAGTTGTGTCAAGTTTAGTGGCATAATAAAAAAGAGCCCAAGATCATCGTGACAGTACATAGAAGCGGTGTATTATATTTGTTGTCTCTTTCTCTCTCATAGTGTACGACGTAAAAACCCGGAGAAAGTGATTTATCGCAAGTTTGTATAGATCGGGTAAAAATAATTAGCTCTCTCTTCGTACATTGTTACTCCAAGGTTTTGACTTAATTCAGGGGATTGTGAGCTTTATAAGTGCCCATGAATATACAATATGATTCAAAAACCTATATAATATGATGAAGAAAGGTTTTATTCAAAGGCAGTGTCAACTCCATAGCTTTACACCACTTTTACGTAAAACTGCATTTCTTGGAATGATGATAAATTGCTTATCGTGCGCAGTGATGCATCTATTTTTACACATCGGTACGATACAACAATAATACGTATTATCTTATAACGTTTTAGAAGGTTTTGTTGAATTAACAGCGGAAAAATTGAGAAAAAAAACACAAGCTAACAAAATAGGCAACTGACAGCTGGGTAACGATGCGACGTGACAGCTGTCAGCTAAGTTTACAGGCAATAAATACAATGTAGTAGGCTGTTTTCAGTGGGATACACTAAAATTCAAACGTTGATAATCAATTTCCGTGTGAAATTTATATATATTGAAATATGTATATTTACCTTTATTTAAAACAAATAAAATAATTTAATCTAGTGTCATGACCATTTTTGTAGAGAATATAGCACCTCTTTCATCAACAAAAATATGGGATATAACCCAAAAAACCGTTCAGTTCTGTCCCGTTGTGCCGAATAACAAAACGTAATGGGCGGAGTCGCCGGACACGCTAGAGACGAATAACATGCTTACATACCGATAGGTGGTGCTATATTGTGTGAGAACTTGTCTTGTCTCTTTCTCTCTCACGGTTTACGACGTAAAAAACAGGAGAAAGTGATTTATTTTAAATTTGTATAGAAAAGGTAAAAATATTTAGCTATCTCTCCATATATAGTCCCCACGAAACTGAGCAAAAAGCAAGGTTAAAACATAATTGTAGACTGTCAGCTCTTGAAATAGTGAATTGTGTTTTTTTTATAATATATTAAAACACATTACTTTATTATAAACGACTGTATTAATTAAAACTTTTATTTCTTATCTTATTAATTAATGGCAAAGAAATATGTTTAAATATGATATAAATATTATAATTATGGAGAGCCATAAAGTAAATTCTTTTCAGGAAAATAATTATGTTGTTTAGATTCTGATAAATATTGTAAAAATGGGTGTAAACTTTAATCAAATTCAATTATGTATAAGCATCCAAGTTATGGGTTCAAAAGCCTTCAAAAGATCAAACAAAATACTTGGCGTGAGACTGCGAGAAGTTGGATTAATAAAATTTAAAAAAATATTTAACATTAAAACGTTAGCGTTTATAAAGTTTTACTTTACAATCCCTCCAAGCAAACATTTTTGATATGTTTCTTCGTGAAATTTTCCCGAATTGATTGACATTCCAAAAGAGCACTTGAACAAACATCGTAGTTATTTGCACAAAGACTCGAACAGCGTAATTAACCCCTTTACAGGCACCAGGAGCCAATAAGAAGTGCTCACTGAAAGAGGAGAGTTTAAACGGAGAAAATTAATTCCCACTTTCCTCGTTCAAAGGAAATCGAAAGTTTAAAGCGAAAGTTTCCTTAAATACTAGTAATGCTAGTACATACATACTACTGAAGGTTACTTGCTGTTAAAGGGCTGGTCGTAAAGGGGTGGGAGCTTTATTGAAGAGGGTAATACCTACGGAGGAATTTTAAAACTTTTTATGAGGGTTGGAAATGCAGAGTGGATTTGGTGAAATATAAAATTTTGCATTTCAACAGAAAGAATTAAAATGTGGCTGGAGCAAAGGTATTGTTGCAAGTGCGATTCGGAGGTTTAAAAATGCGTCGGGGCCAGCGGGACTATGGCATTCTAAATAATTTTATAAGGTTGAATAAAGTGAAGAGGGTGAAGAAATGGGTAAATGTAAATATGAAAGGATTGTAACATAATAAATTATGTGAAGTACCAGTACCTACCGCTCTATACTATTATACACACAACCCTCACTACGCACGGACATCACTAATAAGAAGCTGCGCTGAAGACAGAAACGTGGCGGTTCACAGCCCGCCGAAAAACCTGCCAAAAAACCGACTGGCTGAAAGATTCACAGATGTGAGGGAGGAGATATTAACGGGTTCGACCCAGGGGATCGGAACCATTCTCCGCCATATGCAGTACGCCATTCGCAACGATGTTGAGCCTTACAAGCTGTTCTACGACATGACCATCGCCAGAGAGGGTTCTGGCTCACATTCAAGAGGACCCAAATTACAATGTACATTTTCACCAAAACAAACATTCCTAATCTGTGAATTGGTTTTCTCTTCTTCTCATATATAAAATTCATTCCTGAATACTAGGAAATATATTGTGTGGTTATTAGGAGTATTCTTATGATTTACAACCGAGGATCCCTCCAAATATGATCGAGATGACATTCCACTTCCTGAGATAGAGAGGCTACTCTAATTAAAGTTTAGCCGCATGGACAAAGGTTACATTTGACGCCCAACTTTAGATTGCAGAACGTTTCCTCAATTTGTTATCCTTGTTGGAAGATGTTTTTTTATCATAGACAAGCATTCGGAACGTCGGTGTCCGCAGCTTTCCATGCAGTGTAGAACCGCGAAGAATTACTGATCCTGGTTCATCAGGCAAACAGAGGGAAGATCATGATCCCCAGCAATGAGGCTATGACATGCTTAATTCGAAGAAATTTTATGATGCTAAAGAAACTGGACAGAAGGGGAAGGGAGTAAGGAGGTTGGAAATTACTAAGCTATTTAGATCTGGTCAAAAAACAATACTTAATAGAGTGAAAGCCAATTCAAACTGTGCGTTTCGATTTTTAATGGTGGTCTCCCACCAGGCCAAAACTGAGATTATCTATGACACTGAAACGTGCCGCAAATGAAGGTGATTTATATTTTTAAAATTTGAAATAACGTAAATCAATTAAACTATTTTTTTATGAGCACTACGGCATTAAAGCCCGAAACCTCTGAATCCATAGCCGATGATCTATACCGCTCTACTATAACTCTTTAAGTGAATTCAAATATATTGTAATTGGAATTCGTTTGAGCCCGCGACCTTTGGGCCCAGAGCCAGATAAGCTTACCATTTTGCCACGAATGTAATCATAGGTATTCTTTAAGATGCTCTATAAAAGCAATAAATCCTTAACTTTACTAGGGAATAAGGGAATAATCCGATTAAATCTACCTAACAAGAAATCGTACGTCACAAGTTTATTGATTTCTCGAGCTTCGTTCTTGCTTAAACTGCGTTCCTTAAAATACATTTACTTTGCTGTGATATAAATAAGTTAAGCGCGCTATCCAGGGCACGTATAATATTTATATTCCCGTGATTAATTCAATTTATTAAATAAGACTATAGGCTAAGTACTAATTACATACTTTCAAAAATGATTAGTAAAAAGTCTTATTCGAAGGTTCACTGACTGGAGCTATTTTCCTTATCTGTTGTGTGTTAGACAAATAATGGCTTGGTGTAGTTAGGATTTCAGATTTTGCCAGAAATTGTTAAGGCTCAGCACCCAACATGGCATTCTAATACGAGCGATACTAAAAATGATTTATCTGTAAATTCTACATGGGCAGTAAGAAAAATTTCTAAGGTTTCTAGTAAATAAAAATAAGCTGTAATCTTTTAAATTCCGTGAAAAACGTACTAAAATGTCAGTAAAGGTGCAGTTTGAAAATCAGTGCAGCCATTTTCGAACGTTTTACCTAAAATTCCAGTATGTATATAATGAATAATTTAAAAGATTACAATTTAAAAATTGTATTCCCTGGAAACTTTGTGTGCATTTTTGAGTGCTGACCCTTAAGTGATTATATACTTCAAGAGTGTATTTGTAAGGCTTTAAGCGACTAGCTTTACTAACCGGTACCATCCTAGATTTGTATGAAAAAATATGAAACATCAATTATAATTTGCGTATTAAACAAGCGCTTTTACAATATGATTTGTGATGATGTCTTATTTTATTTTTTGTATTCAAATTGATATCTCAAAGCTTTATATCTCATGACGAAAGTAACGTTGATAGCAGAAAATATTTGAATTGATTTCGGAATTTCAGACTAAAAAAAGATAGTTTAAACGAAAAAGCAAATTCCAGTTATATCTTTAAAGATCTAGGTATTGACTGAACTCTTTCCCTGGATAAAACATACGTAAAAAAGGTAAATAGCAAATTTGACGAAGTGAGCTTTCGTGTAGTTAAGATGTTTGGTTTGTACAGAAAAGTAAAATATGTACAACTATTGCGAGTTCTTATCGCGAATATTCACATATTTCCGAAATATTCGTAGACATTAAATATTTTCTATATACGAGGCCTGTTCAAAAGAAAAGGTGAGTTTTGAATTTTTGCGGGCTGTGTACATTCGATTATCGATTTTTTTTGTTGGTGTTATGTTGGTACACATATTTTTATAATATGTAAGCATTATCAGCCATTTTGGATTAGTGGTTTGTTTTTGACAACTGGAAAGGTTAGTCACGTTTTTGTGTGTTCTTCGATGTTTTACTTTTGAAAAAAATGGATCAAAGAATAAAATCCATGATTTGTTTTTCCACAACCCCAGGACGCTCATCGTCATTAACATCTTCTCGGCCTTCGTACCACTTATACCACTTGTATAAATTTTTTACTTAAATATGTATTTATTCATTTAACTGTTAAACAATACGCCGAGGCGCCACCAGTAGGTCAATATCAAAGAGGCACACAGCAAATAACCTGAATCAAAAAATTTCACTATGGTCGAAAACACTTTTCTCATTAGTAGAAAGTCGTCAAAATAAGTATAAGATGAAAAAACGAATGCCACAGTCAACATTTTAAGTGCGTTAGAGCACTTTATTCCATTTTTAACGCAAAATTTAATACATTTCTCGGCGAGTCTACTTTGTCTCAAAAAAGTGTTTATAAATGGTACAAGCGCTTTACAGAAGGCCTAGAAGATGTTAATGACGATGAACGTCCTGGAGTTGTGGAAAAAAAAATCATGGATTTTATTCTTTTCTCAAAAGTAAAAAATCGAAGAACACACAAAAACGTGACTAAACTTTCCAGTTGTCAAAAACAAACCACTAATCCAAAATGGCTGATAATGCTAATATATGATAAATATATGTGTACTAACATAAAATAACAAAAAAATCGATAATCGAATGTACACAGCCCGCGGAAATTCAAAATTCACCTTTTCTTTTGAACAGGCCATGTTCATAATAGCTTAGGTTTTTGTTTATCTCTTCCAATAAATCAAGGCTTCTGAGTTGAACTGCACTTAAAATTGTCGTTAAAAGTGTGAAACCTGATTGATTGATAGATTGATGGATTGGGAAAGGGAGAATCTCCGCTACGAGATGAAGAGGCGAATCGCTGAAGGGATGAAATTTACGAAAACATTTTTAAAATTTTCTTCTGGCCTAAAAAGGCAAATAATAAATACACATTGGTAAACAGCAGCAAAAAATAAATCACAGATTGATGTTGTTTAAATTGAATGCATTATAGTTGTACTTTTGTAACTGACCACTTGCTGGCTCGAAAATGATTTTTCTATATATTTGAATATTTACAGCAAATTGAATATGCACCTACACACCTAAAAGATTACAGCTGAAAGATCTTTTGCGATGATATCTATCAGTGTTTTCTCATGGACGATGCATGTGACAAAAAGACAGTTTACAGCAGAGTTTTCAACCACATAACCCAAAAATTAATGTAGATTGGTATTAACATTAGATTACATAAAGTGGTACCTATCTAAGGCAGTGTAGTCAGTTTTTGATTGATGATTTTTGCCGGATTCGGCAAACCTGGGCGTGGCTAAGGCTAGGACGAAGGTATTTATTCATCCGTTCATAGCACATATCGGCATAATGTTTTTGTTTATTCGTATGACCACTTTTTCACAGTACTGTTATCAACAGAAATATAGCAAATGACCAAAAAAAACGTCTTGTTGTCTCCAGTTTAAAAACATGTGGACGGAGGCCCCGGAGACCAAGATCATCCTTGCAGTACATAAAAGCGGTGTGTTATTTTTGTTGTCTCTTTCTCTCTCGTGGTGTGCGACGTAAAAACCCGGAGAAAGTAATTTATCGCAAGATTGTATAGTTGGGTAAAAATAATTAGCTCACTCTCAAAAACATTATTACTCCAAGGTATTTAACAAATTTTCGCGTGAGTATTAAATTTTGATTTTAAATATTGAGATACGTTCTGAAATCGATAATAACATTGTCACCGAACTTTAATTATTTTTCAAATATTCTTTTTCTATGCAATGAAAAGAAAAATAATACTTGAAAAATAAACAAATAAAGCAATAAAATACTTGAGTAAAGAAATACTTGAGCAAAACATGTACGTAGAGCTAATAATAAAATTCACGACATTTGAATTTTACTTTCAGGTACTTAAAGGTTAACACCTGAAAGCAAAATTCAAACGTACGATCCGAAGGGGTTGACGTATTTGCCCTATTTGAAATTGCTTTTGAGAGTGTTTTCATGGCATAAATTTACTTTTTTTAAACTTTGTTTTTACAGAAAAACGGGTTACGAATAATTTGACAATATTTGAAAAACTCCTACTACCATCATAATAAAATAACCGAAAAATGTTGCTCGTGCAATGATGGAGGACTTGGCTAGCTAAAGAGATTTACCCACGACGCTCGAGTGGAAACTCGACGCGTTTGCCCACTCAGCTACCAACCGATCGAATGTGATGATTAAATTACTTGTAATGATACTTTATACGTGTGTTTTTATAAACGATGTGAACTTAAAATTAAAAAAAATTAAAAACAAAGAGAAGGACATACCCCTGTGACATTAAGACACCAAACCTTTGAATCTATATAGATGTGTCAAAATTACTGAAATACTGCATTGGGGTAAGGAATGCTCAAGCGAAACTGTATTTCAGTTGAATTACCGCGTCGCCTGAACTCGCGCCAAGTTAACCGCACAATGAGAATAGGTTTAGTCAAACCAGAAAATCGTTCATACAGTCAGTTGTACAAAGTCGTATTCCGGAAACACTCACCACCATCACTTAGGGTTTCCGAACAATGGTTGCCTGCTCCGGATGGAACTTACTTAATTGTATGCGTGGATAATAATATGTACGGTACGTGTTCTGGCTGAAAACGTTAAGTCTAGAGAAAACTATCATAAGTTAATGTTTTCTGTTGGAACAGGGATGAGATTTTTAAGGGTGGGAAAACTTTATTGCAACAACTGATTTTGGTACAAGTAAGTAACGCATAAGAAGATTAAGGGGATATTTCACCACCTGAGAGTAAACTGTAGATTGGTGCTACTCATCGAGTAGCGTATTTTATCTGTTTCACCACCGCCGAGTAACGCTACACACCAAGTGAGCGTCTGTTTTAACAGCTACGTTAATCCCAAGATTAAAGTACCTTGATGAGTAGTTACTCAACAGTCAACTCAGAGGTGGTGAAATACCCCCTAAATTTTCAAAAACGGCTTTCAAATCAAACCATTGGAATGTATTAAAACAATTCTAACTATCAAAATATACGTATTGGATCAAACGACAAAAACATTATTTTCTCGACTGGTTTTGATTTCTTTCAAAGATCTAAGATAGAAGCATCTACCAGTGTGCTTTAAAACAGGTAAAAAATGTTAAAACATACAAAATACGACGTTTTTTTTAATATTTTTTATAGTGATTTTTCTATGGCACCCCCAATTGGGGTATGTTGTGAGGCTGAAGGTAGTGGGGATGGGAAGGAGATGTGAACGAGTAAGGTTGGGAAGTATATGGCTATTCAGATCTGGTCATCAAACACGCCTCAGTTCATTTCAACATTTCGATTCTAAATGGTGGTCTTTCTATTAGAGTTTGTAACTATACTCTGGAACGTGCATAAATTAAATGGGTTATGACAAGGAGCCGCGAATACGGTAGCATGTTAAAGAATTTCAGAGCCGCTCATTATTAAGGCGAGTTCCAGGATTTGCAGCCCTTATGAAAACCAGGGTAGCAGGAATGCGGGAAAGGATTAACAACTCCAGAAATAACCTCATCATGGAATCCCGTCAGATCCCGAAAGCTAGCATAGAAGCGCATTGGAGTAAATTATTGGCCCCATCAATCTTAACGCTGCCAGGATGGACTCCCTCTTGATGGCGTTTTGTAGAAATGAGGCCTAATATACTCCATTAATATTTTCTTACTTATATTCTTTATTTATTTTATTTTATTTATTTATTTTTTTATCATCATTATTATTATTTTATTTTCATATATTTTTATTTTATTATTTACTTATTTATTTATTTCTTATGAATTTCTGTTCATTTTTATTTTTGTTACTATTATTATTACAATGTATTGATATCAATTATGGAAGGTATTGCATTGCACTACTCCTGCATACCTTCCGGAATAAAACTTTTATTATTATTATTATTATTAATAATTATCGTTATTTGATGGGTTAAATTCGTTTCAAACACCCGATAGTAGGCGCAGATGTATTGTGTAAACTACCACATTATGACACATGTTTATAAGATAAAAGTTATTTGTGCACGCCGGCTTTGAACCCGCGACCTCTAGATTCGCAGTCGAGCGTCTCACCACTCCGTTGCCGTTGGAACGTTATAACCTATTTAACATAACTTCGTTCAAACTAGTTTTAATAACTGGCCTTGCATTATTTTCGGTTCTAGTCATTCGTAAAACGGTCGTACGTAGTTTAATGACACACATAGACATCAGGTATTTCATTTTTCACTTCATCCAATGTATATATATAGTCAGTGAAGGCAATATAAACAAATGCATACATACATACATATTGCATTTTGTTAGATTTCAAAGAGATAACTTGTTGGGTTCTCACTTTCTTGTTTTTCATCCAGTTCCTACCTTTCCCGCCATTTCGCTATTCGATTTTCTTACTCAACAACACTGTGTTTAAAAAACAGTTGACAATCAAGAAACAGAAGAGATATATTTAAAAAGGTGTTTGGTTCGTTCGATGATGTCTCGTTTGGTCGTCGTTCAGTTGTTTGTTCTTCAAGTAAAATTGAGTTAAGTTTTGTGATTAGTTAAACACAAACTTCATCGGTGAGTGAACTGGTTTCCTTACTTCCTTCACTCCATAATCTGTCCACATCCATAATTAGACACTTCCATCAAGTAGTATAGTTTTACCGTTTTACAGTCCACTATTTTCAAAATTAATCTGAAGCTGAACAAAACATTTGGTGTTTTAGAGCAGCTTCGGATCTAACACATTCAATGTTGGTGTAGCTTGCTGGTCAGCTATTTATAATATTGCGCATTTCGACTTCAAAGTTGGCAGACCCCTGCCTAATAATACTCCGAGATCGAGAGCGGAATACCAGGGTAGCAGAATACTAGAGCAGATCTCCAATAAATCAAAGATCTATTCAGAAGGGCGGGTCACTAGGTCCGTTCGGGCAAAGCGATTGATTCGGTCATAAGCATTACGCACGCAGGTCACGGGCCCGGGAGGTTGTGAACTGACCCAATTCGATAGAGCAAGCACTACGTATCGTTAGGACGGGTACTCGTCTCGAGCAAAATGAATTACGGCCGCAAAGTGGCTTCATAACCGACTACTATCGGCTAGTTACTGGTTCAACAGAATACGAGATGACTTTCGCGGAGTTTAGCGGGACCACTTTCTATGAAGTTTAGTTTATATTTGTGTGTAAAGAAAGGAGTGTGGAAATAATACATTTATTTATTTATTTATTTACGCCCGTCATAGGCTTTTATACAAATGTTAAAATTTATTTTTATTTTTATAATAACTTCATTAGTGCAAAAAACATTGTAAAATAAAAATAATAAAAAGAGTATTGAATAGCAGATACAAAGTACTGTAGATGAAAATAACTAATAATATTTAATTAATAACAGGTTCAAAAATATTGTAAAAAAAAAGAATATAACACAAAAGTGAATGGAAGAACAAGTCGGAGGCACCCGAGGAAGACATGACACGATCATGTGAATTAAATACTTGATTCGGGGCATGTCAAAAGTCAGAATAACAGAAGAAACATATATTTTTTTACAGTAAATACCGCACAAGAGTCCCAACTGCTCCCGACCGTCTAGAACCGGTGGGAATATGGCATCCTCGATTGAGATATTTTGTGAGACTTCGAGTAGTGGGGAGGGGTAGGATATAGGGAAGAGGAAGGTTGGGAAGTACCTGGCTCTTCAGATCTGGTCACCGAACGCGGCTAAAGCCATTTCAAGCAACGTTTCAGTTCTGAATGGTGGTCTTTCACTAGGGCGATACTTAAATTAAGTGCCACTTTGGAACGTGCTGCGAATATACTGTATATTTTTGTATATGAATTAAAGGTATTATGTAAATTAAATAAAAGTTATTTGCGCACGCAGGGTTTGAACCCACGATCTTTGAATTCGTTGTCAAGCGTTTTACCACTCGACCATGGGAAGCATAAAAAAGAAAACAAAAACTGTTGCGGGTTCAATTCTTTTTTAGCTAATTCCTCTTAGTATTGTACAAGCAATATGTAAAGAAATAATGATAAATAATTAAATAATAATTTAAAATGAAAGCGGAACTAGCAATTTTATTTTTAGTTTATTTTATTTTATTTCAGTACTCAGGGAAGGTGGTGTAATCTCATAAGTTCCATATAATACATAGAAAAAAAATAAAGATAATGATTATAATAATACATAGTATGGAATAAAAATAATTAAAAAAATGATAATATAAAAACAAAAAACAAAAAAATTAAGCTTCGTTTCAAAACATCATGAATCGACTCCACTGTTTATAAACGGGGCCCTGCAAGAAGTCTAGTGCTGCCATCATAAGAGTGTTTTCGCCCGTGCCTATTCTTATGTAGTAGTTGGCGATACGTCTTCTTATTAAGGCTCCCGGGAACTAGGCCTTCTGCAGACATTTCTGAGGCACTGCAGTACCAGGACAGCACGAAAATCGTCTGGTAAGAGTTGTTGTAATGTACCTCCATTATTTTTAAAGTTGCTTGTTTGAAATTTGTCCACAGCTCCGATTGGTACAGTACATAATAATAATAATGTAATAATGGAGTGAATAGTCCTGGACTGGAACTCCTGGAGGCACTTCGACAAATCGATAGGCCCCCGACCCGAATGGGACAAGGGGAAGAAGATGATACGAGATGTTTTTTTTTCTAAACAATCAAAACTCGTGTTTCGACCAATGTTCGGTTGGTGTTCTACCCATCCCTTTTCCTATCTTGTTTTTGTATTCTCTTCGTCCTGATCCATACTTATTTGCTTTTCTGAGGATATTCTTTACTCTGTGTACCGCTGGGATTTTCTTATGATTAATGACTGTAATATCGTTATTTCATCGAATAAATGTATGTAAATTATGAATCATCGCTAATAATTCACAGGTGTCTCTTTTAATAAAAGGTAGTAAAAGTATAACAGCAAATTGCGTATGTATCTTTTGTAATAAAAAAAACAACTCTTAAAAAATACGTGCTTTTAAGGATTCATGAATAACAATGAATGTATTATAATACTTGTATGTATTTATTTAGCGTACGTGCATTCAGTGTATAGATCAGGCACTAGCACGAGTTGAGTAATTACTTGGAATTTATGCAATGAAACCAAACATCCTCTATTGCTTTTAATAAACCAACATTAAAGCTCACGTTCTGGGAAAATTAGTAATGCAATTAAAGCTTTTAAAGTGGGCACTTAAAAATACTAAAAGGAAGTGAGATTACGCGGCGTGTTTCCCATGCTACCGGCCATAGACCCACCCGAGTGGCCGGAAAATCTACCCTTGCACAGGAAAACGTTAGCATCATATTAAAAAACAAAACGCGTACAGCCTCTGAAATCAAACGGGGCGACCGCTAAGTCGCTAGCGAGCGAACGCTGTATAAACAAGGCGGCTGAGCGTGATTCCAGCTTAGCGGTACACTTGTAAAGCTGTCTATTTTCATGGATTAACCTCGACTAGGCGTTAAAATGGCGTTCGCTTAGTTTTTTTTATATGTCTACAGCACTGACGGCGGTGTAAGGTTTTAGGATTAAAAATATAAATATTGATTAACGCATACCATGATGTAATATTCAACGGGCTCCATGGTTGAGTGGTTAAAACGCTCGACCACGAATCCAGAGTTGGCTGGATCGATTCCCGGCGTGCGCAAATATTTTTTATTAAATGAGTATGTCTTATTTCACACTGTATTTATATTATTTATTTATCGAGACATAAATGCACTTTACCGATTCCTATATGTAAAAAAAAGTCAGCAAAATTACAAATATATAGGAATAAAATTCAATAATTTACCGGAAAAAATAAGATTGATTAATCATGATCTCAAAAAAATTCACAGTACCATATGAAAAAAAACCACTGAAAACTTAAAATAAATATTTTTAAAAATCATTACTAAATAAATAACATCCCCTCATACGCACAAGCACAGCTTTTTTATGAGGGTACATCTTTGTAATGAAAATTTGTATTATGTTTGATAAAAAAAATGAACATTTATTTTTACGGTGAATACCGCACAAGAGTCCCAACTGCGCCCAACATCAATGGGGTAATTTTAGATGAAACATGGTAGAGCCTTCGATACTCCCGCCCACGCAAATATTCCGCCCAGGCGATTGCGTCTCCTAGCCCAGCGGAATAAGCCGCCCACGGGAATGTTTCACGGTCGCCAGAGTCCCACTCGAATCACTGCCTTATTTTGTGTTTAAATATCATCGGCATTTCTAGATGCTTAATCGAAAACCTTCCGACACTGAAAATAGGTTTTTTTTAGCCCGTATTCTATTTTATTAGTTTTCAGATCGGACATTAAAAATACTTGTTTACTTTTTTACTTAATAATTGTTCCATATTTCAGTTCGATTTCTAAACTACAAAACGAATATGAGAGTATAAATAATATTTTTAAGCTCAACCCTTATGTGCTATAAATGTACACCAACAATTTGGCTAGGACCACTGAAGAGACAAACTGACAGAAGTGTGAGCGTGTCCATGTGCCCGAAGTAAGCTTAATTATTCCTTACTTCTAAAGCGGTATGAGAGGACACGACAAAACTTTTTTTTATAGTACACTCTAACAGTATACAACGGGTTCAGCACAAATTTCTTAAATTCATGAATAATAGTTTTATGGACATTTCGATTCTGAATGGTGGTCTTTTACCAGGGCAATACTTTTTAGTATCTACCACTCTGGAACGTGCCCCAAATATACTATATATAATTTTATATGAATTGAATATGTTATGACACATAATAATAATAAATGGATAACTTTTATAGCGCCGTTTTCGTGGGAAAATCATCTCAAGGGGGCTTTACAAAATAATTCATCAACCTATAACTTATCACTTAAACTATAACTAATAACTTACAGTTAAGATTTATTACTAGTGACTTACAATTAGAACTTATAGCTAGTAACTAAATTCTGAGTATTACTTATTAGTGACTTACACCTAAGACTTCATTATTATTACTTCATTACCTCTTCATTATTGCTCCACACTTTTATTATTGTTCAACGATTTTTTTCCTGTGTAACGACAAAGAACAGAACAAGTTACTAATTAAATAAAATTTATTTGCACACGCTGGATTTGACGCCGCGACCTCTGTATTTGTAGTCGAGCGACTTACCACTCGACCACGGAGGCCGTCTTGCATGTATTATATTTAAAGAGATGTGTGGATTGCACCAACGTTCCAACAGGCATTTCGGAATAAAGAAGTTATAATTTTGGAAAGCCACAAAGTAAATGTTCTCTTCGAAGATGTAATAAATTTTAAAGCCAAATTAAATTAGTTCCAGCCACATTCTTATCAAGAACTCTCGCGCCACGAACCCTGTGTTGTTTAACTTTGAAACTCCGAAAGCCAGCATTAAAATGAACACCGCACGAAACGTAGTTGATAGTCTGTTTGTCTTGAACTGATGACACAAATTAATAATGTAAGTCGAAATGACTGCATTAATAATAGAGCCTCTTCGCTCGTGCAACATTATAATAAATCATGCCATCAAGTTATCAAACAAGTGCTCATTAGAGATGGTCTCTTACTACTGTGATACCGAGAGTGTCTACAAAAAAAATAAATTTAAAGTGAATACCGCACAAGAGTCCCAACTGCTCCCAACCGTCTAGAGCTAGTGAGACTATGGCATCCCCATTTGGGGTATGTTGAGAGGCTTAAGGTAGTGGGGGGGGGAAGGAGACGGGGAAGAGGAAGGTTGGGAAGTACCTGGCTATTCAGATCTGGTCACCAAACATGGCTAAAGCCATTTTAAGCAACGTTCCAATTCAGAATGGTGGTCTTTCGATGAGTATAGAAATAACCAAAAGTATCACCAAATTACCTTCCCTTAACTTATACCAAGATTTTCAAAAGCTTTAAATCTTTCTCGTAAATGCTTGGCTTAGTTTCTAGGTTTCCATTACGTACAAAATAATAGCTAAAACATAACAACGAACCATCCTTATTCTTAAATTGAGTTTCAGGTCACGGACCTAACTTTTGAAAGCTAAAAGCTCGTTCCATTGTTCAACGAAAGAACTATTTAATAAAGCGCGATCATAAGATAAGAAGATGCGCTTTTTCAACTGTGCATTATTCTTATCTTTCATCCTATTTCTCCCCCAATCCGCTAAGAAAACGAACAATCAAACATTATTTTAAATGGATTAAAGTCCTCCTCGCGTCATCCTGTATAGTGCATAAAAGAAATGTCCTTAATCTACGAATGCCTAAATATTTATATAATAAGATTAATTATTTGAAAAGACTTTGCTTTTGATAGTATACCCTCTTATTCCATTCATACCGGCATCCGCCATCATCTCCCTCTTCAGACCACCGGAAGAATTTTAGGGAAAGTGAAAGAAAATAATGCAAAAAGACCCTCCGAAGCTACGTGACTAAGGAATGATATTTTTAAAGTTGAAGGTTAACTTTTTAAAATTATCTGAATTAATTACTACTTAAGGCTGTAGTTCATTTATGTACGCAAATTTCGAAAAGCTCGGCTATGGAGCAGGGCCCGAGACTAAAAACACCGAACATTGAATCAATGTCGTCAGAGTGGTAGATATTCCCAGTATCGCCCTGGTGAAACACCACCATTCAGAAACGTTGCTTGAAATAGATTTAGCCATGTTCGGTAACCAGATCTGAATATCCAGGTACTCACTAACCTTCCTCTTCCCCATATTTTTAAAAATTTTATATGAATACCCCACAAGAGTCTCAACTGCTCCCAACCATCTAGAGCCAGTGATACTATGGCATGAGAGGGGAAGGAGATAGGGAAGAGGAAGGTTGGGAAGTACCTGGCTATTCAGATCTGGTCACCAAACACGGCCAATTCAAGCAACGTTTCGATTCTGAATGGTGGTCTTTTACCAGGGCGATACTTAGAGTATCTACCACTCTGGAACGTGCCGCAAATATACTATATATTATTTTTATATGAATTAAATGTGTTATGACACATATTGATCAAATAAAAGTTATTAACGCACGCCGGGTTTGAACCCCCGACCTTTGGATTCTTAGTTGAGCGTCTTACCACTCGACCATGGAGGCCGTCGACCTACCTCATCTCCTACCTCTCCCAATTAGGGAGTCCATAGTTACGCTGGCTTCGGCCAGTTCGGACTCGCGTGTATTTTCTCTGCATCTGGAGCAGAAAATCTTGACTCTTCCAGATTGAAGAAACATTTTTTTTTAAATATTTAACAGAAGAAGGTTTCTTCTTTATATTATATTCAATCACTAAAACAAAAATTAAACTTTTCAAAACTATCGCTAGTTTTCCGATCGCTATTTGGTTGTTAATTTTCTACGGTAATAAACGAATTCCATTAAATTTATTTCGATTTAGTTCAATTGAAATTACAATAAAATGCTTTAGCTTTAAATGGAAGATCGTTCACTTTTCCCAAAAATTTCAGATACTTGACGTTGAAGTCTTTGTTTCGACTCATTTTTAAATAAATTTCAACTCACCCTCTCAAGCGAATTTCAAAAATTCATTGCTAGCTGTGGATTGTTTGCAATTAACATTTTAGTGAGCTTTACCTTATAAAATGAACATCTTCTAGGTATAGGTCGCGTAATTTTAGTTGACCCAAACAACACAAACTTTGTATTGTGTGTATCGGTGCATATATAAACAATTCCGACAGTGATTTCCTTGTCAAATGTCGCTGAGAAACAGCATTTTGTCTTTTTTACGTCTGCGCTTTTAGTGAAAAGGGGACAAGTTTTTACGTTGACCGAGTCTGAATAATAATATCGCTGAAATAGTAGATATATTCAACTGCACTGAATCTAGTTACAAGAAGGCTATAATAACATACCTCTTTCAAAAATACTAGTGTTAATTTGCATTATAATATTTCTATCAACTTAATCATGTTTTTGGGTGCTAATCATTGTTATTTTTTATGTCACTATTATTTTATGTTTTAGATCATATGTTATGTAAAAGCCCATAAGGGCGTATATAATTAAATAAATAAATATTCGAAAATGAATTATTTTAATTACATAAGAAGTGAACTTTTTTCTCAATTACCCTGAAAGTTTGAAACATGCTAGCATTACATCTATGTGAACACTGAGTTTGGATAAGCTCTGGTTAACATACTTATACCAACAGTGGTTTGCCGCTGTGTAGTTTAATCACTAGCCAATATATAAAACTTAAAACAAACTGAAAACAACTCGAAAATTCAAACAACGTTCATAAACATTTAAAGATAGATGCTGAGAATTTTCTTACAATTGCATTATACAAACTAAACAGCAAAAAATCTGTTTCTTTCTCTAAATTCGAGATAATATTTTTCTGAGCATTTCGCCCATTGTAGAGCTTGGAACAGGACAGGAAACGGTGGAAGTCTGGGTAGAAATTCAATAATTCACCGCGGCAAACCTTTAAAATGCGCGGTGATAAATTAGAAAATCCCCTTCACAGCGGAAGCGAAACCTACCCTATCTTTATCTTCTCTTCCTACCCTGACAACTGCCTACTAGGGGATGGCTATCGTTCATACATCCAGGGGATGATCTAAAGATATTAAAATCAACCCTCGAAACCAAAGAAGGGATCATAACCACTCCGTCACATTTAAAGTGAATTTAGAAAACTTATTGGATATTATTATTTATTATTTTAAGACTTACTCCCAATAAAAGGTTAGTTATGGTTCATTGCCACTATGGGTAACTGGTGAGAAAGTATGTTCATTGATTAATAATTAAACTTAAAACGTATAATTTGTTAGAATCTAGATTTATAATCTATAAAGCTAACATGTGGCCTTTTTCGTTTTTACAACACCTCTGTAATATTTATGTCTCAAATAATAAAAAAAAAAATAAAATGACAAAGCCCACCGGGCCGATATTCGCACTATCTGTTACAATAATAATAATAATATTTGGACGATTTGTATAGCGCCGTTTTTGTGAAAAATCACCTCAAGGGCGCTGTACAGATCTTACTTTCTATCATTACATATTAATTCCTAGTTTAAATAAGAAAATATACAGGAACATACTTACCTGGCAGGTCCCATCAGATAGACACAATTATTAACTTAAAATTATGATTATTATTTTAATTTTTTTTTTCCGATTTAGGGCATGGGAGCGAAATTAAAAGAATGGACTTTCTGAATTTGTCATACAGTACAGGAATTTTAATACTTATTTGGCGAAAAATAACAAGAAAGACTAAAACACATCAGGCAGCTGCAAAGCGCCACGACATATCTAACAGGTTATATGCGCAGGTAAAAAGAAGAATTAACGAACAAATAAAAAATATTGTAATGATGATTGTATTGAATTGACAAAAAAGGCCGCCTCTCTCAGTAAAAAAAAAACCTTTGTTGAAAACATCGCTCGCGTTCGGGAACAGTCGATCGAGATCGGCACTCCCCCGCCCCCCTGCCGGTTCCCGGGCCGGCGGTCGGGACGAAACATGTGGCCAATGGTCATCAAAGCATGTGACCATTCTCGGGCTATGGCACTGCAGTTAAAAACACTGATATTTAAAGATTAAAATATTTTCTTAAAAATCGAAATTACGTCCAAACTAGTCACTTTAAAATTATTTAGAGTTTATTCACCTAACCTATACACAACAACGGTAATTTTAGTGTAATTTTAAAGAAGCAATTTGTGAAATATCCTACTTATTTGGCAAAAAATAAGAAGAAAGACTAAAACACGTCAGGCAGCTGCAAAGCGCCACGACCACAATAACATGTATGTGCGAATATTTTTTAAAGAATATATATTTGTGAGGTAAATAACAATTTAATGAACCAACTTTGGTTACCAAGAATAAATTAAAAGCTATAAAAAAATAATCAAGTTCTGTTTGATTTGGTGGACCATTTGCATAAGATTATAAAATTCAGTCATCAGATCATCATTCATTAGAATTAAATCGAATTGTAGACTCAGAAACATTGAATTGCTGTTCCTCAATCACCACTCTACTAATTATGGGTATCATTCTCCACTGTCCAGAAGGTCGAGGCTTGTTAACTCAAGCCATGGTTTTGAAATTTTTGGTACCAGTCTAAACGATTTTTGTCATTATTTACGACTCTACCAAAACTTTGACTTGACCCCTTCTTTGACTTGAATGTTCTTTCTAATGTATATTTTTGTAATTGCTTCATTAAAATATCATGTGTGTGCTGCTGTTTTTCTATGTTGCTCTTTTTTCCCATTTCGTGTTGTGTATTTTTTTGTAATTGGACAATAGTCCGTTAGTTTATAAATAAAAGGACATACTCATCACAAAATTACCGCTTTCGGACTTAACATCATTCGACCTAAGACCATGTTGAGTTTTGTGAAATCTTACACAGACCCATTTAAACATAAATTTACCCATAGACGGTAATCAAGCCCCTAACTGCCGCATTATTAGTTAAATATCTAAACCACTACATACGTTAGCTTTGCAATTTAGCTTCCAACGAGAACGACATTTAAAATCATGTAAAGCGATACCGTTTCCTATGGTGCACCGAATTAGAGTCAAAAATACTCTCATTATCTAGCTCTTATTTTTAACATATTTATTAACGACATTGCCAAAGTATTTTCTTCCTCGCGTTTTTGGCTTTTTGCAGATGACAATAAGATCCTAACTGCCTAGAATTAAACATTGATAAATGTAAAATTATGTCATTTCATAGAACTCATAAACCGATCCTCTTCAATTATAAATTAAATAGTGTCTCCCTATCTACCGTCAGATCTATAAAAATCTTGGTGTCACTCGAGACTATAATCTTTCTTTTCGTGATGACATTAATAATGTAGTTAATAAATCACTAACACTGGCTTTATCAATAGAATTGCATGTGACTTTAAGAATATAAAGACTCTAAAAACCCTTTACTGCTCATTAGTTCGCCCTCATCTAGAATATGCTAGTGTAATTTGGTCCCCTTTCTATACCGTTCATATTCATCATATTGAATCCGTACAACATCGCTTCTTACGCGGTATTGCTTGGAGATTAGGGCGAGAAAGAGACGATTATTCATATGATGAAATTGAACAATTATTGAAAATGTGTTCATTAGAAAAGCGCAGGAAAGACTTTGATTTAATTTTCATTTACAAAATTATTAATTGTTGCAACTTATCCAGTTCGACATTCCTTGTCGTAGACTCAGAAAAAATGAATTGCTGTCCCTCAACCATCACAATACTAATTATGGGTATAATTCTCCAATGTCCAGAATGTCAAGACTTGTTAACTCAAGCCATGGTCTTGAAATTTTTGGTGGCAGTCTAAATGATTTTTGCCATTCTTTACGACTCTACCAAAACTTTGACTAGACCATGGCTTGAATGTTCCCTCATATATTTATTTTACCTTATTTTTGTCATCGCTTCATTTATTTTTATGTATATGCTATTCCTTCTCTGTTGCTCTTTTTTTCCATTTCGTGTTTTATATGTATTTATTGTAATTGGACTTTAGTCCGTTAATTTACAAATAAATAAATAAATTATCTAACCTGCACTTCGATTACCATTGAATATTTTCTAGAGAGGGTTTTATTCGCATTTTCAAAAAGATCCTTTTGCCGATCTGAGAATGTCTTCTTTAAATCGCACGTCATCATCGGTGTCGAATTCATTCGCAATATCAAAGATCGAAAGGTAAAATAAAAATCAATGGCGGACGCAATGACAATCCGTCAAACCCTCGCCTCCTCCGGCTCGTTTTATTTTATGGGATCTACCAAGTCGACAGCGCCGCCATTACGGTGTCTAAATGTCATCATAATAAAGGTCGAAGGGCAGTTAACAGGGGGGGGGGTTACAAATCTTAATTCTACCTTTGGTATCTACGCCTTAAAATTAAATAAATAATTTTATATTCACACTGAGTACATTTAGAAATAATATCACCTACTTTAGCCCTTTGTCCCAATTGTGCCGACTGTACAATAGAATAGAGTGGCTGATGTAGACATTTTTGTCGATGATTTGTACAGTTTCAGAAAAAATGTCGTGCTACTGCTTAAAAATATGTTTGGGCTAATTAGATAATTACATTGTGCAACTTTTTTGTTTCTCTTTGGGTATCTTGCTTTTGTTCAATATTATTTATCATTGAGTTTTTGTAATTTTATGTTTGATGTATCCTTTGTATTTGTAATATTTTTTTCTGAATTGTTTTCACGTAAGTGATAAAATCTCTTAAAACCCAGTGTAAATAAAAAAAATGTGTTTATCACGTGATTTGATATATTCTCGTAGCAATGAAATAAGAATCACATTCTTAAGTATTTTTAAGAAGAAAGAGCCGTTCAGCTGTGTTTTTATGGTCGCAATAAGCAATTATGTACGATGAGCTCTGGTGTCGTGAAATTTGCACAGCTATTTAGTACATAATATAATTTCAAGATCAACTAAACTATTTTTCGCTTGCGATTTCCAGGTTGTCATTTTCATCGTGAGCACAGATCTTTGAAATATCCAATAAGAGAAAAAAAAGATTACACTATTCAATTAGAAAAACGGTAACGAAAAAGTTGTGTTGAAACTCGGGCGAAGTCGGGTAGTAACTTCCAAGAAATACATAGTTTAAGTTGATACATTTTGGTAACCTTGATAAAGTATATTTTGTAAGGAGACTTTTTGGTACTGAGCCGTCTTTCCAAGTCTTTTTCTTCTTGACCCCTATGTTTTGAACAGCTGTTCAGTGCTCATCATAATGAAAATTACATCAAATCACTATGGCTAATGAGTAAATACAGCAAGGGAATTGAAGACCTCCTAAAATAGCACTCGAAATTCTTCAACTCATTCCATGACACACTAGAGCAGCTTTATAAAATGCCCGACCCTAAAAAATACATTTCTCTTACATAATAACAGGATATTATATAAATATTGCAACATATTTCTTTACTAAGTCTTGTAACTCCACTATTAATATATATGACTTTAAAATTAGCATACTTTTTTTAGGTACTGTATTCACCATCGATAATTGTAGGATTGTTACGATGTAAAATGTATGTATGTTTGTATCGTATCCACTGTCATTAATAATAGGATTTAGTGCCATGCCAATTTACCTACTGTCAATGTATCTTATATGGAAAAATTAATGTAACAACAGACATAAAGTATATTCAGCACTCACTGTCACCTACCTCAGAACAGGTTCTAATAACCTAGTGAGGTAAGTAATGTAAAAAAATGTAAGAAACAATTTGAAAATTTAAAAAACATATTAATACTACCCTATTACTCAGTCTCCCAAACTTGGCCCGCCCCAAAGCATTCAAATCACTTGCTCAATCAATGTTTTGCTGGGAATTCCTCGACTATTTCCATAACTTAATAATCCATACGTATGTGCCAAATTGATTCGATAGTCAGAGTTCATTTTCCCTATAACCAAAGTTTGATAATCATAACAGCAGTGCGGTCTAGACATTCTATACAACCCTCAACGTGGGTATATTAGTGTTGTATAACTTTACATTGAGTTCGATTATTTCCTCGTGTAAATAATACGTTGTCAACTCGAGGTCGAGTCTTCAATTGCATCTTCCATAGTTATAACGATCGAAACTCTGAAACTGCAGTAAATTTAAATTGCATTAGCTCGAAATGCCATCGGAATAATTTGCCAGTCGCCGAGATTGTTTCTGTCGAAAGTTTGAACTATTAGGGTTCCCCTCCAGAATGAGAATACGGATTGTCGAGACGGTAGTTGAATAAGACCCGACTTGTTTGACAATAAACCAGAAAATACAAACAAGCTTCAATAACACATTAACCCTGTAAAGTCGAAAATAATTGAACAAAAAATTATTACTTGTTACCAAAATATTTTTCTGACAAAATTATCAACAATGTTGATATTCACAAATATAATACAAGGGCGTGCAAAGAAATTAGACTACCAGAAAAGAATAAAGCCAACACACAAAGTTCCTTAATTGTATAAATTTATGGTGCCATTTGGTTAAAGAAAAAATTACATTAATTAAAAAAACAATTATCAACTTCTCGTGTTAAGTGTAAAAGAAAAAAGTGAATTAAAATAACACAAAATAATCAATATAGGTATGATATCCCGGAGGCGTATGTGTGGTAAAACCATGTACGATCGTGTTATATTATTTTTGAATTATTACATAATACAAGGATATGCAAAGAAGTCAGACTACCAAAAAAGAATAAAACCAATGTACAAAAGAGCTTACTACATAAAATGATGAAATCTTATAATGCGCTGCCGTAAACCATCCAAATTATGGCAGCCAATAAATTTAAAATAACTTAGTATTTTAAAGTCAAAAAGAAAATGAAACAATTAGCTACTTGTAAAGTTGAATGTACAAAGTAACTAAAATAAAACGAAACTATAAATAATTTCCTTTCCGAGTACGTGTACGTACTACCGGACGAATGTGAACTTTACAAAATTGAAACTGATGTTAATTGAAATCATCAATTATGAAAAATAATATTTTCAAATTCCTATCTACCTAACAAACTACCTTTAATGTGTTTTAGCAGACAGTATTCATTACTTGACATGATGGGTGGAGTAAAGCCACAATTTTTTTTTAGGCAAGTAAAAATTGATTTCTAGCAGTCCACAATGGAGTACTTATACCAACCAAGTGCAGTAAAACCTTGGATGACCGTGTTAAGAAAGTGGATAATTGGAAAGAATGCTAGGCTGATGTATGTGGTAGATTATTTGGGCATGCAGAATGTATGAACGAAGGAAAGAGTGTGAAAAGAATATATGACGCGAAAGTAAATTGAAGAATAAGTTGGAGACGCCCGAGGAAGACATGGCACTATTAAGTGAATTAAATACTTGAGTCGAGCCATGTAAAGAGTCAGAACAACAGAAGAATATTTATGAGACGATGTATGAAAGTGAATGAAGCAAGGAGTGCGTGCCAAGATAGTTGTGTGGCGGTTTTTCCTCTATGCCTACCCCAGCGGTGAAACGGCGTAATGGTTAGTTAGTATATTAGATAAGAATGTTTTTTTTTAAACAAACGTAAGAACAGCAAAGATCCCGTCTGTTGAAATATCAATGTCACTTTCGCTATTTAAATATAATTTTATATCTCAGGTATCTTAGACCAGCTAATACCTTAAATTTTCAAGTAGAAATAAAATATCTAATACTAGAATTCCTCATTACGAAAATACTCAAAACAAACCTCCATGAGAGGTATAAGACAACCGGACCAAGCGGAAGATTCGTAGAGCAAAATATCTCGACATTTCTTGAGAGGACACTATCACTTAGGAAACAAGTCTCAGCAATTTTAAGGGAAAGTCAAGAAATTATTTTGAGACCCCATAACCACCCTTGTTTATCGTTTATTGTAGCTATGGAAGCTTTTAAATTATACCCTTAATATGGAAGAAAAATTTTGCTACAAAAAACTTTGTCATAACATAACGTAGTAACATAGATCCGCTGTGTAGAAAAAAAACATAGTAAAGTGCTTTAAATAGGGCAGTATTATTTTTTTTAAATCGTCTTCAACATGAAACGTGTGAAGCCAAGTAACTTTTTTCTTCTTGAAATTACACGAATTAACCGTATTAGCAAGAGTTCAGATAACATATATAGGAAATTATAACATCAAAATTTCATCAATATTTCAGTAATTTTTTTACTAACGTGAATACCACACGAGTGTTTCAAGTACCCGATACCAGTGGGGCTATGACATCACCGATTGAGGTATGTTATGAACAGTGGCGTACAGAGAGTTTTTGATCAGGATAGGCAGCAGGAAAAATAGCGGAATAATTGATAATAGAGATGTCACTGAATATATTAACACAAACGAGCCACGCAACATCTCACAGCATACATATGTTGTGTAGTCTGGTGAACATAGAATAATGTTCTCTGACGTTGGCGGCGTTTGAGTATACGTAGTAACTGCTTTTGACACGTAATAGTAGGAAGGTCAGTGGGGCGCTCGCGGCGGTACGATACGTTAAATTTCGCGCGTATTTTCGAAAGTGTTGTTTTTTTTACAATAATTTCATATTATTTAATTTAAAATTGTATATTTTTATGCGAGTATAGCAGGGTAGGCAGTGCTTATGTGCCTTAATGGAGGATATGAAGGATGAGTGAATAATGAGAGAAAGGAGATGAAGAAAAATAATGTTGGAAAGTACCTGGCTGTTCAGATCTGGTGACCAAATAAGTCTAATGCTATATAAAGTAACGTTTTAAATTTGAATGGCGATCTTTCATCAAGGTGATACTAAGAGTATCTACTATTTTGGATAGGAAACATATTTCAATAATGTTGTTATTTTAGCATTATTGCTGTACCTGTAGAAGTTAATAAATGTGTAAAACTTTTTTAATCAGACGCAAAAAAGCAATCACGTATTCATTTTATGTTGGCTTTAATAAATAAAAAACATATTCGCAATGCATGCTTAGATTTTCATGACTGAAGCCTCCAAATTTATATTGTTTGAACACAATGTATATTTAAAGATACAGATTGAAACCCAAAAATCAGCATCAGATTGAAACGCAGAAATTGCGAGAATATTAAAAAGTAACGTTTCTTAAAACGACAGTCGTATTTTGATTAAAATAGCCCCCACCGAGTTCGAAGAAATAAAATACAAATGTAAGTCACGAACACGAGACAATGAGTTCTTTAATTGTATCAATTTATAGTGCCATTTAGTTGAAGAAAAAATGTCATTAATTAAATAAACAATTATCAACTTCTCGTGTTTGGTGTAAAAGAAAAAAGTTAACTTAAATAGCACACGAAATAATCAATATAGGTATGATATCCCGGAGGCGTATGTGTGGTAAAACCATGTACGATCATGTTATATTTTTATTGAATTATTACGTAATACAAGGACATGCAAAGAAGTCAGACTACCAAAAAAGAATAAAACCAATACACAAAACAGGTTACTTTATAAAGGGATGAAATGTTATAATGCGCTGCCGGATTAGTAATATCAAGTAGTATATAAATTATTATTATTTAGTCATAATTAAAAAAAAAACTTAAAAATAAATGTTAAAAATCCGAAAATAATGCGAGGCTTCAAAGACTGTATTTATTAAGATTAAGAAAAGGACGCTCAGATGGTTTGGACACGTGAATTGGATGAACGACGAAAGGAGTATAAGGGAATATATGAAGTCGGGGACGCCCGAGGAAGACATGGCACGATCAAGTGAATCATATAATTGAGTTAGGTCATGTCACTGGTCAGAATAACAGAGGATTATATTAGGTTTAATGGCGGTCCATCCTCTCTGCCTGCGAAGAAGCGGCGTGATGGTTAGTGAGTTAGTTAGTTTATTCCGAAATGTAGGGGGTTAGTACAATCCCACATATTCCATTGAAAATATACACTAAATTGTTAGTAAAAAAATATAAAGGATAAAATAAATAAATTTAAAGAATAAATTAGAAAAAGATAAATTCAATTAAAATCCTGTTTTTATTTACCACACTGATTATCGTCTGTAAAGGAGGCTGGTACTCACCTGAAAATAAAGAAAAAAATCTTATTAGTTCATATGTTCGTTTAAACAGAGCTGTTAAGATAGAAAAAAAAAAACATTTGAAAAAATAGTGTCTTAACCGCCTTAAGACCGTAAATACACCAATTTGAGAAATGTGAAAAAGAGGAAGCAAATGAGGTCGAAGGGAAAGAGAAAGCTAAGGAAGTAGTATCTGCAAATTCAACTTGTCACTAAGCTATTTAAAGCAAATTTAAATGGTGATCTCTTACCACGACGGTACATAGTGTATATTCCTCTGTGAAGTGAGGAGAAAATATATAGGAAATATATAGGAACATTATTATGAAACACTATAATTTCGGACGTGATGTGAGTACGTTCATTCAAAAATACATAATTTTTATTTTCAGTAAATATAATAAATTTATGCTACCGTTCTTACTATCGTTGGTTGTGTAATACAGTTGTCCACCAAGCAGTTAATCAGGGTTCGATTCTCAGCCGTGGCAATTAAAAATAAAAACAAAACATGATCCTTGGGTCTTGAAACCGAGACATTTGCATTTAGAGCCAATGAATTTGCCGCTCTGGGGCGAAGGTCACCAGGTTTTCACTTGAAGGTTTTTGGTTTTTGGTTTTTGTTTCGCTGCTACAGAGTGGAATATACTCTAAGTAACGCCCTGGTGAAAGACAAACATTCAGAATTGAAACGTTGCTCGAAATGGCACTAATCGTGTTTCGTGACCAGATCTGATTAGCAGGTACTTCCCAACCATCGTCTACCTCATTGTCTTCATATATTTTATTTTATTTTATTTTATAAAATTGTCATGGTTAAACCTCCACCCAGCATCCCCAAAGATGACATAGGCCCTAAAGGAAGTTATTTACCTTGGGGCTTCCTGTGAGTTATAATTTTGAAAAAAATACAAACGACAGGTACATTTTATAATATTCCTTTTAAATATTATAATTCTCGTATCGCATTCTCATGTCATGAAATCAATGAAAGATGATGGAAGTTAGAATTAATTATGTCTCAAGGTTACATATTTACTGATGCGTCACTCCAAATCTTTCGTTGGCAGGATAAAGCTTTAAATTCTCTTATGTGTGCATTTCTAAGATGAAACAGAAGGAACGAGGAAGTAAATAAATGAACAGAAGGTAAGATAAGAATGTAAAATCAATTTTCTAGAAATAGGAGTAAATAAATAAATTGAAGAATACAGTCTTCAGGTAAAATGATGCTCTTTACCCAAACTTTACTTTAACAAAAAAACTTTCAGATAACCAGTAACACCCAAATATTGATGTAACTCCCGGTGTGCCTCAAGGACCCCACTTGGGTCCGCTTCTTTTTAACTTATTTATAAACGATATCACTAAAATGTTTTCTAACACGCCTATCTGGCTTTTTGCTGACGAAAACAAGATTTGTTTTGTTTTATT
This sequence comes from Drusus annulatus, assembly GCA_022651775.1. Lineage (NCBI taxonomy): Eukaryota > Metazoa > Arthropoda > Insecta > Trichoptera > Limnephilidae > Drusus > Drusus annulatus. The sequence continues at coordinate 38,220 of JAGWCC010000338.1, forward strand.
TTAAAGAAAGACAGACATTCCCGAGTTAAAAACTAACTAACCTGAAAGTATTTATAAATAACTCCTACTACCACCACAATAAGATGAAGATATTGTTTGTGCAATGATGGAGATTTAGCCAGCAGAGGAATTGAACCCACGACGTCCGGGTGGGAATCCAGTGCGTTTGTCCACTCAGCTACCGGCCAGTCAAAAAAGATCTTTAAAATAATCAATTCCTAGATTAACTGTACTCTTTTTCAATTCGATATTGATTAATTTAGTGATAGATGTAAAATGGAACTGCTTGGAACTAAATAATAATAAATTAATTAAAAATGTTGTTTTGAACAGCTGTTTTTACCATTCACTCCGCACAAAAGGCCTTGAGGGATTTAGTTTTTCTCAGGGTCTATGTAACCTTTGAGGATGCTGTGTGGAGAGTTTTTTTGGGGAAAGGAGGGAGTGAACCTAGGCCTTGAAGAGGCCCATGTTGAAGGAGATAGGAAACACAGAGACCGGCAAATCATTCTACAGCAGAGCTGTTTAACATAAGAACGAGTCATAAAAGCGACCCGTTCTCTTGTATCGAATATCTACCGTGTACAAATGTTAAACGCGCGTTTGACGAGTTTCCGACTATGCACCGGTGCCGAAAGCATCGCTGACGCAAGTTCCTCGGAGCATCTCTCATTGAAATACAAGGAGAACAAAGACAGCATTCCCACCTGATGTCTGTGCTCCAAAGATTGCAATCCGTTTGTTAAAATAGGACAATCTTTAAATGAATCGGCCGTTTCTGCAATAAAAAAGTCAAAGGTAAAAAAAAACTAAAAAGTAAAAAAACCGGTTCGGTTAGATTATAAACTAAATAGTGTTTACTATTATATGAAGTCACTTTGTAATAATGAAATGAAAGAAAAACACTTTGTTTCAACCATTTATTTTATACGCCGACCGGTTTCGGAACAACCGTTCCTTTTTCAAGGCGAAATATATACTAACACCTAATAAATATGTTCTTCCATAATTTTGTAATACATGTCGATGTATAAAATAAAATAAAGTAGTTAAAATGAAGTTTTATTGTTTCATTCAATTAAATATTGTTTGTTTATCATCTCCTGTCACGTATATTAAGGACTTCAACGTCACTTTAAAATGCAAGCTTTCTTTTCGAGATCATATTAATAATATCGTTAACAAATCACTTAAAATTCTAAGCGTCTCTTTACATAGAATTTCTTCTGACTTTGAATATATAAGTACACTAAAACTATTATTCAGGAATCGGACAAACAGGGAAAATTTGCCATAAAATCAGATGAATCCGGAATGGCGACTTTCTATCCCATGGCTAACCAATAACTAAAGGATAATAATTATACCATAATTTCCATAGCGTCATTTTTGTGAAATATCACCTCAAGAGCGCTTATAATAACGATGGATAATTCACAAAGCGACGTTGAATGGAAGCCTGTTGGAAACCCCGGATCGTTCTTTTTACATGAATTTCTATTGTCCCGGATCAAACATTCATTGAGGTGGCACTCGCAAAAACCTCCCCGCATTTCTGCTACCCGGAGACAGGGGCAAACTGTCCCGCGAATTCACGGGCGATTCATTTCACCTACGACAGCTGTAAAGCCTTTATTTATATTGTTATCGAGCCCATAATATCTTCTGATCTATTGACGGCCTCCTTGATCGAGTGGTAAGACGCTCGACTACGAAGGTCGCGGATTCAAACCTGGCGTGCGACAATAACTTTTATTTAATTAATATGCGTCATGACACATTACATTCATATAAAATGATAAAACAAGTATATTTGCGGCACGTTCCAGTGTGGTAGATACTCTAAGTATCGCCCTGGTGAAATACCTCCATTCAGAATCGAAACGTTGCTTGAAATGGCTTTAGCCGTGTTTGGTGACCAGCTCTGAAAAGCCAGATACTTTCCAAACTTTCTCTTCACCAACTCCTTCCCCTCCCCACTACCTTCAGTCTCACAAAATACCCCAATTGGGGATACCATTGTCTCACTGGCTCTAGACGGTTGGGAGCAGTTTGGACTCTTGTGCGGTATTCACTATGAAATAATAATAATAAATAATCCATAATATCAACGATCGGTTGGTTGGTCGAACTGTTCAAAGTGTCGGGTTCCCACCCAGACGTCGCGGGTTCAAGCCTCTGCCTATCCAAATGCCCCATCATTGCTCAAGCAACATTAGGATGGTAGTAGGAAGAATTCAAATAATGTTGTCAGGTTATTCGTAACTTTGAAATATTTTACTTATTTCAAAAAGTAAGTAAAAAAAACAAGTAGGTACTTGACAGAGAATAATTAAAACATACAGAGACAAGCAACACGTAACTGAGGATTCGATTCTCAACAGTTATTGAGATTTCACATAATACTATACATCAAAAAATATATTAGCTGTTGACACAATGATTAGTGACTTTGATTATTTAACAAGACAATTTAAACTCTTCTCTCGGAAAATAAAATAACCTAACCCAACATCGTTCTTCTGCAGCGATACGGGTGCTTTATACCGTAATTCAGCCAAATCCAAACGAAGTTTGAATTATTTTTATTAATAATATGGTCAGACGAACTTCCTTGCTGGAAGGTCTCTTGTATAAAGTAATAAACTTGGAGTAAGAATATATGGATTCGGTTGACTTTATACTGACTCAATAGAAAGAGACAAAAATGTGTTAAGGATGTTGGATAGCCTATTAGTTGCCGCCCACGTGGAATTCGGACATTTTCAATAAACATATTTGAACATATTAAACAAAACAATATCAATACACTATCAAATTGATTTTTAAGTCAAAATATCACACAAACACTAATAACAAAAGGTTTGCCTAAATTATGGAAACTTTTTGTTGATTTTATGCTTGTATATCATTAAAAATGTAAAAATTCTAAAGTTCGGCCGAAAATATTTAAAACTGTTTAAATACCTCTGAAAAGTGATGTTTTATAATCTTTGTTTGGTCTTATTTGAACATTCACGCACATATCACTATCATATTTGATTTATTTGTATAACCACTGCAACTTTTTTAATCAACACAAATATAGAAAATAACCTAAAAAATCGTTGACGTAAGTTATACGATTCGATGATATGAAGTTAGCGCAGACGGAGAACATTCTTTTATACTTATAAGTGCTTTAATATTATGTGAAGACTTTTCCTTAACCCCGGAGAAAATGATTTATCGCAATTTTTTATAGGTTGGGTAAAAATATTTAGCTCTCTCTCCAAATATATTCTTACTCCAAGGTAATAAAATATTTCGCAAAAGTATAAGTCAACACATGATACGGGTCAATTTCAAATTCCATTACAACCCGAAGAAGACCGACGATCTAGCAGGGCCTAAAGTCCCGGAATGAAGGATACAAAAGTAGACCCATAAAGGAATTTCTTTCTATAACATTTCGGGTCCATTCTGAAATCCAGTTCCGCTCTGCTCGAGGAGTATTGCGTACAAGTCAAACCTTTTACGTTGGTAATAAAACAGGAAACTGCCTAGAAAAAGAGCTAGATTATAAGTTACGAAGGGTCGTAAACTTTCTGGAAAACTCGCAAAAAATAGTGTCAAGCTACGGGAGAACATGAAAGTAAAGTGGAATCAGAAATACATAAAAAAATATTCCTTAACTATGATGTGTAACTATTACGCATTGCTTCTAATAAATTTAATATCTCTATAATCATCATAAATACTGGCTTCAGATTTTAGGTATTCCTCCATAATACATTAACGCATTGAATGAAAAGGTAGCGTTTATGTTAATTAGCAATCGTCGGGCAAATACGAGATATTTTGTGTAAATCGGGAATAAATTCACCAATAAAATCAAACGCTGCTGGTGTGTGACGAAGGTATTTTCATTCTAAAAAACCGCTATGGGACGCAAAATTACGCGAAGAGTGTGCGGGGAAGATACGAAACTATTCACATCTCACTCTTACTTGACTTCGATATATGGGAATCCGCGAAATAGAATCTCAGTTCACACCCGCAGCGCGTACGATTTACCGCCAGTGGCCAGTAGCTTACGGGCATCTCTAGGAGGTGGTCGTTGTGCCTGTTTTGTGAGCGTCAGCCAATGATTTTTTCATATTTTCAATTATTAATAATATTGACTTCAAATACGATTCATTTAAGCGATTGGCTATGAATATCCTTATTTTTTTCTGATTTAAATCGCATTTTTTTACATGTGTAATGATTACACAACGCCGGGGCCGGAACAATAATTTAGCACAGTAAGGGGAAGGATAACTAATATTTGTACATATTAATGCCATATGAATGACGGATCAACTCAAACTGACGAACAGTGACGGGTTTCCCTGTGCCTTGTGGAACGACTCAAAACCGCATGAGTGCTTCTTTTTATAATCGGTTCAAAGCGAAGAGGCAGCACAATGCGCGTGGCGCGTTGTGCGCGTACCGGTGACATGTATGTCAACGCGCGGTGTCGACATTGAACGTGTTAAAACGTAAGCATATCAACGTATATTAATATCTAAGTTGTTTTCAATTCGGATAGCAAGCACGTGGGTCACGAACGTCGTCATACTTTCATCAAATACTCTATAAATATTGAAATTATGATGCTTATTTACCCAGAAGAAATATTTAAGGAAGAAGAAGAACAGACAGATGACAGTAGAATAGAATATTACTCCCGACTCTTTAACCAAACCCAAATAACCAAACGCTAAGATAAATAAAACAACTCAACTCCGTTTCGCCATTTTTTAGTGAGCGATCAAATATGCCAAGAGACAATAATTATAATACTCGTACTTGTCTTTTTTGAGTAATATCACTTCAAGGGCGCTTAACACAGCTATAAAAAACAGAATAGGATAAATTAATAAAAAAAAAAAACAAACTATACTAAAATTATTCATTTGAGATTTTTTTTGTGAATTATTGTAAACTAATGTTTCATTTCACACCCACGATACCACATTTTTTTCATTATTCCGTAATGTGGTGAGGGTTGTGTAATCACATACATCCTCTATTAAGTAAATAAAAACATAAAATAACAACATGGAGATAAAAAATATTACGTAATAAAATACATGAAGATAATATATGTACTTATATCAATACACATTAAAATAAATCGTTCTGACGATCTCTGTGGTCGAGCGGTTAAGATCCTAGACTGTGGTCACGGTTCCAGACACGGTTGCGAATTTTGATGTGCGCAAATATTTTTTACTAATTAATATGTATTATTTCACATTAAGTTGATATAAAATAATATATCGTACTTTGGCGGCACGCTCCATAGTGGTAGTTATTTTCAAAATCACCCTAGTCAAAGAACGACATTCTAATCAAGATTGGTGAAATAGCTTCAACCGTGCCAGGTACTTCGTCCGAATCTTCCTCTTCCTCATCTCCTTCCATTTTCCACTCCCTTCAACCTGATAAAATAACTAAATTGAGAATGATATAGTCCCACTGGCTTAGGACAGTTGGGAGTAGTAAAAACTACTATGCGGTTTTCACATAAAAAAAATTCAAGCATAAAACCACAAAAAATATACCAATAAAAAATAATCGTAAAATATGAGCTGGGTGCAAAGTGAAATATATATAAAAGAGCCGACATATTCTTGAAAAAAAGTCTATTAATCTGCCGCGGCTAAGATAAATGGGGTCAATATTTTTCTCTGGTGCGCCTCAATGCTGGAATCTGAACCCTGGCGGGATTCCGTGATGAGAACACTTCCGGAGTTATTAATCCGTTGCCTCATTCCTGCCACCGCCACCCCGTTTCTCTTAAGGGCTGCAAAACCAGGAACTTGCCCCTCTGTGCACACACTGGGAGCACTGCATTGCTTGAGATGCTCACGTTTTGTACTGCACCCGGAGGTTCTGTAAAAGCAGTGGCGTGCACAGAGTTTTCACTAGGGTAGACAGTGGGAAATACAGCGGATTAATTGATAATAGAGATAGGTACTAACAGACCTCACTGATTGCTATTGGATTTGTTCTGTAAAAACACTGCCATAGACACTAACAAAGATACTAACACAAACGAGCCACTTGAACGCGCAACAGTTCACAGCATACATATTTTGTGTAGTCAAGTGAACATAAAATAATCCACACTGACGTTAGCGGTATTTGAGAATATGTAGTTACTGCTTTTGACACGTTACAGTAGTAAGGTCTGTGGGACGCTCCCAGTAGTGCGATTAGCTAAATCTCGCGCGTATTTTTAAAAGTGTAGATTTATTTTTTGCAATAATTTCATATTATTTAATCCAATAATATATATTTTTTTATTCGTATGTGGCTTTATGGAGTGCACGCCTCTGTGTACAAGGTAGTATAAAACGCAAGGTATTTTGATTTACCAGTATCGTATATTTTAACCCTTATGTGACTAAAGAAAATGACACCTTTTTAAAATTGAGTTGAAGGTTTCTTTTACAGTATATCATTTGCTGGACCACTTTAATGACGTAATATATTTTGACTCAGTTCAATACTTGGGGAAGTGGATAGGAGTTCACCCAGTACCATCTTTTCTTGGGGTTTTTAATTAAATAGGTTATTAAAAATAGTATTAAGGATACAGGTGATGTACTTTGGACACAACAGTACATCATATTTATCATTTAAAATAAGATAAAATGATTCACAAAAACGAACAAGCTTAGAAAATCATATAAAACACATGAGGGTACTCGGGTACTCTTTCAGTCATCAGAAGTTGTAAATTATACTTATTCGTTTTCCGGTAACATGCCACCCTCTACAAATACAACGGTTATGTTCAATTGTTCATTTTCACTATTTTGGAGAAGTCAAGAAGTTTCAGCCGGTTAGACTTGAAAAAATCTATGTCGAAAATCGATGAGGGTACCCGGGCACCCTTTCAGTCACATAAAGGTTAAATATTATTAACGAATTAAAAATATTTATTGATGACTTTGCCTTCGTTGTCGTTCAGCGAACCGATAAAAACTCGACAACAGTTCGACCGATGAAAAAAAGCTTCACTTTATGTGTACAGCTGTGGGTAAATTACGCTTATTATAGAAATATATTATCGACCACTGTACCAGCACATGTACACAGGGTAAATAAATCACAAAGAAAATAATTCCATTGAGCGCAAATATTTACCGGAAGAGATTACAGTTATTCGTCCCCAAGCAAGTATTGTACCGAGGGTGATTACGGCAGATTACAATATGTATTTGGAGCTCCTTTACTCAAGTACATTAGCTAGATAAGGTTGGTTGGTATCTGGAATGGGCTGTCACTGCGGTTCCAGCTACCGGATACCAAAAAAGAACCAGTTCCTTTTCAAATAATAAAAATTACGGTACCAGTTCTTTAAGGCAGTAGGGGCGGGGGTTCTTGGCATGGAAAATAAAATCTTACCTTTACCGCTAACCTTCTAAAAAATATTTTACCGTGAGAATGTGAATAGTTAAGGTCAGTTTGTATTAATCGAAAATATGAATTACTTCCATAACGAGTGCATCTAGAGCCAGTGAGACTCTGGCACATCTAATTGGGTTGTTGTGAGGCTGAAGGGGAGGGGGAGGATATGGGGAAGTGGAAGGTTGGTAAGTATCTAGCTATTTAGATCTGGTCACCAAACACGGCTAAAGCTATTTCAAGCAACGTTTCGATTCTGAATGGCGGTCTTTCACCAGGGCGATACTAAGAGTATCTACCACTCTGGAAGGTGTGGCAAATATACTATATATATATATATATATATATATATATATATTTATATAATATATATTATAATAATTAAATTTTTTATCATCTTGGAGTAAGAATATATATGGAGAGCTGAACATTTTTACCCAACCTATACAAATTTACGAAAAATCACTTTCTCCGGGTTTTTACGTCGTAAACCGGGAGAGAGAAAGAGACAAGACAAGTTGTCACATAATATCGCACCACATTTAGATATGTAAGCATGTTATCCGTCTCCCGAGTCTCTGGCGACTCCGCCCACTACGTTTTGTTATGCGAAATAACTCAACGGCATTGAGGTTATATCCAATATTTTTGTTGATAACAATACTGCGAAAAAGTGGTAATATAAATAAACAAAACATTATGTCGACATGTGCTATGAATGAATGTAAAAAGGTGTGTCCATGAAAATCCTTGCCGCGCGAGTCAGGAAAAAATCAACAATCCTGACTACAATGCTTCGCAAAGCTATTGTTATTGCTCTTTATTCTATTGTTCCTGGTATTGCTCTGAGGTTATTACACATATTACTGAAATAAAACTTGTTTGCGCACGCCGGGTTTGAACCCGCGACCTCTGGATTCGTAGTCGAGCGTCTTACAACTCGTCCACGGAGGCTGTCTCATGGCATCTGAGGCTGATTCTCCGTTTTTTAGTGTTGGTAAAAAGAACCTGGAGTTTGTCTGTTTGGTGTGTACCAAAAAAAAACGAAATTTCTCTATTTAAATTTATAAAAAAAACTGTTGAATACTTTCTTCGATCCAGTTCCAAAAGGAACCAGTTCCTCAGTAAAATATATATATATATATATATCGGGCGTTCCCGTGACCGCAAAGTCACCGGAAAAATTGCAACTGGGACAGGAATATCGACCATCTCTAATATTTGCTTCTAACCCATCTAATACAAATCGAATTTTGATGTTCCCACAGAAACACTCGAGTAGTTGTATTCCTTTGAAGTTGTGTTTAAATATGTATTTTGATATCGATTTATTACATCTGTATTGCGGCAAAACATCGTTAAGTTGGCACGAGTGAAAAAATATATCAAACGGCTCAATTCAATTCAATTCTGCTTCAGGGAGTATGAGAAAATGTTTGTGCCTCTGATATTAGAAATTTTAAGACGTACCTACCCTACACGCACGAGTGCTTCGTTGATTATTATTATTTTTTTTGATTTGGAAAGTAAATTCTAAATGTTTTCGAGAATTTATTTAAAATTTATTAATATCCCGTGCTATTTTCGTCGGTTCACATATATTATTCAAGGATTCATTAAATGAATAATATCTTTGCAAAATTAAACACTAATGCTGGATTAAAATAATAATATTTTTTGCAAATGTATACTTTGTAGTGGAATACTATTACCGCAAACTACAATTTAAAAAATACAATTTATTTATCACACTCTCTGTTGCATCCGGAGCTGCGATAAACACCGAATGCGTTTCAGCTTCGAATGAAATTTGAATTAGAGTGGACTGTAAAATGAAATAACGAAGACTACTTGATGGAAGGTTCGATTGTATATTGTGGATAAAATGAGGATTTAAGCCAATTCACTCACCGACGAATTCGATGTTTTAGAATTCTTGAATTCTTCTTAAACACTGTGTTGGCATCAACAACACAACCTGCCACGATCGACGACGAAGCGAGAAGAGTCGGATGTCACCAACCCGCGACACGACGATCACCAACTACGTCTTCTTCTTCTTTTTTTTGCAATGTTATCAAATAATAAACCGAATGGCAAATTGGCGGGATAGGTATGGACTGGGTGATAAACAAAAAGGTGAGAACCTAACAAGTTGTCCATTTGAAATCCAACAATCGCAATAAAATGGTTATTCACCAAAATATTTTTTTTCAAAATGAATACTGCACAAGAGTCTCAACTGCTCCCAATCACCTAGAACCAGTGGGACTGTAGCATCATCAATTGGGGTATATTGCGAGGTTGAAAGCAGTGGGGAGGAGAAAGAGAAAAGCGGAAAATGATGGTTTGTAAATAACTGACTATTTAGATCTGGTCACCACACGGCTAAAGCCATATTATGTATTATTAAATATTATTTTATATGAAATAAATGTAAAATGACATACGTCCATTAAGCGAAAATTATTTTCGCAAGCAGGAATCTGAATCAACCGTCTTAACCGCTCGACCACGGAGGCCGACAAAGATAACATTGCTCTACAGCGGTAGGCAGGACATATTATTGACATGACCCGACTCATCTAGCTATTCGTATCCCTCAATCGTGCCATGTGAACACTATTGAAAAATCTTCTTCTCCTCCCCGCTACCTTCAGCCTCACAAAATACCCCAATCGAGGATGCCATGTTGGAAGCAGTTGAGACCCTTGTGCGATATTTACTTTAAACGACCAAAAGTCGTGATGAGTAGGAATTAGGTTATGGTGCCCTGAAGAAAACACACTTGCGTTTGAAACAAGCTGACTTTAATAATGTAATGAATGCAAAGATATGTAGATATTTTTTCATTAATTTTTACTTTAAGATTAATTTTATTTTTAAAATACGCCATTACCGAGAAACACAGCAGATGTTCAAGTCATTGTTGTGCATAATTCTATGAACATGGAAGGATTGAAAACTCAATACTTGTGCTCTTAATGTGATCTGAGTTCAGGGAATATAGATGGCTGATACAATTTTATTCAGCCACGGGAGAGTTGAAACTGAATTGAATGGTCTCGATTGAAACTCCAAAGCCGCACAGAAAACTGCAAGATGCACACTGAAGAAGTAAGCCCTAGAAGTGCCCTCATCTAGAATATGCTAGTGTGATTTGGTCCCCTTTCTATACCGTTCAAATTCATCATATTGAATCCGTACAACATCGCTTCTTACGCGGTATTGCATGGAGATTAGGGCGAGAAAGAGGCGATTATTCGTATGATTAAATTGAACCATTATTGAAAATGTCTTCATTAGAAAAACGCGGGAAAGACTTTGATTTAATTTTCATTTACAAAATTATTAATTGTTTTATTGACTCACCTTCTTTGTTGCAACTAATCCAGTTCAACATTCCTTGCCGTGGACTCAGAAACAATAAATTGCTGTTCCTCAATCATCACAATACTAATTATTTGTATAATTCTCCAATGTCCAGAATGTCGTCAAGACTTATTGACTCAAGCCATGGTCTTGAAATGTTTGGTAGCAGTCTAAATGATTTTTGTCATTCTTTACGACTCTACCAAAACTTTGACTAGACCATGGCTTGAATGTTCTCTCTTATGTTTATTTTGTCCTATTTTTGTCATCGCTTCATTTATTATTATGTATGTGCTATTCCTTCTCTGTTGCTCTTTTTTACATTTCGTGTTGTATATGTCTTTGTTTAATTGGACTTTAGTCCGTTAATTTATAAATAAATAAATAAGTGTGATCTAAACCAATTTAAAATAAAATTCAATTTTTCAAGAGACATTTTGACTCCTCAACCTCTTAAAAGTGTTTACTATAAGGTACTTGGCGAATAAGATATAGAAATAAATTAAAAAAACATATAAATCGACAGAAAAATATATTTATATCGGGCTGGCAGAGCGGGATTTAAGATTGTTTGACGATTTCTATTAAGTGTACAACTTTGCTTCCGTCGTTTTCCTACAGATGGCTTTAGCGGTAAGTAGTGGTCGAAATAAATATATCATAGACCGTATTACAATAAGCTTAGGCATCTGTCAACATAACCCCATATAAATATCAGTCGATTTGTGTCTGCATCATAAAATTATTCTCGATTGAAAATTTCAGTTTACGAGCCAAATTCTCGTCATGTGCGGGAGGTTCGAAATGAAAATGCTCGACCCCATTTTGCGAAAGTGGTCAAGACATACTTGGAAACGTTATAATGGGAAATCCTACCCCACCCGCCATATTTTCTAGACCTGGCCTGACCAGCACTTCCAGGTCATGTGAAGAAGTAAAAAAAATGAACGATTCGTGGATCGCTTCAAAATATGACCAGTGTTTTCAACGTGGAGTTCGTACAAAGTGGTAGACAATCGATATAGCCCTGGTGAAAGACCACCATTCAGAATCAAAACGTTGCTTGAAATAGCTTTAACCGTGTTTGGTGACCAGATCTGAAGCCAGGTGGTTCCCAACCTTCCTCTTCCCTATCTCCTTCCCATCCTCACTACCTTCAGCCTCACAACATACCCCAATTAGGGATGTCATCGTTTTACTGGCTCTAGACGGTTGGCAGCAGTTCGGACTCTTGTGCGGTATTCACTATAAAAAATAAATATAAGAATATCAAGTTGCCCGAAAGATGGGAGAAAGTAGTGGCCAGCGATGGACAATACTTTGAATCATAAATGTACAACCAGTTTTTTACGATAAGGCCTCGAATTTCGAAAACAAGCTGTGGAAGCAAACTTGTACACCTAATAGCTGAAATCTTCGATTGAATCACAGGTGGCGCAAGACGTTGATGTGTGAATTTGGCCGCTGGTATGGGACTACGCTGTGTTACTAAGCGTTTCAATAATATTTGGGACAGCGTTGTCATAATGTAAGTGATTTATATATTTTATAATCGATTGTGATATAACGAACCGCACTCACAGGATTCGCAATAAAAAGAGTTTTACCTGGATAGAGATTACCAATTCAGTGCCTGTATACGTGTATACCATATACCATCGCAATTCTTCGCCGTAACTAATAATTTTATGTGGAGATGCAGACGATAAATTTACTGAAATATTATACTTATGTAGAACATGTCTGCAATGTATTAAAATTTAGTACATCATTAAAATAAATTGAAAAGGAAAAGCAACATGTAGGTACTGTACAATTGTGAAATTTCCTCACAGACTGGATCCGATTGAACCTCTGTTTTAGGCAAAGGTTGTTATTGCTGGTGTGTGCTTAGTAAAGGGAATCGATAGTTAACCGATCGTGTTCTGTTTCCCGGATAACTTTTAGATTAAATTGCGGGTTCGTGAAAATATATTTTGACCGTTACATTTGACTGCGACCTAACTGATGACCCCCGTGGCTGCTCAGTTAAGATCCTAGACTTCAGATTCAGAAGACACAGGTTCAAATTCCAGCGTGCGCAAAAAAAACATTAAATTTGTGTGTCTTATTTTACAATGAATTCATTAACGAGTATCGTCCTGGTGAAATACCACCATTCAGAATCGAAACGTAATTCTAAATGGCTTTAGCCGTGTTTGGAAACCAGATCTGAATAGCCAAGCAATTCCCAACGTTCCTCTTCCTCATCTCCTTCCCCACTCTTTCACATAAAACATTACGAACATCCGTTCTATCTAACATACATGGACGTGCAAGAATAATAAGATATAGTAGAAATATTTTCAGAATAGAAACGTTACTTTAAATGACTTTAGTCGTAGTTGGGGACTAGATCTAAATAGCCATATACTTTTCCTCCCCCCACCCTTCAGTTTCACAACATACCCTAATTGGGGATGCCATAGTCCCACTGACTTCGGGCAGTTGGGGTAAGAAAATAATCATTTTCAAAAACTAACAGGCGATTTGAAACCAGGAGATGACAAAGATGATAAGAAATGTCACACAACACTGTCTTGGCACACACTTCTTGCTTCATTCACACTCATACATCTTCGCATACATATCAGTCTGTTATTCTGATTCTTGACCACAACCTGCCTTAAGAATCCGTTTCGCGTTATCGCGTCAAGCCTTTCTGCGAATGTACCAAACTTACTCTTCTATCAAACTTATTCTAACACTAATGTTTCCATCCATCTGCGCTACATGCCCTGACCATCTAAGCGTTCTTTTCTCAAACTTTTTCATAACACTTATAACGGTACAAGGGTTCAGAATACAAAAAAGACACGAGTGTGTCCAAAAGAATTTAGCTTCAAACTCAAATAAAATGTTCGATAAAACAATATATTTGTAATAATGTCCCACCACAAATTGAAAAATTTCAAACCATTACAAAAATCAACAATTTTTAAATATAATCCGAAATAATTGTGATTAACAGTCGCATTACACTCGACGTTATTCTAATTATTTACCAAAAATGAAAACGCCTAAAAAATTCACAGAGGTAAAACAAATTAAAACAATGTATAATTCAGGCTTCGGGCAATGTATTTAACAACCGTATTAAATTTCTACGGTGAAGGTTTTCTCATTATATTATGTAAATAATGATACATAAACTAGAATACAAAGAAAAATTAACACCGGAGTTAGCCCCTGAGGAAAAACTTCAGTTACTTCCACAAAATTAAATTACAAATTATTTCCAGGAGAGGAAAAATTCTAAAGGAATAATGACGGCCGTAGAATACATTGTGAGTCTTAAGCAATTGAGATTTTTGATTGAGAATTGTGAGAGTTACTGTTTTAGTGTTGAATTATGTTATAAATCCATATTAATTGATGAACTTTGCATTCATGTATCGTCTCATACATACTCTTCTGTTGGTCTGACTCTTGACATAAACCGACTCAAGTATTTGATTCACTAGGTCGTGCCAAGTCTACCTAGGACGTTATTTTTATAGTTCCGTCTAGAGCCAGTTGGACTATGGAATCCCCAATCAGGGTATGTTGTGAGGCTGAAGGTAGTGGAGAGGTCTACCTGGATATTCAGATCTGGTCACCAAACACGGCTTAAGCCATTTCAAGCAACGTTTCGATTCTAAATTGTGGTCTTTCACCAGGACGATACTTGGAGTATCTACCACTCTGGATGTCCCTGACTTCTATCATGTCGCGTCATATATTCTCCTTACACTCATCGTTCATCCGCTCTCATATATGTCCAAAACAACTAAGAGTTCGTTTCTTAAGCTTGCTCGTCGCACTTTCGTCGGCCTTGCATTATTTTCGAATCTCCAGAGTTGTAATACGGTCATACATGGTTTCATCCCACATTCGCCTCAGGGATCTCATTTCTACAGCATTCAGTCGACTGTTATTCTTCCTCTGCCAGTTCCACGCCTCGCCTACATTGAGGTTGAAATCAATAATTAATAAAATTATTCAGTTTTTACTAGATAAATATTTTAAAGCAAAGGCACCATCAAACTGCAGCCAATTTAATTCATTATTTCTTTATCCGTGTTGGAGTAGGTACTAAATAATTCATAGATATTGATGTTTTAATGAAATTTATAGGAAAGTCGATCGGTTAAACCGACTTCATGCGAGTCCTGACTATCGCCAAAAGTCTAGTTGAGCCCCAGAAAATACATACTACTTGTGTCGGCAATATTAAATTGCCCATGGTTATTTATTTATTTAACAGAGATCTCAAAAAAACAGTTTTTTACCAAATACATTAAGAGATGAATGATATAAAAAAATATTGTAGATACATGCATAGTGTAATAAAATAAACTAAATATTTATTTACACCTCCCATATACACAAGGTATTATATATCCGAAGGAGTTATATGAGTACAAACTGAAGTAGTGTGACGCATTGTATATGATATAATAACGCAAAAATGTGAGAAAAAAAAAGATATAAGAGAGGTTCACTCTTGTACACATGTTATGAGATAATCGTTGAATTAACGAGTGTAAAAAAATATTTAATTTAAAAGCATTTAGATCGTTATGTACCTAACGGTCACTCTTGTACATATGCCAATGCAATGTAAGGACCGCCCCCTAAACAAAAAAAGGTTTAGTCAAAATGAGCTACAAATAAGTAGACTGTACTATGTGGCCGAATCACAGTTTGATATTGCCGCCGAGGGAATTTTTCTTTTAAATTTGGTTCTTTAAAAAACAAATTTCACAAAAACCAATCGAGGCTTTTGAAAATAATGCTTTGAGATAATAATTTTATGAATCTTTTAAAATTTTCGCACTTGAATTCACTTGATTTGACATCAAAGAAACGAAATTTACTCCTTAAAAATGATCAATGCGACCATCAACCCTTTCAAATATCATCGGCTGAAAAGGCCATCGATTTAGCATGAGAATTCTTCGGAGATTATTGGAATTAATTCGGTATAAAAATATGAGGATTGAAAATTAACATAATTCTTAAATAAAACTCGTGGAAAAAAAGTTTTTTTAATATAATACTTAATATTCGGTGTTAACCTATAATAGAATTTACGACACAGTGCTGTACGAATGATGTAGAAATGAGTTCTCTAAGGCGTACGTGTAGTAAAACCATGTATGACTCTTCGATCCGAAGCTGCGATAAAACACCGAATGTGTATTCAGCTTCAGATGAATTTGGAAAATAGTGGACTGTAAAATGATAAAGCTATACTACTTGATGGAAGTGTCTAATTATGAATGTGGAGAGATTATGGAGTGAAGGAAGTAAGGAAACCAATTCACTCTCCGATGAAGTTGATGTTTAAGTTCTTGAATATTTTTACACACTGTATTATTAACGAACACCACAACAAAAAAACACTCAGTTTAATATTATTTGAAAAACAACAACAAAACGAACGACCAAACAAGACACCAACGAACGAACACGTATTTTCACATAACTCTCTTCCGTTTCTTGATTGTGACTTGTTTTCAAGCTTGGTGTTGTTGAATACGGAAATCGAATATAATGAAATGGTTGGATAAGGTAGGAACTGGATGAAAAACAAGAAGGTAAGAACCTAACAAACTATCTCTTTGAAATCCAACAATGATTGTATTACAAACGTAGAGATGTGGAAAGAATGCAAGGCTGGTGTAAGGGCAATAAAAAGGAACGCTTAGATGGTTTGGACACGTAGATAAAAGTGTGTGAGGATAATATGTGAAGCGAAAGTGAATGGTAGAAGAAGTCGTGAACGTCTGAGAAAGACGTGGAAATACATAATGAATCAAATACTACAGTTGGGTCATCCTCTCTGCTTATCCCTGTGGGGAAACGACGTGGTGGTAATTTAGTTTGTCAGCACTACAATATCTTTTAAAGGTGTTTGAAAAATAACAATATCTAAATGGAGACCGTTTTCCAAATTTCCTAAGCATAATAATTATCAAGAATGAAAAGTGAGATAAATATATTGTAAGAAATTTCAAGAGAGATAGACACGATGATGTTCAAGGGATAAATGATGAGGGTAGTCATAATCAAATACTCGATAACTGCAGATGGTAGTACGTGATGATGAGTGACCAAATGATTGGAAGTGAGAAAAACAAGGGGTTTGTACCAATATACGTTCAATACAGGCGGTTCTCATATATGGAATGAGAAAGAAAAATGTGAGTAGGGTCTTGACATCGACATCTTGGGCGAGATAACGTAAATAGTCGTCGATTTACGAACTAATTATTTAATGTTGTATTAGTTTGATCGATTAGACGGTTGAGTATTCCAAACCTTGGGTTTCCACCCAGGCTCGCGGGTTCGATCCTCTGCTAGCTAAGTACTCAATCATTGGTCAAGCAACATTTTTCGCTTATACTGATGGAAGCAGGAGGAATTCAAATATTGTCAGGTTATTCGTAATATGGAAATGTTTGCCTTTTTTTTAAATAATGAAATAAAATAAGTTTATTGTTATAACCGTTGATAATCATATTTGAATATCAAAAGATGGCAGCCTAAAATCGGAAGAAGTACAAATATTAATAATTTTCAATAGAAGTATGAGATCATTTAAAAGTGCCGCTTTCTAATGAGTATTACTCTCGGATAGAGTAGAGGTTCCAAGTTCGAGTCTCGGTCATGACCATTATTCTTTTTAATGTCTGGCTTTTTTCTGTTTTATATTTGTTTTAGATTATTTAAATATTTAATAAATAATCTTCTTTGCGAGTATGCACTTACGTACGAGTGTGATTTTTCCAATATAAGAACTGAAGTTAATTGAAATTATCAATTTTCAAAAATTACCTTTTTAAATTCCTACCCGCCTAATAAAGTATCATTCTATAATGTATTTTGGCAGACATTCTTGTACAATTAAAATTAAACTAGTATTTTTACAGGCAAGTTAAATTACATCCCGTGATTTTTCACAGGTAGTAATGAATAAATAAATAATTTGAATTGCTGAATTCTCAAACTGTAAGTCCAGGGTAGCAATAATCATTGATTCACTATCGTACTCCAGCGTTTCTGTGTTTTGTATCACAAGAGCTAGCGTACCACAAGTCAACATCGAATTCAACCTCGACTGGTCGTGTGAGGCGATATTAACTCTAGGATTTACCCTTTACAAATATCCTACTCTTACGCATATAATACCCACTCCGCCGATTTATCTGTGACCTGACATTTCTCTGGAAGGTTACGCTACTCATCGCGGAAATTACAGTGATGAGGGTAGAGAATTCGCCAGGTTGGCTAAATCTGAAATAGGTTTTGCGTAAAACGTAGCTCAGTCAAATAATAATTAAGAAAATATACAACAACGACTGCCAAGCCAATTCAAACATGTTTGCGTTGTGTGTTGTTTTGAGAGAAAAAAAATGCTCAGAGTAATAAGAGTAGAAGAACTTTTGTAACATTTCAATTTCGTTTTTATATTTACTTTATACTGAAAGTCCTGAAGTTTTCTTCGGGGTCTTTGTTATTTTTAGGAAAATTGCGCCGAGTCTTTTTAAGGAAAAGGGTGATCACAGGTCTTGCAGAGGCTTATACAACGATTCAATATTTTCTTACCTTTTAAGGCATGTAACGGATTCAATCAACAATGCACAAAGCAAACCCACTTTAAAAATAAATTACAATATGGTTGGTAGAAAGTGGACGAAAATATTTTGAAATCTTCTTTATGAAAATCATTGTTAAACTGAAAAAACAACTTAATAGTCGTTTGACTCTGAACAATGAAATGACGAAAACCTATCGCTGTGGTATCCGGAGAAGGTACTGTCCTTTACACCATCTCTATTCCTATCACCGGCTGGATTCTACTGTTGGGTTGTTTTTTGTTGTTGTTTTTTTTTTCTTGTTACTGAGCAGTTCTACGAGGGCAACCGCGAAAGTAAGCTCCCTAACACCTTTTTAGTTTTACTAGTAACTTAATTTTTTTTTGTCCACTATAGCGATCTGCTATAAGACATCTGTGAAAATTTCAGTAATATCGGTTGATTATTTTCTTTGTTACAGGTCAGTGAAATAAACAACATTTGCAATTTTTGAAAAATGGATAACAAAGAGTTTCGTGCGGTAATTAAACACTTCCATATGAAAGGTTATACACCAAAATTAATCAAAGAGGAATTGGATTCTGTTCATGGTGATAACGCACCATCAGACTACACTGTGAAATCATGGGTTAAGCAATTTAAAATGGGTCGTACAAGTACGGAAGATGAACAACGTCCTGGAAGACCGAAAACAGCTACTACTACTGAAAACATCAGAAAAGTTTTCAATGAAGTGAATAACGATCGAAGAATTAAGCTCAGTGAACTTGCCAATATTGTCAAAATACACGAAAAACAAGTTTGGAATATTTTACATGATGAACTCCACATGAAAAAGCTATCTGCAAGATGGGTGCCGCGTTTATTGGATTTGCCACAAAAAATAGTTCGTTGGTCCTCTTCCGAGGAGCTTTTAGCGATTTATCAGCGTAATCCAACAGAGTTCTTGCGCCGATTCATCACTGTTGACGAAACATGGATCCATCACTACATACCAGAAAGCAAACAACAGTCAAAACAATGGACCGAAGCTGGTGTAAGTGGCCCGAAGAAGGCGAAAACTGTTAAGTCAGCAGGAAAAGTAATGGCCACTGTATTTTGGGATGCAAGGGGTATAATATTTATTGATTATCTAGAGAAAGGAAAAACAATAAATAGTCAATATTATTGTGCATTATTGGATCGATTGAGTGAGGAAATCAAGATAAAACGACCTCATTTAGCCAAAAAAAAAGCTCTTTTTCATCAAGATAATGCACCCTCACATACTGCATTTCTAACTCCAGAAATTCGTCTTCCTCTTCGTCTAGAAATTGACCGAATTAAGGTTTGAAATTGCCCCGCATCTACCATACAGTCCAGATTTAGCCCCAAGTGATTATTTCTTATTTCCAAATTTAAAAAAATTTCTCGCTGGTAAAAATTTTTCGTCAAATAATGAGGTTATTACTGAAACTGAAGCATATTTTGAAGGTCTTGATAAATCGTATTTTTCGGATGGAATTAAAAAACTTGAAAAACGTTTGATGAAGTGTATTGAGTTGGAAGGAGACTATGTTGAAAAATAAATAATAATATTTCCAAAAAAACTGTCTTTTCTTTGTTAGGGAGCTTACTTTCGCGGTTGCCCTCGTATGTTTGATATATTAATTACATATAGAATGCAGATCACAATGATACAGACATACGTCTTATTTCGGAGGTCAAAATTAGTATGGTATATTTTTTTATTTGTGTCATATTTAATAATTTAGTAAGATATTAGTACCAGTAATTTTCATGACCATGGCTTGAGTTAACAAATCACATTTCACAACAATTCACAACATTCTGGACAGTTGAGAATGATACCCATAATTAATGATTTAATAAAACAAATTTATAACTTTATTCCACTTTTTTTTATTTTTTGACCGGACCGGTTTCAGCCTATAACGGCCATCTTCAGACTAGTACAGGTTGTTCTTATTCTATGGATTATATACTATTTTTGAGATGTCAGGGGTAGTAAACCATGAGTTTAATTTAATTTAAGTAAAATCATGGTTTACTATCCCTGATATCTCAAAAATAGTATATAAGCCACAGAGTAAGAACAACCTGTACTAGTTTGAAGATGGCCGTTATAGGCTGAAACCGGTCTAGTCAAAAAATAAAAAAGTAAAATAAAGTTAAAAATTTGTTTTATTAAATCATTAAAATGGAATTCCACCATGAATTAACAGTTACAAAATTAGAAATAATACCCATAATTAGTAGAGTGGTGATTGAGGAACAACAATTAATTGTTTCAATCAGCAATCAAAGTCTACGGCAAGGAATGTTCAACTGGGTGAGTTGCAACAAAGAAGGTGCGTCAATACTACAATGAATAATTTTGAAAATGCAAATTAAATCAATGTCTTTTCTACGCTTTTCTAATGAAGAAAATGTTAAGGTTTGTTCAATTTCATCTTTAAATTAATCGCCTCTTTCTCGCCCCAATCTCCGTACAATTCCACGTATAGAAAGAATGCGCGTTAGATCTATTTTTTACACAGTGCTCGCCCAAATTTATTGGTGGAGTATACCATTTAAATATAAATATTTTCCGAGAGGTAGCAAGGGAAATCAAAACACAGACAGACTCATTCAAATCAGCCTCAATCAAGTTAACGAGCTGGGAGCGCTGCACAGTGACACGTATTATCATAAAAGAGAACAATAAAATAAATTGCATTACACGCGGGGGAAAAACTACCCTCTTCCATTACGGTGTATTGGTAATTACAACAAATACCCACCCCCACGTTGAAACAGAAACACTGGGAAGGCTTTTTATATAAATATATATTGTTTAAAGAAAGACAAACATTCCTAAGGTTTCTAATAACAATATTGAAAGCAGAAAATGTTGCTTGTGCAACGATGAAGAACACTGCTAGCAGAGGGTTGAACCCGCGACGCCAGGGTACAAACCGAACACTTTGGATCAGTAGACCACTAATTGGTATTTAAAAAAAAATATTTTTATATCATAGTGAATACCACTCAAGAGTCCCAACTGCTCCCAACCGTCTAGACCCAGTGAGACTATGGCGTCTCCAATTGAGGTACGTTGTGAGGCTGAAGGTAGTGAGTAGGGGAAGGAGATGGGAAAGAGGAAGGTTGAGAAGTAAGCGGCTATTCAGATATTGTCACAAACAAGGCTACAGCCATTTCAATCAAGCAACGTTTCGATTCTGAATGGTGGTCTTTCACCAGGGCGATACTTACTGGAACGTACCGCAAATATACTTATATATAAACACCGTAAGGAAAACTATAAATACGTGTATGCAATTTCAAAGAGA
Organism: Drusus annulatus; assembly: GCA_022651775.1. NCBI lineage: Eukaryota > Metazoa > Arthropoda > Insecta > Trichoptera > Limnephilidae > Drusus > Drusus annulatus. The sequence goes on from JAGWCC010000338.1 coordinate 59,989, forward strand.
ACAATTATATCGATAGATCGGGGTCATTGCGTGATCGAGAAATCGCGGATTCAAATCACGATGAAGGTCGCGGGTTCAAATCCCGACTTGCGCAAATAAATTGTTTTAAATTGATATGTGTTATTTCACATTTAATTCGTATAAAATAATATATAGTACATGATAGATCAAAGACTATGTATTGAATTTTGCGTTAAAAATGGAATAAAGTGCTCCAACGCACTTAAAATGTAGACTGTGGCATTAAGCGAGTCTACTTTGTCTCAAAAAAGTGTTTATAAGTGGTAGAAGCGCTTTACAGAAGGCCGAGAAGATATTAATGACGATGAGCGTCCTGGAGTTGTGGAAAAACAAATCATGGATTTTATTCTTTGATCCATTTTTTCAAAAAGTAAAATATCGAAGAACACACAAAAACGTGACTAACCTTTCCAGTTGTCAAAAACAAACCACTTATCCAAAATGGCTGATAATGCTAACATATGATAAACATATGTGTATCAACATAAACAAAAAAAATCGGTAATCGAATGTACAAAGCCCGCGAAAATTCAAAATTCACCTTTTCTTTTGAACAGGCCTCGGATATTTGCAGCAGGTTCCTCAGTGGTAGCGGCTCTAAGTATCTCCCTGGTAAAAGACCTTCATTTAGAATCGAAACGTTGCTTGAAATGGCTTTAGCCGTGTTTGATGATCAGATCCAAAGAGCCAGTTACTTCCCAACCTTACTCCTCCCTATCTCCTCCCTCTCCGCACTACCTTCAATCTAACAATATATTCCAATTGGGGATGCCATAGTATCACTGGCTCCAGACGAGTGGGAGCATTTGAGACTCTTGTACGGTATATACTCTAAAAAAATATGTATTTAATAATATACGTACCTATGGATTATTTAAACATAACTAAAATTATCAATTGAGTTGTATTTTTGCAACTCTTTCCAGAGAACATACTCTCACAATCGAAATGTTGTTTAAAACGGCTCAGGCTATGTTTAGTGATCAGGTCCGAAAATCCAGATACATCTTGAGATTAGACTTTTTGAAAAGTGTATATGAGTCTTACTCCGAGCCGCTTGGACTTACCTAGGCATCCTATATCAATGCATACTCACATCCAAATTGAATCTAGTAAAATCGTTTGTTTATTTATGTACCAGGCAAAATTACGAGTCGTGCTATATTATGCGAGTGCAATCGTTTCGAACCAAAATTGTATCCAGTTAGAATGCGTAACTAACAAATTTTATCTCCGAAATAGCATTGTCTGGTATCGCTAAAGAATGCTTCCTACCAAATGTAATTATTAGGATACAGATTCTTGTCACTAAAACAGGGCCTCACATATTTTTGCCAACAATTTCATTTTTAAATATAAAAAAATAATAATTTGTAAAACACTTTTTTTAGAGTAGTATATCACTAGGTGTTTTTGCATACGTTAGCGCTTCACACGGCTATCGATCGAACCGTTTGCGCCATTTTTTACCCCATTAAGACTGTTGAATTTCAAAGTGATAATTTTTTTGGTTCTTACCTTCATGTTTTTCATCCAAGTTTCTACCTATTCAACCATTTTTCGCTGTTCGATTTCCGTAATCAACAACACCGCGTTCGAAACAATTGACAATCAAACAGAAGAGTTTTGATGTGAAAAAACGTGTTGCTCGTAGTTTCATTTCGCTTGTTCGACGGTTTATTGTTTTGTTCTCCAAATAATATAAAATAAATTTGGTGTTTTTCGAATAAAAAGACTTAAATCAGTGGGGTGTATTCGTTTCGTTAATAATACAATTGTGTAAAAAGACTTTGAGAACTTTTAACTTCAACTTCATCGGTGAGTGAATGGTTTCCCATTTTCCCTTCATTCCATAATTTGTCTACAAGCTACAATTGGACACTTCCATCAAGTAGTATAGTTTATCGTTTACAGTCCACTATTTTCCAAATTCATCTGAAGCTGAAAACACATTCGGTGTTTTATCGCAGCTTCGTATCCGACAAAGACTTTCAAATGTACTCGTATGAGCTAAAAAGCAATAAAAAAATTGATTTATGTTATAATCTTAAGTTAAAAGAGCAATGCTGTAAATCTTAGGGTTAATCCATCTATTTTTTACGGCTTCTTTTTTAAATTATTAAAACTCTAAGATATTTAGTACAAGTATTTCTCAAACGTCATGTAGTAATCTAAAATTAGGTGTTTGGAATTAACAAATATTTTATTTTTTTCCCTTAATGTGAGGAGGCATTTATTTTACGACAAGAATCCGGGTTCTAAAGTCAAAATTTAAGCCGATCAGAAATAACACGCTTACATAGAAAATTAACGCTCACTAATACAGATTGTTAAATTCCAAACAATTTATCAATTATTTATTTATACATATTTATTTATACAATTATTTATACATAATTATATATCAACACATACATTTGTTATAAACCATTTTTTTAATAGATTATATCCATATATAAGATCAATATATTAAAATAACGTGATTTAAAACAATGCTGTGTTTATATTAAAATGATAAATTTATTTACCAACTTACAATGACGCCACTATCCTCCAGAGAAAAGTAAAGAGGGTGGAATGTTACACAATTCTGTCTTGGCACAAACTCATCTCTGCAGTTATTTACCCTCGACATGACCCGACACCAGTAATTGATTCGCTTAATCGTGCCATCTTTTCGGAAACTTCTTCTTCCATGCAATTAAGGGTCGTATCTCCTGGCACTTTTTTCTTTGCTCGTTTCGTTACAAAAGTCCAACCCATCTAAACGTTTATATCTTAATAGTTTTTACTACGCTTACATCTGCAATGAAATATTTTCATCTGTATTATTGTACCATGCATGAAGAATCCTCGTATTAAATTTAATTAATCGACTTGAACAAGAAAAGCTAAAACCAGTTATATAAAACATGGAATAAGGAAAAAAAACACCATAAATAATATGTAATACGGTTGGAAGTTACTAGACTGGTCGGCGACTATAAAGTTCGGATTTGGTTTAAAACCCATACTAGGCCACCGAGTTTATCCCAGTCATAACTCAAATTTAATATGGACGCAGATAATCTCTTAATTTAGAGGAAATTTTAATACCCAAAAGCAGAGATTCTCAATTATTTATTTATTAAGGAACATGAAAATCCTGTTTTACATATTTAAAACTTGTAGTACCCGACTTTGTTATTGTTGAAAACTGTGTATTTATGAAGTCTTATTTTTATAAAAAAATAAATAGTTTGTTACTGAATGCTAAATGCTGTGGAAATGAGAACTTTGAGACGTATGTGCGGTAAAACCATGTATATCCGGAAAGAATGCAAAGCTGATGTGAGCGTAATGAATAGGATCAAGAAAGGAACGCTTAGATGGTTTGGGCATGTGGAGCGAATGAACGAAGAAAAGAGTGTGAAAAGAATATATGATGCGAAAGTGAATGGAAGAAGAAGTCGAGGATGCCCGAGGAAGACATGGCACGATCAAGTAAATCAAATACTTGAGTCGGGCTATGTGAAGAGTCAGAATAACAGAAGAGTACGTATGAGACGATGTATGAATGTAAATGAAGCAAGGAATGTGTGCCAAGACAGAGTTATATGGCGGTCCGTTCTCTCTGCCTACCCCTGCAGAGAAACGGTGTGATGGTTAGTTTAGTTAGTGTATTTATGAAGTCTTATATTTATAAAAAAGAAATAGTTTGTTTATTTTCGTAAAAAGCAATCACTTTGTGGTTTGGCATATTTAATGAAAATAAATTAATAGCTTTGTATGAGACCAAGGATTTTATTTCATTTTTTATGACCGACCGGTTTGGCTTAGCCTATATTATAAGTTATAATTTCATTTTCATTATATAGTATGTTTGTTAAAGACATAAACGATGTTTCACGTATTTCCTTAATCTTATTCTTTTTCTTTCTTGTATTTGGTGTTTATTTTTTTATGATTATCATTTGTCTTTGATATATTTTTTCTGGCTAAAAAATTGGCACACTGTATTGTATAACACTATATAGTTCTGCATGAGGGATGCATTTAATATTGGGTTGAAAGCTTATCGTATTTTTTAAAAATAATAATGTATGCTGTGTTGTCAAACGTTAAATGTTCCGAATAGAGAAATAAATACAATTGCTGTCATTGAAAAAATATTTATAAATAGTGAACAGATAATAATATTAACACGTTACTTAATTCAAAGCTTCATAGACCATTATGGAAATGATATCGAAGCGGCCAATTCTCGATGTCAACCGTGTAGAAATGTTGGGGCGGGTTTGGCGCATTTCTCGCCTGAGCACCGGCGCCGAAGGGATTGATGACACAAGCTTTTCGGAGCATGTTCCATTGAAATACCGGTAGAACAAGGACAGCATTCCCGCCCGACGACTATTCACGAAAAACTGCAGTCCGTTCGTTAAGATAGGACAATCTATCAAACGGACCGCCCGTTTCTGCGTAGTAATGTGGTTTTTCGTGTATTTTGGGGTTAGACCTAAGGTGATTGCCAAATAATGGAGCACACTCGCAATCTGTCCAGGGTCAGAAGTTGTTTACTATTATAGTATCTGCAGTATCTTTACAATACGCCCAGATTCTGAGAGGTTAACTTAAATGGGGTAAGAATAATCTCGTCGAATTTAATGACCCAATCACGTCTGATTACGACTAAAAGGGATCCAAATGACAATTTAGTCTCCTTCAACGGAAGTAATCTTCCCAACAAACCTTCCATTGAAATGCTTGGTGTAACCTTAAGTGACCAGTTAAGGCACCGGGGCTCCATCGAAGCCAGAGTAAAGTTAGCCTCTCAGAAGTTGGGCGTGTTGTACAGGGCCCGCAGACACTTCAATAGTACACAACTGCTGACCTTTTACAAATAGCAAGTACGCCCGCTGTTGAATTTGGCAGCCACCTCTGGTCTGGAGCTCCTAAGTACCTGAAAAAAACCCTTGACTTTGTGCAGAAACGGGCGGTATGTTTGATAGATTCTCCTATCTTAACAAACGGATTGCAAGCTTTGGAGCACAGACGTCAGATGGGAATGCTGTCCTTGTTCTACAGGTATTTCAATGGAAGATGCTCCGAGGAACTTGCGTCATTGATCCCTTCGGCACCGGTGCATAGTCGAGAAACTCGCCAAACGCGCGCTTAACATTTGTACACGGTTGACATTCAATACACGAGAATGGGTCGCTTTTACGACTCGTTCTTATGTTCAACAGCTCGGCTAAGGAACGATTTGCCAACCTTTGTATTTCCTCCCTCCTTCAACATGGGTCTCTTCAAGACCCAAGTTCACTCCTTCCTTTCCTCAAAAACACCCTCCACACAGCTTCCCCAAAGATGACATAGGCCCCGAGGGAAATTATTTCCCTCAAGGCCTCCTGTGTGGAGTTATTGTAAAAAAAAAGCATTACTTTTGGAGGATCACAGGGGTCTGACGGTTGCGGCAATTGCTTGGAGATTTAGAGCAGTAAGTGATAATTTCATCGAAGCGAAAGATCAGATTGAGGTTTTGCTAACTCTGTACCAATGCCCAAAAACCACAGCAGATCAATAAGTTTGCATAGTAATTGCAACATTACAAAAGAAAACTTTGGAGCACTTCGAATATCGGATACACGTAAAACAACTGAAATAATGTATACAAAGGGTAAATTGAGTTCGATTCCACTTGGATCGAAATTTGATCACATGTAGGAGAAAATATCGCAACGGAAAAAATGGTCCAGAACAAATCATGCTACGGAGAGAGTAAGATGTGTGAGGGTAATAAAAACAACAGAATCAAATGATATCTGTATTTGATCTTGTATCTACCCGATGATGAAAAATACTATCGGCGATATGTTTCGTTACAGTCTTTGGAGTTCAACAGACGCCAGGTGGGAATTCTGCCCTTGTTTTACCGGTATTCCAGTGGAATATGCTCCGAGGAACTAGCGTCATCGATCCTTTCGGAAACGGTGCACCACATTAAGAAAAAAAACGCTTGGCCAAGATTTTTTTACGGTTGACATTGTTACATGAGAACGAGTCGCTTTTGTTTTTTGTTTGTTTGTTTTTGTATTTTTATTTAGATGTATGCAAATTATTTTATCACACATCTAGTATTTTTTTAATACATTTCACAATAGTAGAACGAAGCACATAAAATTACTAAACACACATTGACCGGTCGGTAGCTGAGTGGACAAACGCGTCGGATTCTCACCCGGGCGTCGTGCGTTCAATTCTTCTGCTGGCTAAGTCTGTATAAAAATCATTGGTTTTTCTTTACATATTCAGCACAAATCCTAGGAAAAGTTCCAAGACTTGAGGCTTCTTTCAGGGTTTTTGGAAAGCTATAAAAAAGCGTTTGACCTCTGTTAAACACACTGTTTTGAGTACACGCAAGTTTTGTTTTGGGAAGCCTAAAATCTTGACAAATAATTAATTAATGTAATTCTACAACTCGTTTTTGTGTTTAACAGCTCGGCTGTGGAATGATTTGCCGACCGCTGTGTTTCTTCTCTCCTACAATATGGGTATCCTCAAGACCTAAGTTCATTCCTTTCTTTCCTCAAAAATACCCTATACACAGCATCACCAAAGTAAATAAATTCTCTCGGGGCCTTCTGTGTAAACTTAATAATAAAAAAATTATTTTAAAACGTGCTGCAAATTTTCTTCATATTATTTTATTCAACGAACAAGTGAAATAATACATATAAATTAATTGTAATTTATTTGGTCTCGAACCTGTGACCTCCAGATTTGTAGAGAGAACCGCTCGACTATGCATATGTCGTTATAATAAAATAAAACTGTTCTACCGTTATACTATTTTTCCACACAGCTAACTTCGAAAGCTTAAAAAAAGTTACATGAAAATATTATTTAATGCACTACGGAAACTGCATTAGAACAAATTCACAGCTGTACTGAAACTTATTCAGCTCTTACATCAAACACAAAAAAAGAGAAGCAAAACGAAAGGTTAAACATTCAATACGCGATTACATCCCTTCGGGGTATTTTGATATTTCCGAATAAAAACAAAAACTACCCCTCGCGAAAGACACAGATCGAGAATCTGAATATTTTCAATCAGCAATTGAAATATAAACATACTCAGTGACAGTTTAGTGAAATTTAATAACAGATCAATAATATTAACAATCAGACGGGAAAATTCCAAACCAGCCAACTGTTAAAAATAAAGCTGACAACTATAGATATTACATACATTTTTTTTGTTAAACCCACAGACGCATCTAACGCATCACCATGTAACCCGTCTTTCAGAAGATAGTAAAACTATCCGAAGTCACAGATGTTCACTATGAGACTTAATAAGCGTCCATTCCGGACATTAATAGTTTATATATGCTATAGATTTAATTGAAATTGTACAAGTTCGAAGATTCCCGTTATAAGTTGAAATCGGTCAGGTCTTAAATAAAAAATAATGGAATAAAGTTTAAAATTTAGTATTATTAAAATCATTAACGCATACAAAAGTGTTAGATAAGCAATAATCCTTATCTCTTTTAACACGAAGTCGAGGACGCCCGAGAAAGACATGGCACGATCAAGTAAATCAAATACTTGAATCGGGTCGTGTGAAGAGTCAGAATAACAGAAGAGTATGATGAGACGATGTATGAATGTAAATGAAGCAAGAAGTGTGTGCCAAGACAGAGTTGTATGGCGGTCCGTCCTCTCTGCCTACCCTTGCGGGGAAACGGCGTGATGGTTAGTTAGTTAGTTAGTTAGTTTTTTAACACGTCAATATCAAACTATGAGTCTAATTTAGTACAGTTTTTGTCATCTGGTAAAGTTAAGGGGGGAGCCTGCTTTAGGAGGCCTAAAAATCGGGCTTTTTTGAGGATTTTTTTAGAATAGAAAAAAATAAGTCAGTCGACCGAGCTTTTAGGACACATTAATATATATTTGAAAATAACAAAAAAAAATTATCAAAAAATATTGAAATTCAGCCGATTTCTATACACATTTGTGCAGCACCTTGCAACTGCAGTCTCCAATTGGCGGGAAAGATGGAGCTCGCAATTTTCGTCTGAAACAACAAAACCAGATTTTTTTTTAATTTTTATATATTTTTCTTCAATGTGAACTAAGAAAAAACCGAAGAAATTGTAAAATTAAAAAAATTTCACAACTTTATAAAAAAAAGTGTTTTTTTTTTTTTTTTTTTAATCATTTCCATTTGCCAAAAGTTGTTTATTTTTATTTTTCATGAATATTTTTAGTTCAAATAGAAGAGAATACAATATTGAATTTAACAACTTTTCGATCGTTTTTGATTGGTTCTATAGTTTTTTCTTTCAATCACGCCCGCCAATTGAGTAAAATCAAAACAAAACTCGAGAAAACGCGCTTCAAAGTTCACGCTTAGAAAAAGTGTTAATTTTCGTTTACTTACAGCAATAATACGTTAATCAGCTATTCCAGCTCCATAAAGTAACCCTTCAGCTTGCTCGTGAAACTCGTTTGTTGAAGTCCATTCCGGACAGTAATTGTTTGATGACCGTTGAATCTTTTCAGGTTTACAGTTCGGAGCTAGTTTGAAGGGGACCGCGCTACAGCTGCTCGATCGGTCAGGCCTTACCGCGTAAAAAATAATGGAATCTTTGAAAATATTGTATTATTAAAGCCTAACGCCTAAATTAATTCTTATCTTTTTAAATTTAATAATAAAAAAAAAAAACGATTTTTTGAACCTTTTGCAGCAGGCTCCCTTAAACTAATAGTTGAAAATATTTAACTCTGGACCGGTTATTTTTTTTTACTTTTTTTTTATTTTCTTTTCTTTTAAAATATTTTTGAACCTGTTATTTATTCAATATTATTAGTTGTTTTTCATCTACAATATTTTTGTAGCTGTTATTCAATATTCATTTTTATTTTATTTTACAATATTTTTTGCACTACTTGCGAGGTTATTGTTTAAAAAAATAAAATGTCAACATTTGTGTAAAAGCCTATAACAGGTGTAAATAAATATTTTAAAGTTAAATATTGTTTTTAAGTTTTATGTTCACATGTTCTTTATAAAATATTTTATATACCAATGTATTATTTTCTTAATGGGCATTTCAATAAATGACCTGGTTTATTACTAGATTAGGCTCATATAAAGGCGTGCTCGGAAAGTAAACCCCTTTGAAAGAATATCGAGAGATTAATTTCCTGCTTGCTGTCAGAGCTATGTAAGTTATATGTATTCTTTGCGGCTCAAAACGACAGACGAATTTTACCGAAAGCGGTCAGCACTGGCGACTTGGTGGCGAAAGTTACACAGCGGCTCGATAAACCTACCGAAAGCGCTATTTTTAGATATCAGGCAATGTAGGAATCCGCCCATACAATACAAATAACATACACAAAAATGTATTGTAATGCTTTTGAACAAAATTTATTACATCCGACTTATAAGGTAACAGAGAAATAATAAAATCAAAATTGTTTTCGCGTACACACTATTTGAAGCAAACAAAACTGATTTGGCTGCAGCACAACCAAACCCCATTAACTTTGATGGCATTTAACAATTGGTTTTAAACAACAACTTGTTTAAAATCTTAGCACCCTTGTAAACCTTGTGTATGTGTTAAATAAATAATAAAGTCAGTTAAATATTGAAGGGTAGATTTTTGTAACATTTTTGTCAAAAATGAGTTAGTATTCTCATTAAACTAATTCTGGTACGCTCTATCCAATGAACACAATTTCAGATCTTGGAAATGGCACGAACATGGAAAATCAATGAATTAACACGTTAACTGCAAATTTTGTCATAACTGAAATATTTTTTTAATGCCAATAACATGTTATCTACAATAATAAAATTGTATTGCAGAAATGCATTAAAATGCTGAATTATATATTAAATTTAGTAAGTTAGCTATAACATTCATGAAAAATAGTAGTGTAAATTAATGATGGTACACACTTTTTTTAACAAAACGCAAAATACTGAATTTCTCAGTGTGACTCGACAGTTAGTTGACGTGGGGCCTTCATTTGATATCGACTGTGTTTAGGTCAAAGGCGTTATTCCGCATTTGTTTGCAAGCAAAATAAGGCCTATTGGGTTAAACCACTGTCACATTTTACACTGTCGCAAATCGATGATTAGAGCCAATATATTTTTACTGCTATTATAACTTCAAATAATCGCCCCCGTTAACCAGCGATTCTCTGCCCGTTTCAGCATTTGATCAAATTATGATCAGGTGTCAGGCATAACAGCATTACCGTTATGTTATCACAAAGGCCTAAATTTCCTTGCAAAAAATGTGAATTAACACCTTTCAACACAGGCGATAGTATTAACCATATGAAAACCCACTTCCTTCAGATAGAGAGACTAGGTTAGATGAGATGCCAACATTACATTTGGCAATACGAGTACATTCGCATTACAATGTGATCAAGGGCGGCTCGTGACTTTTAATGTTTTAGAGTGCTGAGACTAAAAAATACGACGTTATTGATTTTGTTGTACCCGAAAAAAAAAAATGGATGAAATTTTTTCAGATAATATTGTGTAAAACTCCTTCAAACTATGCGATGTAGTTTAAATACAACTTTTCAGATCGATCGGAGGGACGGCGCCGGAGAAAAGTGTTTTGCTATTGAGACCCCTTCGCTTTGGAGCGCAAAGTGATAGATATATATTTTTAAAAGTTCAAATAAACATTTTTTTGTAGTGAAACCCGTTTAAACTATGTAATGTAGCTCAAATATAATTTTTCAGATCGATCGGAGCGACGGCGCCAGAAGAAAAGTGCTTTGCTATTCCGACCTCTCGTTTTCTAGATATTTTTTGAATTTATTTTTTTTGAAGCTCACATAAACATTTTTTTTTAACAATTATAACTTTTCGATTAAATTATTAAAAAAAATCGTTTCCAGCTACTTCAATCATAACGTTCTTTTCAATCTTAGCACACTAGGAAGTCACGAGCCGCCCCTGAATGTGATTCTTCCACAGAGCAGAAAAGCGTAAATTATTTTTGTGGTGGGTCGGGAATTCAGGGGTTCTCTAAACACTTATAGAAGAGAGAGCACGAGGTCGAATAAATAGCCAAGCTTCATATGAGGGAGAGATTAGGACATTAGAGAGAAGGCCAGTGAATATTGTAACAATTCATTACACTGCACAAAAGACGGAACTGCCACGCATTTCAACGGCAGAACAAAATCACCCGCCATCGTAATTATAGATGTTTATTTCTTCCGTGTTGTAGTTAGGGTCATTCCATCAAAGCCCGCGCATTAGCTGTTAAGCACCAAGCGAGGCGGAGAATAGCCATCGTTATATAACGACTGCTTGGGGGTGAAATCAGTAATAGCACTGTCATGGGCAGAAGTCCGCCTTCAAAGATCGGACGGAGAAAGAGAGCGATTAAACAGGGGGTGAAAAAGGAATTGAAAGAATGTGGTTTTTATACAAACGGGGATGAACGAGGTAAGTATTATTTAAAAACTTAAGTTGCAAGTGTAATTTTTTTTTTAATACATAAAATTTCTCACTATTCCTTAATCAACTTCTCAGTTGACGTTTTGCCTTTTTCAATTTATATTATGCGTCTCTTTCTCTTTTTTTATTTATTTTTTAGTGCCACTGAGAATATAGCATTCCCAATTGGGGTATGGTGTGAGGCTAAAGGTAGTGGGGAGGGGAATGAGATGGGAAAGAGAAAGGTTGGTAAGTATCTGGATATTCAGATCTAGTCACCAAACACGGCTAAAGCCATTTCATGCAACGTTTCGATTCTGAATGGTGGTCTTTCACCAGGGCCATACTTTGAGTATCTACCACTCTGGAACGTGCCGCAAATTAACTTTACACTATTTTATATGAATTAAATGTGTTATGACACATATAAATTGAATACAAAGTTATGGGCGCACGCCAGGTTTGAACCCGCGACCTTTGGATTCGTAGTCGAGCATCTTATCACTCGACCGTCGAGGCTGTCGAGACTCTGTTCCTTTGTTATAATTTAAATGTTATTCTTTTGTTTTCTCACTGTTTTCTTATTTTATTTTATATTGTGTTCTCCCTCTGTATGACGTCAAATTATGTATTTTTTCGTTTCGTTTATTTATTTACCCTGATGATGCTTAGGCTAAGCGAATCCGGTCGGTCATAAAAAATAAAATTAAAATCTGTGGTCTTATACAAAGTATTTTTTTCATTTCCTTGTTAATTATTTGCTCATACGAAAAGTAAGAATAAGTAGTAAACATAAGTATTACTTCATTGTGTTTGTTTGATTATATTAAACCTTCTTGTATCTACATTCCATGCACTTAAATAAGTCAGCCACGTGTGTGTACGTATTACCAACTGCATACGATCTAGGTACAAGCGAGTTTCTGAAAGACTCAGTCTCGATATTATTGTTACAACTAAATAGAATTTTGGATCGAGTAGTTCTCGTTGGTATATGAAAGGCAATAAGGTTCAGAAAATCAAGGCAGTCTTAATACCATTGACAATTTTTAAAGAAAATGCTTTTCGAAAATAAGTCTTCGATCTGAAAGTTTTACTAAATTTGATATTTTCGTCAAGTGGTTATAGTTTATGTTTTCAATGTGTTGATTTGGAACCGGAGTGGATTTTAAAGGTGGGGACCAGGGGCCCAAGCAAGAAACATCGATATAGATTTTATAAATGAATTTCGACAGTGTCGGTAATTTAGAATCGTTCCCGACTCCAGCTGCAGATCGCCAACGAACAAACGACAACTAACGTCGGCTAAACATGCTTAATTAAGTCAGTGTGAACTTTATATCATCTTAAAAAATAATAGGAAACTCATAAACGATATAAATATTTATATCGTCATTATTTTTTTTATGTCATTGCATATTTTATTTTATGTTATGTTATCTCTTTCATTGTTTTCATTTAACTCATATGTATTATTATTGATATGGCAGACAGAGTATTGCACCCACCGCTCTCTTCCGCTGAAATAAAATGTTATTATTATTATAAATAAACAAGGTTTGGTATGAATTCGACAAAAGCACCATCCATCATTCCGATATCCTGTTTCCAGCAGAGAACAGTGCAGCGTATTTCATTTCCTTCAGGAAAATACATCAGAAAACAAAGAGGGGGAAAAGAAAATGAATTTCGGGGGTTCAAATTATGCATTATATAATAATACCAGTCAGTTTCTAATACGAATAATGAACAGATTTCACGGTACATACTAATATATTAGCAAAGGAAACCGGATTTAATTGTAAAATGAACACACTTTGCTACTTAATATTCCTCGAGCGGAGAGTTATTTTCCTGATACACGATATTAAGAAGTTCACGGCTTAAGATAAAGCTGTGTTACTTGAATATTCCGACAGAGGGTAGCGAAAGCCTGGCGATTATTGGCTGTTGAAGGCAAATGAATAATTCAAACACAACTTTGAAACAGTTAAAACAGCTTTTTAAGTTTTGAAGCGGAGAGCCATTTAAAATAAATATCTTGGAGAGTAAATAATAGAAATATGTTAAGATATTTTAAGCCGGAGCAAGTCAACCGTTGTATTCCGAGGTTTAGCAAAACTAAAACATAAGTCATATTACAGACTGGCGACTCACAGAATTGCTGGTGAAATAAACACTAAAAAGGTAATAGTAAAAAAGGTGGAGGTTTCATTGTAAAAATATATTTAATTCACGCCTTCAGCCCTTGAGGTTCCCTTACCAAAATTTGTTCCATTGTCTTTGTATATATATATTTTTTATATTGTTGAAATACATGATCTTGAATATTTAATATTTTATAGCTCCATGGTGGAAATAACGTAGCGAGATATCTTGCAAAAAATAACATTGTCCTAAAAAACCTCGGTGGAAAACACTGTAAAAATTTAACGATGGCAGAGCTTACCTCACCTTGATCACCCTAGTCAGCCTTTACTATGAGGGGATACCCAAGCTTGCATCCTATGAAATATCTATAAAACCAAACTGAAGAAACTAACTAACTAACCATCACGCCGTTACCTGAAGGGGAAAGCAGAGAGGATGTACCGCCATATAACCCTGTATTAGCACACACTCCTTGCTTCATTCACATTCATACATAGTTTTCTGTTATCTGAATCTTGACATTGCCCGACTCAAGTGTTTGATTAACGTGATTGTGCCATCTTCCTCGGGCGTCCCCGATTTTTTCAAGCATTCATTTTCGCGTCATATATTCATTCTTCTCACACTCTTTTCTTCGTTTATCCGCTTTATAAGCCCACACCACTTAAGCGTCCTTTTTCTTTATCCTATTAATTACGCTTGCATATCAGCCTTGCATTCTTTCCAAATATCAACATTTTTAACGAAGTCATTCATGGTTTTACCGCACATATGCCTCAGGGATCTTATTTATACAGCATTCAGTCTACTTTTATCATTCACCTTCTAGTTCCATGCCTCACTGCCATACATCACGGTTGGTAAAACCACTCCATTGTGGACTGAAAGCTTTGCTTCATTGGATTTTTAAAAATTTATTTGTGCCAACGGCTTTCAATCCTCCATCAATGGAGTTTCCTGCATTCACCCTTCTGTCAAAATCTTTATCACCAAAACTTCTACCATAAATATCTAGACATTGACAGCCAAGATGGCGGATCTTGATCAAATATGTAGGATGTTTATTTATTTACCCAAGAGTTCATATAATCAATACATCTTTCAATCAAAGGCAAATCAAACAACCGAAAACGAACACAACTTTCGGACAGATAAATTTCGTTTACTACGCCATATTTGATATAGTATATTACTGCTCTCCTGCAAAAAAACTTTGCAAACATTAACACCTTTAAATCATCCATAAAAATTAACCTAAGACACGAAAATGACAAAATATTACAACCGAACACAAACTTATTAAAATATAACCTGCATAATTACAAAATTTTACAAAAAAAATATAGCGGATACCACTCAAGAGTCCCAACTGCTCCCAACCGTCTAGAGCCAGTGAAACTATAGCATCCCCAATCGGGATATGTTGTGAAGCATAAGGTAGTGGAGAGGGGAAAGAAATGGAAAAAAATAAAGGTTGGGAAGTACCTGGCTATTCCGATCTGGTCAACAAACACGGCTAAAGCCATTTTTAAGCAAATTTTCGGTCCTGAATGGTGGTCTTTTTTCACCGGGGCGATACTTAGAGTATCTACCACTACTATTAGAAATCCAAACAAATGTAAAATATGAACGAAATGAAACAACTTTGTACAAGACCACAGAATTGATTTTTTTTTTGACAGACCGGTTTCGCTTAGCCTAAGCTTCGTCAAGGTACAAAATTAAACCAACTTAGCGAAACCGGTCGGTCGCAAAAAAAATAAAAAATACGTGCTATTATAAAACGAGAGGAAGAAAATATTTTACACAATTGAGGAAAAATAATAGCAATCTAGTTAACTATGTACAGTGTAATTTGATATTAGGTTGAATCTGTTCTTACTTGGGTTTCTAAAAGTTTAATCGTTTCATTTCATTTAATACGCCAAACCAAAAAGTGATTGCTTTCTACGGAAATTAAAAATAATTTATTTAAAAAAACATTGATTTAAATTATTATTATAATAACATGGAATCCTAATTCTAAGTAGGTATTATAAACACAAATTATCCGTTATAAACAGAAACAAAATCCAAATATACGAATTCGAGTAAGATGTGATCTTGACATCTACCGCTAGAGGCGCTGTCGGTGCCCGGGCATTCACATGACAAAGTGTTGATATAACGTATAAATCACAACGTCACCCAGGGATATTGGCGTGCGACCACCAAATGTACTCTGGACATATCTCATTTAACGTGTGACTCTGAAATTCCGATCCACCTCCGAAATCAGACTGGCTTCCTACAAGGGCATTGACAGGACAATTTCCTTCCCCGTGGCAAATGCAGTGACAGTTGCGGGTAGCCCGGGTTGGGCCGGGTCCCCGTTTGTCGCCCGGGAAATACGAATGGAAAACGTCGCGTGAATACGTAAACAGGTGGACAGATCGATAAAAACGTCCCGGATTGGTTCGGTTAGTTTTTCGATCGTTCTGGTATTAGAATTGTTTTTCTGTTTCTAGTTTTCATTTTGATATTTTATTTTTAATATTAAGGCTCAGCACACAAAATAGCGTTAAACGGCACTTTGTGGCATTCTAATAAAAGCAATAAAACAAATGATTTATCTGCAAATATTCTATGGGTAGTAAGAAAAATGTCTGAGGTTTCAAATGAATACAATTGTTTTACCGTAATCATTAAAATTCTGTGAAAAATGTACTAAAATGTCACTAAAAGGTGAAGTTTGAAAACCAGCAAAGGCATTTTTGAACGTTTTCCTCGAATTCCAGTATGAGTTACATTAAGAATTTAAAAGATTACTATTAAATGAAACAATGGACCACTTTATTTGAGTTAACCGACAGCCAGGTTTCGCTTATCTCCAAGCTTTGTCAGAGCTTTTATATCAACTAAATAACATTACATACAGACATACATTTATAGGAGAGTGATGAATGTAAGAGATACAAGATATTAACTGGTTGGCGGTTTACTTAAATAAAGTAGTGTTTTACAAAGTGTATTGTTTCATTTAATATATAATGTCACACCCCCAATTTTTTTACTTTCTTCTAAAATAATAAATTAAAAATTTTAAAAATTAAATATATTTTTTTAACATTTTTCTAACTACCCGTTTAGAATAAAAGATTTTTTATTTTATTTGTACACATTTAAGTTTACAAGTATCTAATTATTTCATTTTCTTTTTTAGAATTTTAACTTTAAACAAAATTAATTTTGGTTTACATGCATTTTAAATAATTTTTACAGGCTTTTTAAAATTTATTTGTAGTTGTGCTTATACTTAAAAGCCAAAGGGGGTGTATTTTTGGGTGCTGACTCTAATGTCAGAAATTACAAAGGCCCTGACATTTTGTAGAGTAACACAAAAAATGTAAACATTTTTTTAAATGAATACCGCTGAGAATTTCCATTTTACTAATGCAAATAAAAGCCTAAACAAATTTAAGGTAAGGAGTAAATGTAACAAAAAGACAGCATTTTTTTAAATTTATCATGTTAAATTCCAATAGTGATACAAGCAATCATAACTAAAAGGTCGCTAAGATCGCACGAACACACCTGTTGAGAGAATAAATTATATTTTGCCTTTGGTAGTTTTTAAAACTCTATTCAAGGTTCAAGTGCTGACGCAATATACTTGTAAGGGAAGGATTTTCCAGGAATTTCTAATTTTATTAAGGAAAAGTTTCGCCTTTTAAGTAAAAACAGAAAAGCGAGTCTGAAATCACGTATTTTTATTTTCATCAGAAATTTATAAAACTACAGATTAAAAGTGAAAGTTGCGTAGGAAACGAAAAGTAATCTTAACTTAAGATTAACTTCGCGATAAATAAGAATTTGAAAGGAAAAAATGTAAGTGAACTGTATTCATGTGACCAGACAATTTGGCATTGTGACAATGGTAGCATGAATTTGAATTCAAATAGTAAATAAGCTTTTGAATTGATTGCAACGCGGATAGTAAAAACTGCAGTGAAAATATACTCGACCTTAATTTGGAACAATGATAGAGTGATAATGATACATGGAGTTTCAAAGAATTTGATTTATTGCTACGCTGGGAAGTACGGTCTACGTGATCGAGTGGTAAGACGCTCGACTACGAATCCAGAGGTCGCGGGTTCAAGCCCGGCGCGCGCAAATAAATTGTATTCAATCAATATGTGTCATAACACATTTAAATCATATATAGTATATTTTCGGCACGTTTCAGAGTGATAGATACTCTACTTATCGCCCTGGTGAAAGACTATCATTCAGAATCGTAACGTCGCTTGAAATGGCTTTAGCCTTGTTTAGTGACCATATCTGAATAGCCGAGTACTTCCCAACCTTCCTCTTACCATCTGCTTTCCCTCCCACTACTTACAACCTCACAACAAACCCCGATTGGGGATGCCATAACCTCACTGGCTCTATATGGTTGGGAGCACTTGACTTTTATGCAGTATTCACTATAAAAAATACAAAATTTTAGAGTTTGTGTAAAGGTTCATGAACACAACAATATTGTGACAGTCTTATGTCAAAAACATGAAACGCACAAAAATTTGCACGTTTAACTGGTTCGGTGCACCATTTATCTATAAGATAACTGTTGTCATGGTTATATCAAACGACAATATAAACTTAACGAAAATACGTGACTATTTTTCTACGTGAATACCGCACAAAAGTCCCTCTACAGAGCCAGTGGAACTAAGAAATCCTCAATTAGAATTTAAAATCATGTTAAATTATAATTAATTATAAAGCTTTTATGCTAATTATTTTTATATTAATTATTACAATAATATCAATTATCTTCAACCTCTACCATACTCCCGTATAGAGTAGAGGTTCCAAGTTCGAGTCTCGGTCGCAAACGTTATTTTTTCAGTTTCATATTTACGTTGTAATTTTTTAAATAATTAATATCAAAAAAATATATGATTGAAATAGGACCACGGTACTTAAAGTGAGCATTCAAGTAAATTACTTTCACTCGATAAGCTCACGTGTCCAGAAATTTAATATTATTTGGATGGTAGAAAATTATTCCTTCCCTTGAAGTATTTATTGTACCCACGTAGTTTCCAAGGTATCACTGCCCAGGTTTAACCATCGAAAATAACTCCCTAGAAGTGTTATCTACACAGATTTAAAGGTAAACCGGATATCGCCAATTCACATAAGATATTTAGACTCGTAGGCCCCAGATGAGCCAATGAAAACGGTTACCTGTTAAATAAAGAGTTTTGATATTTAAAAAAAGGTTAAATCAATTTCACCCGAATTTGGATTAAAATATCTCAGAGCAGTAATATACTAGGAGGGAGCGCTAGTGTAGTCAAGATAGATGATTTTTTCCCGACTCGGGCGTGACTAAGGTATTTATACATCCATTGATGGCACATGTCGACGTTATGTTTTTGTTTACTTGTAAAACCACTTTTTCACAGTATTGTTATCAAAAAAAATATAGGATATAACCTAAAAGCCGTCGAGTTATGTCCTGTTATGTTGCGTGACAATACGTAGTGGGCGGAGTCGCCGGAGACGCGGGAGACTAACACATGCTCACATACCTAAAAGTGGTACTGTATTATATGAGCACTTGTCTTATCTCTTTCTCTCTCACGGACGTAAAAACCCGGAGAAAGTGATTTATCGTAAATTTGTATAGGTTGGGTAAAAATATTTCGCTCTCTCTCCATATATATTCTTGCTGAGATGAAAAAAACGACATTACTTCTGGCACACAGACACACCCACAACACACGTCTATCTGTTTTTTATATACGGTGACTTTAACAGAGTTTGCCGATGACTTTGACTGACCAGCGAATGCCTACTTATCCGAGTCGGCTGATCAAAGGAAGCCATAAAATGGTTGTCCTTTTCACGACACTACTGTTATTCGCCTGAACGGTTTGTTAGAAGCAAACTGTTTGTTAGCGCATAGGGTATCACAATATTACATCAAACTGGAAGAAATAAATTATGTAGAATACACATTGGTTAAGAAGCTAACGAGGAAAATATTTATTTAATGCAGTTAATAACTTTGTATGAGACCACAGATTTAATGTTAAATTTTAGGACCGACCGGTTTCGCTTAGCCTAAGTATCATCAGGGTACAAAATTAAACTCAACAAAAAATACATGGTGTGTGGTTATATATACTCATACATACAGAGAAAGAACACAATATAAAATAAAATAAGAGAACAGTAAGAAAATAAAATAATGACATTGAAATTATTAAAAAGGAACAGAGAGAAAGAGACAGATAAAATGAAATGGAAGAGGCAAAACGTCAACTGAAATGGATAATAATGAGAAATTTGATGAGTTTATGGGAAACATACCTAATATTGGATTACTGAAAATATAAAATATTTTACTAACTAACTAACCATCACGCCGTTTCCCCGCAGGGGTAGGCAGAGAAGGCGGACCGCCATACAACTCTGTCTTGGCACACACTCCTTGCTTCTTCTTCCATTCACTTTCGCATCATATATTCTTTTCACACTCCTTTCTTCGTTCATTCGCTCTACATGCCCAAACCATCTAAGCGTCCCTTTCTTGATCCTATTCATTACGCTCACATCAGCCTTGCATTCTTTCCGGATATCCACATTTTTAATACGGTCATACATGGTTTTACCGCACATACGTCTCAAAGATCTCATTTCCACAGCATTCAGTCTACTTTCATCCTTCCTCTGCCAGTTCCACGCCTCACTGCCATTCATCAGGGTTGGTATAAGCACTCCATTGTGGACTGCTAGCTACGCTTCTTTGGACAATTTCTTATTTGCGCCAACAGCGTTAAAATATTTATTAGTTCGTTATGCGTGTATAAGAATCGCAGCGAATGTTGAGTCGAACGCAGTACGCACACAGATGCATTGCTTGCATGCAGCATGTTATTCGACCTCAGAAAATAACTTTAATAAAAAAAATCCGCGATCGTAAATCGGCAAAAAATTAAGTATTTTCTCATTTTAATTTCGCAACGTCAGTTTTATCATGAGCTATGGAGACGGCTTTTGTGGTCGAGTGATAAAACACTCGAATATTACTCCAGAAGTCACTAGTTTAATCCCGGCGAGCGCAAATAAATTTTATTTAATTAGTATGTGTCATAAAACATTTAATCAATATAAAATAATATAATATGTAGTATATTTGCGGCACGTTCCAGAGTGGTAGATACTCTAAGTATCGACCTGGTGATAAACCGCCATTCAGAATCTGAAACTTTGCTCAAATAGCTTTAGCCGTTTTTAATAGCCAGGTACTTCCCGACCTTCCTCTTCCCCATCTCCTTCCCCTCAATTGCCAGTCTCGCTGGCTTTAGACGGTTGAGAGCAGTTGTGACTCTAGTACGATATTCACTTTTTACATCAAAAAAAGCTTTCCTGTCGACAAATAAGAACAATGCGAATCTTTTAGACATTTAAAAAAAATACTTCACATAAAATGTAAAACATATGTGTATTTAAAAATGTCATATATTATACAATAATAATTCTCTTGCATAGTGTTTAATAAAATTAAATAAATAAATTTAAAAAACTGTTAACAGATAGAAGAAGGGAAAATGTTAATTTAAAGTGCTACCTCACAGAACATTAAAAGAACCCTTTTTAACTATGCCTCACATAGAATGCTGTAAAATATGTAAAAGGGAAACAGAAGTGTAGAAAGGTACACCAGCTTTTATTCTCCCCTTTGAAAAGCCCTGCACCCATTCGAAACTAGTCGGCCCGAAGCGGGAGAGCTAATAACTCAACACCAAAGCGCTCGGTAGAAATGCAATTAGTTGCCATTCGTTCGGCAATTAGGGCAGACGAGTAGATTCAACCTTCTCGGCTCGGTCCCTTTAAATTATTTCGTATTTTTGATAATTTCCCACTGGCTCCAGACGGCGGGTTGGAAATTCCAGAAGTGCTGTAAATCAAGGCGCGGCTGGGCGATTAGGGTCGTTTAGCAGCAAACTAAATGGCTACCTAATAAAACGCGTCGACCAAACATCAGTTACACGGGAACCAATTGCAATTAAATACGCTTTTTCACGGCGAGCTCTCGGCCAACAAGAAATATCGGCGGTTCGCCCGCCGTAGTGCCTCATGTGTAATGTGCTCGAGTTTCTGAAAAACGTTAGGGACACGTGTCGGAGTCGAACTTGAACGGGCCCGGTTCGGGGCGAAGCCTTTCGGAGGCAATATCTTCCAAGTTTACGGACTGAACAGATTTATTGTGACCTTCGCACGAGAGGACTAGAATTTGGCTTCGCGTGTGACCTTTTTCGTTTCCATTTGAAGTTATAACTCGAAAGCTCAGACGCATTAAGCTTTATATTGTAAAGATATCTTGAAAGAAAGTTAGACAGCTTTATTATAGTTTTTCACTGACCAATCTCAGTCACGGGTCGTTTTTATATTTTTTTAATAGTGAATACAAGAATCCCAACTGCTCTCAACTGTCTGGAGCCAGTGGGACTAGTGCATCTCCGTTTTTTTAGGGCGTTGATGTTTTTTTTTTAAACCGTTAATATAAACGCCCTTGAAGTGATTTTACACAAAAACGGCGCTATACAAATTATCAAATTATTATTATTATAAACGATCATAATTTTAGATAGTTTTAATTTGTATACATATGATATAATGTATTATTTTCTCCTTGTTAGGTAGTTTTATTAGCTCAATTAATTTAATATTCAGCGCACTTGAGATTAAATATCACAAAACTGCGCTATATAAGTTCATTGTTATTATAATCCCCAGTTGGGGTATGTTTATGGAGACATGGAAGTATCTTACTACTCAGATCTGGTCACGATACACGGCTAAAGCCATTTCAAGCAACGTTTTGATTCTCAGTGGTGGTCTTTCACCAGAGCAATACTATGAATATCTAGCACTCTGGAACATGCCGCAAATATGCAAAAAAAAAATATACAAATTTTGGAATAAAATAAAAAATAAAAATATTTGCGCACGTCGGGATTTGAACCCGCGACCTCTGATTCGTAGTCGAACGTCTTAACCACTCGACCACGGAGGCCGTCACTTGTTTAGAGTTAGTTTACATTGAAGACATGAAGAGGCCGGCAAATCATTCCACAGCCGAGTTGTCGAACACAAGAGCGAATCGTAGAAGCGACCCGTTTTCATGTCTCAAATGTCAACCGTGTGCAAATGTCGGGCGCGCGTTTGGAGAGTTTCCCGGATGTACGGAGAAAGAAGTGTAAGGAGAATATATGACGCGGAAATTGACGGAAGAAAAAAAGTTGAGGACGCCTCACGAAATAAATGCCTTTAATAATAATAAGAAAATAATATTTGGACGATTTGTATAGCGCCGTTTTTGTGAAAAATCACCTCAAGGGCGTTGTACAGATCTTACTTTCTATCATTACATATTAATTCCTAGTTTAAATAAGAAAATATACAGGAACATACTTACCTGGCAGGTCCCATCAGATGAACACAATTATTAACTTAAAATTATGATTATTATTTTAATTTTTTATTTTTTATAATTTTTATTTTTTATTTTTTTTTGATTTAGGGCATGGGAGCGAAATTAAAAGAATGAACTTTCTGAATTTGTCATACAGTACAGGAATTTTTAAAAGAAGTAATTTGTGAAATATCCTACTTATTTGGCGAAAAATAACAAGAAAGACTAAAACACATCAGGCAGCTGCGAAAGCGCCACGACATATCTAACTTTATGAAAAGGGAACATTTATCCAAAAAAATCTGTTGGGGTTTTATAGTTGAAGCGTTTAATAATGGTTCATTACGTTGTTATTCTTTTAAAATATATTAATGATATGGGTATTTTTTTAACTCATAGCACGTTGGCAAAATATTATTTACTGATACACACCATTGTGGTGTGAGAAAGTATACTATGTGAAATGAACGAACACGACGGTTAGTCGCATAGCAACGCATGCTTAGTACACCGTGAGCAATTATTTTCTGTCATGCTTTCTTATTATATTTCATGCTTTATTATTCTATTTTATTGATACGATAAATCAATTTAAAAAAAAAAAACTGTCAATCATATCAAGCTGATATTGTAATGATGCCCTTTAGTTATGGACTGGTTATATGAAGTACCAAGTACCAAACGGCTAATAGGCATCTCTTCAGTACAGGTGCCAATAATCCATGAATTTATGTTCTACCTTGTATAATATTATTCTTTTGATTTTGTTTGTTATTCATTTACTTTTGAATTTTTCATAAACTTTTACTTGATTACTTACTGTTGTTAAATATTCCAATTAAATAACCACTCATGTGTGTATGTTTTGGGCATCATGCCTGTTATTATGTACTATAGTAAAATAAAAATAAAAATATATTAATTTTTATATAATTCAATTGAATTAAATTTAATATTATTATTATTGAGTTCTGCTCTTTTAAGTTTTTGTTTTTTAGTGACAGCTGTTTCGGCGTTTATGCGCCGTTTAAACGCCGAAACAGCTGTCACTAAAACAAAAAAATAAAAAACTTAAAATAGCAGAACTCGCTATAATAAAAAAATTTAATTCAGTTTATTTGTATAAAAAAGAGTTCTACAAATTGAACACAAAAACTATAAATAAAAATATATTAATATTTTTTTTACTCTACAGTAATTCAATGAGTTAAATTATTATTTTTCTATCGTGTTATCTAGCTAAAAGTATTGCCTACGAATGCAAAGCGCTATAATTAACAAAAAAAACCTACAGAAAGCTAATTTGTATAGCCCAACATTTGTGAAACATCAATTTAAGCGCCCTGTACATTAACAAGGTTCATTGACCTAACGTAAATTTAAAAAAATATATATTTTCCAACAAATTTTCAAATACGAAAAAATCTACTCAAAATTGTCGTAAATCCCTCGAATTAATCAAACGGCCCGGCTACCTCGTAAAGTTCGATCAAAATGTAGCCTGACAGACGCGGCGCCAGTCGAAATCCACTGTCCATTTCCGCGCCGATGATACGACACTAAAAATTGACAGATACGCCATGTCGCCGTGAAAAATTTACGACGTTCACGTCACCGGCGCGCGTATGTTAGGACCGGAATTGCCGCTGCAAATTACGGGTACACGGCTAAACAAAAACACACACACGCTTTTTTTTGCACGTTCACTCGAAACTGATACAGCGCTCGACGTCGAACCCAAAAGCTGTGATGAAAAATGAAATTGATTCGTGGTGGCTCGTATTAATGAGGTTTTCTATTTGCAATTTTTAAATTCTTTTAAGTTACGTCATATTTTCAGTGAAATCATATTTTTTTGAAAATTTACGTCCATAACGACCGGTTAGTAGCTGAGTGGAAAAACACGTCGGATTCCCATCCGGGCGTCGGGGGTTCAATTTCTCTGCTAGCCTCCATCATTGCACAAGCAACATCTTCCACTTATGACGATGGTAGAGGGTTCTTAAATATTGTCAGATTATTCATAACTCGGGAATGTTTCTTTCTATAAATACAAAAAGTAATGTATTATTCATTTCAGAGTGTAATATATCAGTATCGCCTTGATGAAAAACCACCGTCCAGAATCGTTACGTCGCTTGAAATGGCTTTAGCCTTGTTTGGTGACCCGATTTGAATGGCCAGGTACTTCCCAAACTTTCTCTTTTCCATCTCCATAAACATACCCCAACTGGGAATGCCACTGACTCCGGTTGGGAGCATTTGGGACTCCTTAAAAAAGTATTATATCCATGTGTGTAATAATATGAACACAAAAGGAGAAATTAACCAATAAGATTTTGAAAGATGGGTAGTATTTATTAATTTACGCTTGATAAATTCACTTATATGAAGCGTTAAAAAACAAAACTAAGAATTACAATATAATTTCGAAAGAAAGTAAATTAAGTTATAAAGAAGACATGTTTGTGATATATAATAACAAATAATAACAACATTTCGATAATTTTTATACCGCCGTTTTTGTAATAAAATAGGTCTGTATAGAATAAGTAAGGTGTTAACTAATTTACATACGGTTTTGAGTGAAGTTAAAAGATCAATTTATTATACGAGAATTTTTTTTTCCAGAATTACGAACCATGTATTGGGAAATGGGCATATTATGAATTCATTCTTACGGACAAAAAAGTTTTAAGTACAACGCCACTAAGCAATTCAATCCTCTGTCCAGCATCATCAGAAACATACAAACCAAAAGCTCCTTTAAAAGCAATATCATTACTCACCTTAAAAACCAAGTTTAATTTAGTTCTTAATATGTAGATTCTATATCTTCAAATTTGTCATTTACTTTTATTTTTATTATGTATGTACTATATTTTGGATATTAACATGTTACTGTGTAGCTAAAAAAACCACTTTTGTAAAAGTGCCATCCCAACACAGGCTTATGCCTAGTGGGATGGAGATTCTATATCTTCAAATTTGTCATTTACTTTTATTTTTATTATGTATGTACTATATTTTGGATATTAACATGTTACTGTGTAGCTAAAAAACCACTTTTGCAAAGTGCCATCCCAACACAGGCTTATGCCTAGTGGGATGGGCAATTTACCAACTAATAAAAAATATGTGTTCAAGTAAAATAATAAAAAATAATAAATTAAAATTGGAGTATTTACTTAATGAAATATAGTTTTCGACCTGAAAATGCTATTCGTTGCGTGACTGTTGTTTGGGGTATTATTCATAGGGCGGATATTGCAAACTTTGACGTTGTTCAATCAATAGTAAATAATGAAATAAAAGTTTTACTTTGATGAAATGGGATTCAGTAATCCATCGCATAGTTGTACGCTAAGGGTAAATAGACGGGTACTTAACATAAAAGGGGAGGAACTTAATTACGCCGTAAAGTTGCAAACGGTAGGAATACAAAACCAATAAGCATGCAGAGGTGATAGTAGACGAAGCGAGGTATTGTGATGCAACGAGGGGCGGCCGATATCAAGCGTAGAAAGCGAGGTAACATTTTTCCAATATTTACGATTTCTCGAAACAACATGGTTGACGTTGCTATTTTAACTCTTGAATTTTTAATGTATGGAAAACTGAGGGTATTTTTTTAAATAATTTAATGGAGCTTTCAGGGGCAAATAAGAAATTGTCAAAAGAAGCGAAGATAGCAGTCCGCAATGGAGTGCTTATACCAACCCTGATGTATGGTAGTGAGGCAAGGAACTGGCAGAGGAAGGATGAAAGTAGACTGAATGCTGTGGAAATGAGATCCTTGAGACGTATGTGCGGTAAAACCATGTATGACCGTATTAAAAATGTGGATATCCGGAAAGAATGCAAGGCTGATTCGAGCGTAATGAATAGGATCAAGGAAGGGACGCTTAGATGGTTTGGGCATGTAGAGGGAATGAACGAAGAAAGGAGCGTGAAAATAATATATGACGCGAAAAGAAAGTGAATGAAAGACGAAGTCGAGGACGCCCGAGAAAGACGTGGCACGATCAAGTAAATCAAGTACTTGAATCGGGTTATGTGAAGAGTCAGAATAACAGAAGAGTATGTGTGAGACGATGAATGAATGTGAATGAAGTAAGGAGTGTGTGCCAAGACAGAGTTATATGGCGGTCCATCCTCTCTGTCTACCCCTGTGGAGAAACGACGTGATGGTTAGTTAGTTTTTTAAGGAGCTATTCTATCTTCTACTTGAAAGAAAGAAGTCCAAATTTAAGATAATAATATATCTATTCTGGAGAGGCGGTATATTCTCTAAACATATAAATTTGGGATGGGAATACGTAAAAAAAAACTTCGATTGTATCTGTGTTTCCCAAAGTAAGGATCATCGCACCCTGCTCTGATTCAGGGGGGCGGAGGAAACAGGGGGGCATTGAAGGTTATTATGAGGGCGGCAAGAGCAATAAGGGTTTGAAAAAAGGTTGATATTTTTCCACTTTTCTTTACAGATATTTATATATGCAAGCATTATAACAAGAATCAAACCTAATAACGGTTTATGTACGTTTTAAAATGCGCTATTTAAGAAAGTACAGTACAAAGTATTTTTTAAATCCGCATGATATTGATGATTGACTTATTGGGTAATTAAAAATTGTTTTAAAATTTATGTTCCGATGTACTTCGCAACATTATCGATGTTTTGAAATGTCAGTTCCAAGGTGTTCTTGTTTCTTGTAATCAAAATTTAGTTCGAAGTTAACAGTCTCACTCTTTTTGTAATTGCATCACATGTAACATTGAACAGGAACACAAAGACAATTAGAGATCTTCCTCAAAGAAATTAATAAAAATAACACACTAATCCAGTTTAAAATGGAAATGTGGGGGAAATAAGATCAATTTTCTAGACAAAGGTATCCAAAACAACGGCAAAAAAATATTTTTAAATATGCAGAAGTTGTTTTGCGACATTAACAATGTTATAATTTTTTTTTCTTCTTTTATTAAGGGCTGGAGTCAATTAGGTCAATTAGGTTTGGGAAACGCTGGACTACAGTGTACTTTTAGTGTTTATGAAGTTAAAATACGTCATCGCACTTGTGTTCAAGTGCAGCATTCTGAAAATAATTTTCAGCGGGAGAGGAAAACTTTCAGGGGTGCGATACGACTTTCAGGAGATGCTCCGGCTTAAGGTTGTTCCGCACCTGAGCCTGAGAAATACAACCTTCAGCTCCGTAAAACTCAAGGGTTAAAAGCTCTTCATTTTTATACGTTTTCAAAAGCATAACATTCCTCGTTTTATGTAGTAAAAGCAAAGTAGCGTCTGGGAACGTTATTCGTTTAATAAAACTACGAAGAAATAAATAAAGAAATGTTTTATATGGCAACGTTAAAACTGGGTAATAATATTTTAGTACCTACTTACTTGGGTTTTTCTAAGACCGGGGAGAAGTTTAAAACAACGATTATTTTAAGTGGCGATGCAACGATTACGATGCATTTTAA
Source organism: Drusus annulatus (assembly GCA_022651775.1). NCBI lineage: Eukaryota > Metazoa > Arthropoda > Insecta > Trichoptera > Limnephilidae > Drusus > Drusus annulatus. The sequence continues at coordinate 88,593 of JAGWCC010000338.1, forward strand.
TCGTGGTTTATACGAATTTTCAAGGTTAGCACAATGATCATCCGAATAATCCGATGGAAAATGATAGCATAAAAAAGTTTTTAGATAAATTAACAATGTGTTTGAAACATAAGACAAGCAAACTACGAAAAAAGAAAACATTTTGTTAAAAATCCACGAAATTAAGTCATTAATTGGGTCAGAAAATACACATTAGTTCCAATATAAAACACATCATATATAAGATGGAACCTGACACATAAAATAAATGAAAAGTGAAAGGATTACTGGCAGTGAAATGAAAATTAATTTCATTTTCACGTGTGTTTTCTTAATCAATCGAAGGAAAAAATAGGTAATAGTGCTGATATTGTTATACCTAAATCAATAATCTCAAACACAATCAAATAATTAATAATTTGAATTATTGTAATCATCAAAGTGGAAATTCAAAGTTAAATATACCAGGTATCAAAAAAATGTAACTTTAATAAGCTGTGTGATCAAGGATAAATTTAAAAAAAAAATGAAATTTGATGAATTTAAATTCTTTTTTTCTTTTCAGTTTTTCTGTTTAATAAAAAATGGAGTTCTGGTAACAAAAATCAGTGGTTTCCATGTGGCCTAACCAAGGTACGCTGTAAAATCTGGCACACCACATAGAAAAATTAAAACTAGCAGAACTTCATAATAATATTAATTAATTTGATTAAATTTTTACTATTATTCTTTTTTATGAAGTTCTACAAAATTGATACCAAAACTATAAATAAATTAAAAATCTTTATTTAAGATTACCTAATGCGTCTGAACTTAATTCCTTGAAAAAAATGTTATTACGCAAGTACAAAAACTTTAAAATTATTTTTAAGTCCCTTCGAAGTTATTTTCTACTTTTTCTTAACTCAATACATAAGCAGTTAGAGATAAAAGCAGAGATAGTGGAAAGTAAACTCATGTGATAACACAAGACTGAATGTTTGTCTAGACCGCATCAATGTCAAGGTCCATATCATTCCTTCATTCATTGAGAAACTCCATTCACAAAATCCAGAAGTTTATTATAGATGAATTTTCTGGAGGTCAAAGACCACCAAAGACATTTCCACTCTGATGAGAAAAGTGAAGAAAACCGAGAAGGAAAAATGAACGAGCAGAAAGAAAAAGGAAGACGTCCGAGAGGAAAAAGCTAAAGAACGTAGAAAATGAAAGGAGAATGGCGACTCTCCCTCCGATACTCGGCATTATTTCCCGTAACTTGATACGTAAAATGGTGGCGATAAATAAAGGCGAACGCGGACAAGAAACGAGGGAAAAAGAAAATGCAAAAACTGTGGGAAATTCCCGACTATATTGGCTGACCTCGCAGGACAGGGATCGTTTAGAAATGTTGCAGTGTTAAAGAGAAGCAAATTTATTTATATTTTCGTATAAAGCAATCACTTTGTGGTTTGACATATTTAATGAAAATGAATTACCAGTTTAATTGTGTACTCCTGATGATGCTTAGGCTAAGCGAAACCGTCCGGTCATAAAAAATAAAATAAAATCTGTGGCCTTATACAAAGTTATTAATTCATTACCATCAAAGTTATTTTTTATTTCTAACGCGATGATACCGCAGTTTTATAGTATTCATTTTTTAACGGGATCTGCAGGATCCCCATTTCAAGGGAATGTTGCAAAGCAGAAGGACATTTTAGGAAGGGACAATAAAAGAGAAAGGTTAGGAAATATCTGGCTAGTGAAATGTGGTCATAAAAAACACTTTCCCTTTTCGAAAAAATTTTAGGTACGGAATGGTAGTCTCTCACCAGGGTGATAGTGAGAGTATTTTAAACTATCAATCAAGGTGGAAATATACTATATTGGAAAGTGTACACCTGAGCACTTTAAAGTTTTTTTTGTTTTACAATAAAATTCATAAGTCTTCGAGATTTTGGATTTTGAAAACAAAAGTTTACTCAGGTAATTCAATGCTCTCACTGAGTTACCTGAAGTGAGAAAGAACTTTAAAGAAAAGTCCCAAACTTCTTTCGCTTGAGTCAAGCCTTCTCCCAAATGGTAAATATATTTTAGATGGCTGAAGGGCCACAAAAGTCTTCAGAATCAAATGAGAGGAAGAGTATTCAATGCAGAAAAACACTGATCAAACTGCATACTCAAATCATTTTTTAGCAGTGTCGCTTAAGCCTTTTTGCCTTTCCAGCGGCGATATGTTTGACCCATATAAATTTAATTGAGTTTTGTGCACAGAGTTTCGAACCTGCGAACTACCGAATCATAAATATGGAACAAACATCACGACGTCTTTGATATTCAATTTCATAACGACAGAACTCATCGTCCGTGAGTTTTTAGTATGATACACAAAAAAATGCTAGCCCTAAATACAGAGTTCAAGAAACCAAAGAGTACGGTAATAAAAAAATGTTGTTAGTTATATTTTATCGGCGTGGCGTATTTTAATTTGGTTAATGGTTCAAATATTCTTTACAGTAGCAGATCTTTCTATTCTGTTTCATATTATGGTAGAGACGGTTGGGTTAGGGTAATCATTGTTTCTTTCTCCAGTTCTTCTAAATAAATAACGGCAATGTCAAGTATAAGATGGTTTAGATCTCGGAGAGTGGAAATACGCGGGATACTGGATACCCACTCTGTTCCTCGCTTTGCATAATGCACAAATAATAAATACAAGGAGGTGAGGCTTCTTCAAGGACAAACAACAAACACGAGATAATGGAGGGTTCCAGATGTCAAAGTAAAGAGAAGAATGCACGAAGTAGACTGGAGAAATAGCAGATAAGAACGTAGCCTAATGTAAGTAGAGTGGTATGTAAAGAAATGAATAATAAAAGGTCGGTTAGGAAGACGAACTACGAAAAGGTGTTCGATTCTCGACTATACGAGTATACGAAAATTGTTCCTTTTGGGTATTGGCACACTTGGGTAAAGTGATATTTTCATCCGACAGTGGATTTATATGGCTTTAAAAACAAATTTATATTATTTTAAGAACCAGAGAGGTTTGGTGGAGTCTAACGCTGTTGCAATCGTCAGGTTATGATTTTTTAAAAGTGTTTATAATTTATATGTGTCAACAAAGGGATAAAACCATCAGTCTCTAAAACAGCAATAATGTATATTCCGGTTTGAATACAGATTTCTTAGGAATCTTAGGATCATAGGCCTGAGACAAGATATTGCAGGAGGAACGAGGAGACACGTGTCACATTAGCATGAATTAGTCATGTGTGCTTAGTCTGTTGGGAAGAATAGTCACTAACTCAATGTATGGACACAATTTATCTGGTAGCAGACCTTAAGGCATACTTTTAGGCAGGCCTTTAAACAGTCATTTCTACGACTCGTTCTTGTGTTCAAAAGCTAGCCTGTAAAATCCGGCCGTGTTTCCTCCCTCCTACAACATGGGCCTCTTCAAGACCCAGATTCACTCTTTCTTTCCATTAAAAAACACTCCACACAGTTTCCCCATAGATGACATGTGTGGGTTTATGTTTTAAAAAAGACGGCCATTCGTGAACCAAGTTTTGACCGACCTGGAGAGGGGTGTAGACGGATTTATGGGATCAAAAGGCAATAGATCGTTAGAAATGGAATGGCATCATTAGCTCCACAAGTATAACCATCGAAATAAAAAAAATAAGTAAGGGTTAGGGTTTCTAAATCATGTTTACATTCCGTTTAATACGTTACTTTATTTTAAATGCATAAATGAATAAAGATAGTCATTTATAATTTAATGCTTTTGGAAAATCTTTTTAAAATTTATGTGAAACCGCATAAGAGTCCCAATTGCAATCGACTGTCCGGAGCCGGACTATGGCATCCCCAATTGGGGTATGTTGAGAGGCTGAAGAGAGTGGTTAGGGGAAATAGATATGGAAAAAATAAGTGGAGAGTTACCCGGCTATTCAAATCATGGTCACCAAACACGGTTAAAGCCTTTTAAAACAATGTTTCGATTTTAAATGGTGGTATCTCACTAGAATGATACAAAGAGTATCTACAACCGGGTCTGGTATTATGCAATGCAAACGTGTGTAATCGAATAAGATAATACATACATTTTTGAAAAACAAAATAAAACACCAAACCCGACAGAGCTTATTTCAAATCATCGATATTGTTTTAATTTTTATGACCAACCGGTTTCGCTTAGCCTAAGCATCATCAGGGTACAAAATTAAATTTAACAAAAAATACAAAGTGTGCGCTTATATATACATACAGAGGGAGAACAAAATATAAAATTAAATAACAGAACAATGAGAAAACAAAAGAATAACATTTAAATTATAACAAAGGAATATAGAGAAAGATACAGATAATATGAATTGAAAAAGACAAAACGTCAACTGAGAAGGTGATCAAAGAATAATGGTAAAGTTTACGAGTGTACAGGAAATATACCTAAATATTGCACTAAGTTTAACTATTTGATACGACAGTCGTTTGACCTTTGTAATATGAAACGTAACACCGAAAATAATAAACCACACACAATATCAGTAATAAAAACAATCTCCCACGACAACATTATTATAGCGCGAGCTTTTAATGTCAGCGATCACAGCGCGAGTAGTTAGTAGGTTGGGTTAGGTTAGCGGGCAGCAGAGGGGCCACGGACCGGAAACAGTACAGCGATAAGCTCAGATAAACGTACTGACAATAATACAGCCTTCGCGCCAACGGTGACAGAGATTGCAGCCTCGGAAGACGGGTGAGCCTGTACGTCGGTTTAATGGGGAATGTATTATTGGCAAGGTGGGGTAGGTAATATTCTCGGGAACTTGGAAGGCGGTATAGTGGCGTGGTATGTGACAACTGGCACTGCTCAAGTGTGGAAAACGGGAGCTTAAATCTAATACAGGAAGTTCTCTTTTGTAAAATAAGATAACTCCTTTTTGTACTTTTCAAAAAGAAAGACAAACATTCTCGGCTTACGAATAACTTCACAATATTTTTAAAACTCCTACTAACTAACTATCACGCCGTTTCCCCGCAGGGGACGTACCGAAATACAACTCTGTCTAGGCACACATTCCGTGCTTCATTCACATTCATACATCGTCTCATACATACTCTTCTGTTATTCCGACTCTTCCACATGGTCCGATTCACGTATTTGATTTACTTGATCGTGCTATGTCTTCCTCGGGCGTCCTCGACTTCTTCTTCCATTAACTTTTGCATCATACATTTTTTTCAGATTCCTTTCTTTGTTCATTCGCTCTACATGCCCAAACCATCTAAGCGTCCCTTTCTTGATCCTATTCATAACGTTTACATCAGCCTCACATTCTTTTCGGATATCATTTTTAATCCGGTCATACGTGGTTTTACCGCACATACGTCTCAAGGATCTCATTTCCACAGCATTCAGTTTATTTTCATCCTTCCTCTGCCAGTTCCATGCCGCACTACCATACACCAGGGTTGGTATAAGCACTCCATTGTGGTCTGCCAGCTTCGCTTCTTTTGACAATTTCTTATTTGCACCAACAGCGTTCAGTCCTCCATTAATGGAGTTTCCTGCATTCATCCTTCTTTTAATATCCTCCAAAAACTCCTACTACTAACTTTATAAGCGTAAAATATTTCTTATGCAATGATGAACGACTTAGCTAGTAGAGAAATTGAACCCACGACGCCAAGGTGGGAACTCGACGCATTACATGAAATGTATCCCATTCAAGAATTTCATTGCCTGGAGTCAACAGGATTATGCCTACCACAATCGATAAATTCATCAAAAAGAATAGAGTAAAAGCGAACAAAAGGGTTTGAAACTACCTGGCTATTTAAATGTATTGTTGAGTCAATATTAAAGCCATTTCAAATAACATTTTAACTACAAACGGCAATATAAAAACGATAAAAAAAATTATGTATACTAAAGAACAATTGAAGAGTGATTTTTCAAAGTGGCCTTGGTCAAAAAAGAACGTTTGGAAAAAAAACGTGTTTTGTCCGTTTTTATCAGCTTAAGTGTTTTTGTTTTTTAAGTAACCTGATAAAGTAAATTTAGATTTGAGCCATGTAATTAAATCAATCAAATGCAATTATTGCACTGTTTTGAATTTTTTTGGAGGACGATCTACAATAATGCTCTGAAAGAGAAGAGTAACTATTTTATATTCGCACCCCAAAATAAAAATTATACAATAGGCTTTGTTAAAATTAATAATCAATTACAATCACTGTAATCCCTTTCTTCTCTCGATGAGTAAATAACCGCGCGGAGAGACTTGAATTTAGGTCACACTCATTCAGTGACACTGAAACAATTCCAGGTGAGTTTACCTCCGCGTTTAGGCTGTAGGCGGGAGGGGGGGAATGCGCCAGGTGGGGTAGGCAATACCAACCCACTCCCCCGGCTTCGGGAATAACAAATGTCAGCCGCGAAGCCTGCGGTTTCCCGGAGATTTCAGGGAAGCTGGCAATAAAGGGGAAGTAAATGGGGATTTCATCACTTGTAACAAACAAGGGAGTTTTTCACCTGCTAATAATTTCACTTTGATTGAATTAGAATTGTAATCTACGACAGTGTAAGACGCTAATATTTTAAACGTATTGTGCAATTAGAATATAAGGGCATTATTCTAGACAACCCAGCTTCACTTTGAAAATATTTTTAACACTAGGTTTACGGACAAAATAATCAAATTGACGGATAAACACAAATAGTGTGTAAATAAATGTTTTATTTAACTGAAATTAGACTCAACGCCCCTCACACACTGACTACAACTCTATAACTGAATATAGATTTATTTACTTACACTAATGCAGCCGTATGGTTAACCAGTCTTCCACCCTCAAAGAGACCTTTTTTAAGAATGACAAAATGGTACCAACAAATTCAAGACCATGGCTTGAGTTAACAAGTCTCGACATTCTGTATGGGCCCCATACCAAAATAAATATATAGAATTATTGGAACAGATACAATTTTTTTTCTCATATATTTGTATGAGCGAATCCACGGCAAGTACCCGAAATGTATGCATCACAAAGTCTCCAGTCGAGAAGGAGTGGGGCCCTTGCAGTAACAGCGTACAAAATATAACATAATTTGATTGACAATCCATACCTTCTGGAATGCTATAAGTTGTTTGTGCCAAACAACTACTGCCAGGGGCTACACCACGATCTGCTGTGTATTCCACATGACAGAATAGACGTGTTGGCTCAGCACTCATGACACGGGGTATGGTACTACTAAATAACACCTCTCTTGTTATATTCAACATAAACCTTAAAGATTTCAGGAGACATGTTAACAATATCTCTTAATTTGCTTTTTATGTTACTGTTCATGTGTATTGTAAATGAACAAAGTTTGTAATACACAAAAAAAAATCTGTTGAACTGGATGAGTTGCAACAAAGAAAGAGAGTCGATAATACAATTAATAATTTCATATTAACATACATTAAAATTAAGAAATCCTTGAAACAATATAGATTTTTTTTATATTTTTGTAGGTTACGCCATTTCCCCTCCGACCGCCAATTTTATCCCATGGTTCTTGGTATTTCTAATATACCAGATAGACACGATACTAAATTGCAATGCACATTTTCAAAAAGCACAATAAAGCTACCCATCCAATTGGAGACAACTTCACTTCTGTCCTAGGCAATATCCGCATGCAGTCCCTGTGACCAGTTTGCCCCTTCTGCAGCAGAGAATATGAGTTTCATGTTGCACATTACGCTGCAGCGGGCGCATAAGCCTAATGGCCCGTTCACTCCTTAATACGGATGCTGCATCTGGTCCACTTCTGCGCGGAGTTGCACCGAGGGAGTCAAGCTCAACAACTCGACTGTCGCGTTAAAATAATGAATTGAAACATTTGTGGTAAAAAAAGGTCTCTTTTCTATTTGAAATAGTGTACGACTTTATTTTTTATATAATATATTTATTTATTTATAAATTAACGGACTAAAGTCCAATTATTACAAAAAATACATATAAAACACAAAATGGAAAAAAGAGCAACAGAGAAGGAATAGCATATACATGAAAATAAATGAAGCGATGACAAAAATAAGGCAAAATAAACATAAGAGAGAACAATCAAGCCATGGTCTAGTCAAAGTTTTGGTAGAGTCATAAAGAATGACAAAAATCATTTAGACTGCTACCAAAAATTTCAAGACCATGGCTTGAGTTAACAAGTCTTGACATTCTGGACATTGGAGAATTATACCCATAGTTAGTATTGTGATGATTGAGGAACAGCAATTCATTGTTTCTTAGTCTACGGCAAGGAATATTGAACTGGATAAGTTCCAACAGAGAAGGCGAGTCAATAAAACAATTAATAATTTTGTAAATGAAAATTAAATCAAAGTCTTTCCTGCGCTTTTCTAATGAAGACATTTTCAATAATTGTTCAATTTCGTCATATGAATATAAATAAATTTTGTGTATTTATGATGTATGTTTACGAGGGACAGAAAGGCTGATAAGGATATTAAAAGAAGGGTAAATGCAGGAAACTCCATTAATGGAGGACTGAACGCTGCTGGCGCAAATAAAAAAAATGTCCAGAGAAGCGAAACTAGCAGTCCACAATGAAGTACTTATACCAAGCAAAACAAATATTTTATTTAACTCCAAACATATTCAAAATCACATTGTGAGTCGAGCAAAATTTATCTTGTGTGTGGGAAAGTACGAAGTCTAAGTACCCACTTCAAATAAATTATATTTTATTTGCCGGCTATAACGAACCCTTACTAAACGCCCTCGTTAGGTTATTGGACTAAGAACAAATAATAACAGTATTCTCCAAGTCAGGGGATATCATCCCTTTCCTCTTCCTGGCGCCCGGGCCTCGCAATGAGGGTCCGTATCCTGTCATTATAATTATAATGGGTGCTTAGAGGAGGCGAAACGGAGATGGCAAAAAGGACACGAAAGGGCGACGAACCAAAACAAAGGGTGTATTTGACCACACTTCCGTACACTATGGTATAACTACTCTCTTTGATCATTTGTTTTTTATTTCAACTCCAGACAGAAGGGTGAATGCAGGAAACTCCATTGATAGAGGACGGAAATAAAAAAAAATGTCCAAAGAAGCGATGCTAGCAGTCCACAATGGAGTGGTTATACCAACCCTGATGTATGGCAGTGAGGCATGAAACTGGCAGAGAAAGGATGAAAGTAGAATGCTTGCTGTGGAAATGAGATCCCTAAGGTTTATGTGCGGTAAAACCATGTATGACCGTGTTAAAAAAGTGGATATCCGGAAAGAATGCAAGGCTGATTCAAGCGTAATGAATAGGGTCAAGAAAGGGACGCTTAGATGTTTGGGTGTTTAGAGCGAATGAACGAAGAAAGGAGTGTGAAAAGAATATATGATGCGAAAGTGAATGGAATAAAAAGTCGGGGACGCCCGAGGAAGATATGGCACGATCAAGTGAATCAAATATTTGAATCGGGCCATGTAAAAAGACAGAATAATACAAGATTATGTATGAGACGATGTATGGATGAAATGAAGCAAAGAGTGTGTGCCAAGACAGAGTTGTATGGCGGTCCGTCCTCTCTGCTTACCCCTGCGGAGAAACGGCGTGATGGTTAGTTAGTCTAGTTAGGTTAGTCACAGAGAAGGTTTTGAAGGAAACTTCGAGAATGTCATCTTTGGGGATGCTGTGTGGAGTATTTTTTGAAGGAACGGAAGGGGTGAACCTAGGTCTTATAAAGATTTTTTCAAATTCTACACCTAATTCACATTTCCATACCAAAACTAAATTAGTAAAACTAACTAATACACATCAATACTTGTATCACATTTAACGCATCCATGTGAACACCTCAGCGCAGGTTCTCCTAGTGAGGTTGTTCACGAAACATATCGCCGCCGGAAAGGTAAAATGATAATTATAATAATAATAAATGGATAACTTTTGTAGCGCCGTTTTCTTGGGAAAATCATCTCAAGGGCTTCATAGTGAATAGATTTAATAAAATAAAATTTAAAAAAACCCCTTGTTTTAGAAGGGAGGATACACAGTGGCTGGCAAATCAAAAGGACTTAAGCGACACTTTGGTCAAAAATGAGTTAAACATGCAGTTTAGATCAATTTTTTTTTTCCTGCTAATAAGTTATTATCATAAAAATAATTGGTTTTTTTTTACAACCCCGTGTTTCCATCATATTTTAGAAGTCTGCAAGACGAAGGTGTGTTGAGAGGTCAATGATTGGGAAGTTCGTTAGTGTGGAGGCAAACACCGCAGCCTTAGGCAAAAGGAACTGGAGAGGGATGAGAGGCGTTTATCGGAGGAGGCAAAGACTCTCCAAGGGATTGCAACATCGGGGAAGTATGTCTACGTATTTAGGAATCATCCCCTCAAGGGTGTTGTAAAAAGCTAGATAATAGCTTCAAATAGGTATGCTAAAAATTACCATAGTATTATTATTAAACACTTAGTTGTTTAACATTGATCTAAAGAAGTATGAACGTAGCGTATTTGTAAAACATCCTCTCAAGGGTGTTGTAAAAAGCTAGATAATAGCTTCAAATAGGTATGCTAAAAATTACCATAGTATTATTATTAAACACTTAGTTGTTTTACATTGATCTAAAGAAGTATGAACGTAGCGTATTTGTAAAACATCCCCTCGAGGGTGTTTTTAAAAGTTAGAAAATAGCTTTAAACAATAGTAAAATACCATATTATTATTATTAAATTCTTAGTTGTTCTACATTGATGTAGAGAGGCTTTGTGAAATAAAGTATAGAAATTTAAATAAGAACATAATTAGTTTAAACCATTTAATTATTATAGACATATCGTCGCTGGAAACGCAAAGGGGCTTAAGCGACACTTTGGTCAAAAATGAGAAAAATATGCAATTTTGATCAGTTTTTTTATGCATCCTTTGTCAATACTTTGACTCTCGTTTAATTCTGAAGACTTTTGTGGCCCTTCAGACATCTAAAATATATTTACCATTTGGGAGAAGGCTTGACTCAAGCGACACAAGTTTGGGACGTTGTTTAGCTTTTTGTCGCTTAAGGTAACTCAGTAAGAGCATTGAGTTACCTTTTTTTTCGAAATCCAACCGGGTACTGAAGACTTGTGAATGTTATTGTAAAACAAAAATAACTTCAAGTGCTCTGGTGTAAACTTCCTAAAATGCCCCTTTTGCCTTGTGGTACCCAACCTTCTCCAGGACAATACAGTTTAATATAGACTAACCTAAGTACACACATTAATATAATATATGAAGTTAAGTAAAACAAGAAGGAGACAACATATCAGAAGGCAAAAAAACATCACACAGTGGGAGGTGGAAGGGAAGGTGAGAAAGGGAACAACTATAAAATTGGACTATTGGTTGATGTCTCAACTTATAATGTTAGTCTAAGTTAAACTGTCTTATTGAAGAAGGTTGGCTCCAACTGAAACTAGTAGACATATCTATATGAAATAATAAATTGGTTTAAAACTAAATATCTTCTTATTCAAATTATAATCTGTAAAGCCACAAAGTGTTTGCTTTCTTTGAAACTGTAAACTATAGTTTAGGGTATATTTTATTTCATATCTCTTCGCGGTCGTTTGATCAACTGTCAAAATGAATAATAAAACAGTTATTGACTTGGGGTACTCTGAAAATAAAGTTTTTAAATGTCAACGTTCTGTTGACATGACTTTATTAGCGACTGTTGTATTCATGAAAATAAGCTAAAACTCTTATATTTCTATTAAGGCTTTGGGATCCTTTTTTCAGTAACTCTTCATTAACTGTTTGCGTCAGAATGAATGAATGTACATGTTGAATATCTCAGTTATACAGGTAAGAAACTGATTCTATTAAGTACTTTGAAAGTCTATTTCTTCCGATTAGCGAGAAAGTGAAACGTCACATACTTGTGATGCCATTATTTACTTCTTAACTGCCTAACAACAAAATAAAAATAAAATATTTTTAATTAGAATTTCTGACTGCTCAATAAATATTTTTACCATTATACTCAATATCGTCATCTTTCAACTAATCCACGTTTAAGAGAGCGATTACTTTCTTGAAAAGTAAGACAAGCGATTGAAAGAAAATCAGTTTGCAAGAATTTATTATCATTTCTTCCAAGTTTAGCTCTCTTTTATCTTGTAGCCACAAGGTAAGGAATATCCCTAGAGAACGAACTACTGTGAATTAGAGACTTCGTTCATGTCTATCCTTTCCTTGTTTGTAGCCCTCACTTGCTAACAATGTTTTCTATTAAATGCTAGTTATCTCCTGTTTCTCTTCCTCCCTTTTTAACCATCTAGGAAACAGCTTGATGGCATGTTGGTAAGTGATGCGATTACTACTAGCAAATAGCCTCCGTGGTCGAGTGGTTATGACATTCGACTACGATACCAGAGGTCGCGGGATCAAATCCCGGCGTGCGCAAAAAAAATGACAATAAATTAATATGTGTTATTACACATTTAATGAATATAAAAATATATATTATATTTGCGATACGTTTTTTTCTTGTTTAAAGAAAGACAAACATTCCCGGGTTACGAATAATCTGATAATATTTGAAAAACACCTCCTGCCATCATAATTAGCGGCAGACGTTGCTTGTGCAATGATGGAGGACTTAGCAGAAGAATTAAACCCCGCAACTCCCGGGTTAAAGAATCCGACGCGTTTGTCCACCCAGCTACCAACTGGTCAAAAAACTTTCAAACGTTCCAGAGTGATATCGCCCTGTATCTCCCAGAATCCCCCTGGTGAAAGACCACCTTTCAGAATCGAAAGGTTGCTTGAAATGGCTTTAGCCGTGTGACCAGATCTGAATATTCAGGTTCTTCCCAGCCTTCCTCTTCCCCATCTCTATCCCTCCCCAATACCTTCGGCCTTACGACATACCCCAATCGAGGATGTCATAGTCTCACTGGCTCCAGACAGTTGGGAGCATTTGGGACTCTTGTGTCAAAATCTAATTATTTATAAAGGTAAAAAAATATAGGTTCTTACTAGATTAACATATCAATGTAGTCCTAAAAATTGTGAAAAATTTAGAGCCAATGCGCAGACACCAAACTTTCACTGTTTTATGGTAGATTCACACTAACGTCCGGATCCGCTCAGTGACGATATTGTTCCGCATGAGAGCTTATTGATATGGTATGAATATCAATCAAGGAGTATGTGCCAAGACAAAAGTTGTGTGGCAGTATATCCTTCTGCCCAACCTTGTGATATTTAACTACTTAGTTAGTGCAAAAATTATTTATAAACATAAAAGAACCAAAATCAATTTCTCAACGAATTAATAAGATTTTTTTTCCTCCGTGGTTTTTGCTTTTTCCTACATCTTTTTCTTACTTGCTAAAGCTATATTATTACTACCTTTTATAAATGGCCTTTCGGTCTCTCGATCTTTTGTTCTGTTTTCTTTCGAGTGTTTATTGGAAAAACCTTTCTTCCAATACTTTTCTAATGATGTTGTGAAGTACCTATTAAGACGAACGCACCCGGAGTCTGTTTCATACATTTTTTCGTTTTGGATTTGATGCTAAAATGCCCAACCCAACTGATAAAAAAAGAGTGTTTGTAATATATAATCCAATTTAAATATTGTCTCTTTTTAAGCAACGAATCCCTTATAGCTACATAAATTCTAATCAAATCCTGTACTGTACTACAAATTTAGAAAGCCTATTATTAAATTTGCTTAGATACCTACCTTTAAATCTAAAAAAATATAATTTAATAAATACCAACTATAATTTTGCCAATATCATGTTCTCTGAGTGCAAAACTATATCTTTCTCTAAACTAGAAGTAAATTAAATAATTGTGTTTATCTGAAGTGACCTGCCAGGTAAGTATGATTCCGTTTATTTAAAAAAAACGATAAACATTCCGGTATTACGAATAAACTGACAATATTCTTAAAACTCCTACTGCGTCATAATAAGGGGAAAATGTTGCTTGTGCAATGATGGAGGAGCAGAGGAATGGAACCCACGACAAGTAATATTTTCCGCTTATTATATGACAGCAGTAGGAGTTTTTCAAATATTGTCAGGTTATTCGTAACCCGGGGATGTTTTTCTTTCTTGAAACAAAAAATAATCTGTTTGAATATTATGCCTTAATGTTTGATCGATATTACGACAATAAAGTTTTTTTAGTGCAAATGCCGCTCAAGAGCCTTAATTTCTCGAAACCAGTAGGACAATGGCATCCACGATTTAGGTATGTTGTGAGGATAGAGGGTGTGGGGAGGGGAAATAGACGGAGAAGAGAAAGGTTGAAAAGTACCAGGCTATTGAGATCTGGTCACCAATCATGGCTCAAGCCATTTCAAGCAAAGTTTCGAATCCGAATATTGGTCATTCACCAGGGCAATACTGAAAATTTCTACCACTCTGGTTGATTTGTTAAGATATTATTTATTTAATAAGTACGTTGGTAAAACAATCACACAGTACGTACGAGGAAGACAAATTTAAACAATTCAATTTAACAAAAAGCACAAAAAAAAATTAATAGAGTAAAAATTTGAATTAATAGTCTCAGGTAAATTTGTCAAGTAGTCCAATATTAGGTATATTTCCTGTAAACTCATAAAATTTATCATTATTCTTCAATCACTTTCTCAGTTGACATTTTATCTCTTTCAATTCATATTATCTGTATCTTTCTCTCTGTTCCTTTGTTAGATAATCAGACATGTCGTGAGCTGTGAAAACATTCAATTTGTGGGATAAATTATCAAGGATGAGAAACCAGAAAATCAAAATTTAAAAAAAGATACAAACAGAAAATATTATATTTTCGTAGAAAGCAATCACTTTGTGGTGTGACATATTTAAATAAATGGAAAAAAAACTTTGTTTAAAGACTATGGATTATACATAACACACAAAAATGATTAAGGTATCCAGATTAAATAATTTAGAAGCACTAGAAATAAAGAAAGCCATTAAAATCAATAGTCGTATTCTTAATAATCAGGTAAATTTGTACAGTAGTCCAATATTAGGTATATTTCCTGTAAACTCATAAAAATTATCATTAATTATTTACACACCTTCTCAGTTGACGTTTTGTCTCTTCATTATCTGTACCTTTCTCTCTGTTCCTATGTTATAATTTAAATTTTAATTTGGTTAAAATTCGTCACCGTTGCAATAAAGGGATAAAATTAGATAACTTAGAAGCACTAGAAATTAAAAAAATTATTAAACAATAAATGCAATATTTTAAACGATCAAATTAATTTATCTTATAGTCCTATCCTAGATATTTTTCCAATAAACCGCTCGGTTATTCCCATAATCCTCCCAATTACCTCTTCTCCTTCTCACTCCAACTCCTAAATATGTATATATATCTCAGCATTTTGTATTTCAGGTTAATTTTAATATTGTCCTGATGATGGAAGGGTACTCCCGAAACCGGTAGACATAATATTAAATAATAAAGTGGTTATAAACAAAGTGTATGTGTTCTATTTATAAATTTTACTCTATCGTTTTCTCATTGTTCTGTTATTTTATTTTATATTATGTTCTCCCTCTGTATGTATATAACCGCACAATTTGCATTTTTTAGTTTAATTTTGTACCCTGATGAGAGGCTTCGGCTAACCGAAACCGGTCGTACATAAAAATTAAAATAATATCCGTGGTCGTACGTATACAAAGTTATTTTTTCATTTCTTCAAAAATTAAACTATTTGTAACAAAGCATTTTGTATCAAAAAATTATTTGAAACATTGATGTTGCTCTAATTCTGTAGATGGAATATCAGAGGCTGGAACATTTGAGCGCTACAGGTTGAAGATAGGGAAGGTTTAATGAGAAAAGAGGAACATTTCTCCCCGTTTTCCACCCTCGAGGGTGCGGGGTACAAAGGGCAGAGGGAGGGAAGATTTAGGGGAGGGTTAAGGAATAGGGGTAGGTCGGAGTAGAAAGGCCAGACTAATGATACAAAGCGAAGAACAGCTAGTTAAAACGATGAACGTAGCTGGCTGCAGGTCGTAGTAACTAGACGTTATATATAAAAATATGGAGTCACTATGTAATTGTTAAAAGTGCATTTGGGATGCAGAGTGACTTTCAAAAACGGTTGCCACGAAACAAATGAACTAATGATGATAAAATGTCACGGGACCTGCATTTGTCGGGTTTTGCCCTTTTCCTGTCTAATTGTTGTGATATTGACTGTTAAGGTTGGTACAAACTAACTAACTAAACGTCACGCCGTTTCCCCGCAGAGGTAGGCAGAGAGGACGGACCGCCATACACTCCTTGCTTCATTCACATTCATACATTTTATTTTATATCTTATGTTATGTAAAAGCCCATGAGGGCGTATATAATTAAATAAATAAATACATACTCTACTGTTATTTTGACTCTTCACATGGTCCGATTCAAGTATTTGATTTACTTGATCGTGCTACGTCTTCCTCGGGCATCCTCGACTTCTTCTTCCATTCACTTTTCGCGTCATATATTCTTTTCTTACTCCTTTCTTCGTTCATTCGCTCTACATGCCCAAACAATCTAAGCTTCCCTTCCTTTGTTCTATTCATTAAGCTTACATCAGCCTTGCATTCTTTCCGGATATCCACATTTTTAACATAGTCATACATAGTTTTACCGCACATACGGCTCGGAGATCTCAAGGTTGGTATAAAACATAAAATGCCTTCAAAAAATTTGTAACAAACCAACTTTTTAAAAAATATGAATAATTTTTTTACAACATATTTCCAACAGTATTCAATCTATGACAATGCAGCACCCTTGAGGTGATTTTTCACAAAAAAAGCGCTATACAAATCGTCCAAATATTATTATTATTATTAATAACAATACCCGCCACTATCTACTGTCGGGCTCGGTAACGATTCCAAATTACCGACACTGTCGATAAAATCCATATCGATGCTTAGTACTAAGGCCCCAGATTTAGTTTCAACAGAAGTGATTATTTTTTTCATAAAATGTTTAATGTTACCACACCAAAAACGTAACTTATCCTCTACATATTTTTCTTCATATGGATGCAGCTACAAGAAAACATAACGTCTACGATACAGCCGCCTTGAGTAAGAACTGGGATGAGTAGATTTTTTTAAAGAAGCACTGTCGAGATGAGAAAATTAAAAATAAAGAAGAATGAAGCGCAAAGCGTTAGTAATAGTTTGCCTACGAGTTTTATTTTTCACTATGATTTTTATGTTGAGATCTTGTAGCTATTCTGCTTATAATGAAAAAGAATAGTATTTTGGCTTTCGTGAGCTTTAATACATTAAATATAAAATACGGGCAGCTTTACAGCTGCCCGTGCTTTAAGGCATACAATCTTTAACTGATTTTGTTTCGAGGATAAAACAAATTTAAATTAAGGACCAACAAAGGAGAATACTAGCGTTGTGACCGCTCCGTGCGAACTACTTCAAAGAACTACTTCATTTTGCGGCAGTTCAAACTTCATTCATTTTTCATTAAACAAATAATTCAATTAAGTTAGACTACAAAGCTACAAAGAACTACTTTATTCTGCGGAAGTTCAGTTGCGAAGTTGTACTGCTTTTTAATTACTTCAATTGAAATTCCACTTCAAAGACTACAAGGAACTGCTCCATTTTGCGATAGCGCACACTTCAATTAAAGGGTTTGGCACAAAGATTTGGCGAAGAACTGGTTCAGTTTCATCTCATTTTTTGGAGAGGATTTTTCGTTGAATTGCTAGTACTTTGTCTGTTTTTTCGTGTTTTTTTTTTTGGCGAGTAACCAGTTTCAGTTATTTTCGTTTTTAAATCTCTACCAACTATTACTTTTGTTTTGGCGAGGAACTATCGTCGATTTGCTAGTACTTTTCGAAAAAAGGAGCGGGTTTTAAAATTAACTGAACAAATAACCGGTTCCTCGCCGGTCAAAAAAAACTGGAACCGCAGGTACACCTAATTTTACAGACCATCTCTTATTCAAAATCTCTTTTTGGCGAATTCGACTTCAATTGAAGTGTTCCTGCGAAGGGTTCATTTTGACCAAATAGCAGTTCGTGAAGCATTCACAAAACATTGAAGTTTTTCCTAACGCTAGAGAATATTAAACTGAATGAGTATTCTAGAATATTTGTAATTATTGATAAAATAAACATTTTGACATCGCCATGCAACCTCTAATAAGAAACAAATAATAAGTTTTTTTTTTGAACGGTAAAAACGTTTAACAATTGTAAATCTAAATTCTTAGATAAATTGTACAGCGGTGTGTCGTTAAACCTTGGAGTAACAATATATGGAGAGAGAGAGAGCTAATTATTTTTACACAACCTATACAAATTTGGGATAAATCGCTTTCTCCGGGTTTTTACGTCGTACACCATGAGAAGGAAAGCGACAACAAATTTTCCCAAATTATCTCACCACTTTGAAGTATTGTAAGAATGTCCTTCGGGTCCCGCGTCTCCGTTGAATCCACCCACACATTTTGATATGCGACATAACTCAACGTTTTTTTAGGTTATATGCTATATTTTTGTAAAAATGGTTTATACGAATAAACAAAAACATTATGTCGACATGTGCTAGGAATGGATGTACAAATACCCTAGCCTTAGTCCTAGCCACGCCAGATCTAGCCGAGTCCGGCAAAACTCATCAAAACTGACTACGGCAGCGCTACTTCTTAAATATTATTGCTCTGAGCGTTAAACATTGTCCCAAAAGCGCTTTTACGCAATAGAATAAAACAAAACAACTTTTAAAAAGATTTTAAAAAAACTAATGGTAATTTATAATTTAAGTAAAACAGATAAACTTTGTTTATAACCACTTTTATTATTCAATATTATGTCGACCGGTTTCGAAGGACCCTTCCATCATCAGGACAATATTAAAATTGAATAAAATCCTGATGATGGAAGGGTGCTTCCGAAACCGGTCGACATAATATTGAATAATAAAAGTGGTTATAAACAAAGTTTTTCTGTTTTATTTATAAATATGTCAAGCCACAAAGTAAATACTTTTTACAATTCAAGCAATGAAAATAAAATAATAACTTTGTTTAACACCACAGATTTTATTTTTATGACCGACCGGTTTTGCTTGGCCTAAGCATCATCACGGAAATAAAATGAACAACAAATTTGCGCCAAAACAATTGAGTCATATCTTTGAAAACGAAACAGCTAGATACTAAGAAAAACCATAAAAACATTTGGACAAAGAAACTTCAAATACTTCCCGACTAAACTTTACAACAACCTGCTTGACCAAAAAGATAAATAGAACGTCTAAACAAATTAAAATCCTCGTCTAAACAAAGGATCGTCAACAAAGGCCGTGCACGCAACAGTGAACTTACGAAAATCTAAAACAAAACTTCTATAACTCCACCATTCTACCAACATTTTTTTAGCTTCACATGTTTAATGTCAAAAGGAAATATTAGTTTACTTCCCTGTCTCAACTAAACCCCAGATAAGGTGATACAGGCATCATAAAAAATATATATATTAAGTTATCTTATCTTAGTAAAGATAGCATGAATAACTAAAATTTAGATTTTACAAAAATATATATATTATTTCAAAATGTTACACAAATATTAAAATAAAGTCCCTCTAAACTCCTGAAGCAGATAGCAGCTTGTCAAAAGTTTCTTATATTTGATGGCCTCCATGGTCGAGTGGTAAAACGCTCGACTACGAATCCAAAGGCGCGGGTTTAAGCCCGGCGTGCGCCAATAACTTTTATTTAGTTAATATGTGTCATAACACATTTAATTCATATAAAAATAATGAAAAGTATATTTGCGGCACGTTCCAGAGTGGTAGATACTCTAATTATCGCCCTGGTGAAAGACTATCATTTAGAATCGTAACGTTGCTTGAAATGGCTTTAGCCTTGTTTAGTGACCAGATCTGAATAGCCGAGTACTTCCCAACCATACTCTTTCCCACCTCCTTCCCCTCCCCACTACCTTCAACCCCACAACATGCCCTATTTGGGGATGCCATAGTCTCACTGGCTCTAGACGGTTGGGAGCAGTTGAGACTCTTGTGCGGTATTCATATTAAAAATAAAAATAAAACTACATTATTATATTTTACAAAGAAGGTACATATATATATATATACATATGTACATTTTAATTTTAATCACAGAGATCATAACTTAAAATATTTAAAGAACCTTACTATCCGAGTGCTTATTCCACTAATCTTAAGATTCCTTAGACTAATTAAATAATGTGGATACGTTACTGAGACAACGCGCGTGGATGCACTAAACCGAGTCCGCGAGACATACCTGATATTTACTACGTTTAGTTTCACGTAAACATTCTTTCGACAGACAAGCTGTCAGCAGTTGCCATAAACGCATCGCTGTAGGCTCCTTTCTGAGAAAAAAAATTCTTGAGAGGTGTAAGGTGTAAAAATCATTCGGGAGTAAAAAACATGGAGCTTCTTTCCATTCATAATTACCCACAAATCACTTAATATTTCAATTCAATAATACAATTATTCACAAGGTTCAAAGGTTCATGAAAACGGTGTGAGATAGCGAATGCAGAAATACATAAGTGTGTGAAAGACAACCAGAGCTAGTAGCGCAATACCCGATTATAACAGTAGCGTGGGCTGTTCATATAGCTATCTCATCCGTACACATATATTCTTTGAATGGCTATCCTTTTCATAACGGAATACAAGACGTTACTAGTGCTGCAACATTTTTCGTAAGATTTTTATGAATATGACGTGTCTTGTATTTTATGTCTCATGTAATGTAAGATTATATTTTTAAAATGAAGTTAAAAAAATAAATTATTAGAGCTTTAAGACGTTTTCTAGCCTTGTAAATAATAATTCAGTTTATTTTTAACCCTTCTTACATTTCGCACTTAATTTAAAACCAAAAATCTGTGTTTTTTTAATGTGAACACCGCACGAAGCCAGCGGGACTATGGCATCCCAATTGAGTATGTTGTGAGGCTGAAGAAATTGGGGATGAAAAGTAGATGGGTAAGAGAAAGGTTTGTTAGTACCCGGCTATTTAAATCTGGTCATCAAACAAGTATAATACTATTTATAGCAACTTAACGATTTGGAATGGTATAGATATTATATAAACATCGAAAAACATTTAAAAAAATGAAAGTAATAAAATATTATGAAGCGTATTGATTTAGATACAAAGCTCTGTGAACAGCTCCAGGCAAATTGACAAGTGCGGCGCACATCTGAAACATTACAATCCATACGGACATTATGCACCCCAACCCTCCAGTGGCAATAACGAAGGGGCGCTTTTAGCACAAGGGTTGATATTCGTTACAGCTACACACAAGGATTGGATTCACTGAGTTCAGGATCCACTGTGCCAACTGCAAGGGTAAAAAACTTAGGGTTTTCGTACCCACAACAAAAGAGACAAATCTTTTATAGCAGGGAAGTGAATAATAAGGGTTCGTGGTTGATGTTTTTTACTCGTGAGGGTGTTTTGTACGTTAGTGATTTAGCCTTGGGATATGAGGATGAAATATTGAATTACTTTGTTAAGTCGACAGCAAAAATGAAAATAAGCAGTTTTGAAGGCACATGTGCGAAATAGTGTTTTTGGTTTGGGTGATAGATTAAATATAATACTAAGATGAAAATATGTATTAGTAAAATAAAACCGCCGAAAAATGTAGTATTTATTAACACTCAAGAGTTCCACTGCTCAAAGCCAGTGGGGCCATGGCACCCCAAAGATGATTGTTATGATATGGAAAGAAAGGAAGAAAATAAAATAAATAAAAGTGAGGTTAATTAGAATAATCTTATACGCGGGGATCTTTTATTTCTAAATTATCAATGTTAGATCCATAGCTGCAATGAAACACCAAATATGTTTTCAGCTTCAGATGAATGTAAAAACAGTGGACTGTAAACTTTCAAATTACTCGACGAAAATGTATGATTATAAATGTGGAAAGATTCTAAGGAAAGGGAACCATTCACTCACCAATAAAGTTTGTGTTCTTGGTGGATAATTCTTCTCACACATAAACGAAAGATCAACAAACAACACCTTTGTATTCTTCTGAACAGCGAAAAACAACGAACGAACGAACAAAACGATCCACGAAAACGTTTTTTCACTCCGAACCAAAAATGAAAGTCTGTTTAACGTTCATCTGTTTCGAATCATATTCATTTTATTTAAAAATGTCGATATGGTAAAATGGTTCGATAGGTGGGAATATGGATAAGAAATGTAAAGGTAAGAACTCAACATAATAACATTTTTAAATCCAGCACTATTTTTAGGGTTAATACTCTAGAATCATCAGGGTACAAAATTAATTGACCATTGATTAGTTTAATTTTGTACCTTGATGATGCTTAGGCTAAGCCAAACCGATTGGTCATAAAAATTTAAATAAAATCTGTGGCCTTATACAAAGTTATTATTTTATTTTTATAAAATTCTTTTAATTCGGAAGATAACGTAAGACTTTGTAGTAGGTTAATTTAAAATATATTTTTAATGAAAGCATTACAAAATAAGCAAGCCATCGTAATTCAAATCAATGACTTTCATTACAATCCAATACAATGTTATAAATATGAATTTCAGAACGCTTAAATACAAAAAAAAACACATCCCGTTTTATCATAGAATTTTGATACCGAAAATCGTATTACATCACGTAGGTTGAGTAATAAGAATAAAGATAAAAAATGTATTCCACAAAGAGACAGGATTCTGTGAATAGTGCTATAAGTTATAACGACTTTTCTTTCGCGTAGGATAAAACTGAGATTCACAATTTCAATACAAGTTTAGCTTTTTTCGAATCCCCATCGATCGGCGAATTCGCTGTAGGAATAATTTCTCACTCCATCATGAAGTGAGTTATGGTCCAACAAGTAAAGAGGATTCGTTACTTTTATTAATGCCCTGTTCATATTTGGAGTAAAAAAACTCTAGGCGTTGTTTTGAAGCTAATAACAATACATATTTTTTAAAGTCAGCTTTATTATTAACCATTAAAATATAACTAAACCGTCAACATACAATTCATAATAATAACGAAATGATTAGTAAAGCGTCATTTTCGTGAAAACCTGCATCAAGGCCACTTAGTCGAATGACGATACAATAATAATAATTCGCTAATATCCCCTCAATGGGGCTCAATATTTTTATTTTATTTTATTTAAGAAAACATACAGTTGTTTATAAAAAAAATATATAAATAAAGTGATTACCAGTGAAGTTTCCGCTAATAATAGGTTTTTTTAAACTAAAATGGAGAATGAAATTCTCAAAATAATAATAATAATTTCAGAATTATAAACAAATAAGAATTATATCTATGTATGAAGTTAAATAAAACTGTATAATAAATAAAATACCATGGAATGTAACCCAATATGATTAATATAAACAAGAAATAAATAAATAAAAAGAAACACAATATACTGTGTATAAATGAAAATAGAGACAAATAAATAATATTATTATCTTAGATCTGCAACGCACAGCAGTGGTAGGGAGGTAATATTAAATGCATATAATATAACAAATTGTAACTACTAACCGATTTATCATCAACTTCATGATGTTATTTTGTTTTTGTTTGGAAAGAAATTTATTCAACCACACGAAAATACAATAAAACGACAAAAAATCTTCACATTTTTTAATCAAACTTTTTTAGTGACATGGGGGAGAGAAAACCAATTCTCCGAATAGAAGTAGCTATTCCAGAAAAAACACTTTTACCAGTAACATACAATTTGAAAAAATACGTTAACAAATTATCTAAGATAGCATGATTGACAAAAACATCATTTTATAAAACACGAGTGATTTATAACGAAATTACAGTCAGCAAGGTACGACGGAAATTACACCTTGCGGGAATCTGGCATTCCAGAGGTTAAGAAAATTTTAGGCTAAAAATATTTTGACATATTATTAGATTGATAATGTTTTCCTATTTTTTCATTTTGACTGTGGACTTCTTCGAGAGGTTTTCACAATATTCAAGATAAAATAAACCAAAAAAAATGTAGGCATTACGATGTATGAGAGATCTGATATAAAACACTATTCAACGCTCTACACTCTACACTCTGCAATCTAAGAAAGTGAGTTATCGGGGAAATCTGTCGGGATTTCGTCCGGAAAAACTTTTCGCCGTTTTCAATGTTCGTCTTTCAGAGCAACGGAGATAATTATATTTATCTTGCTTGGGTAAGCGACAAGTTAGGGCGCAATAATCTCCGATCAACCCTTGGATTAAAAAATACTTCGATTTTAAAAATACACCGTTCGAATTTCCGGAAAATTAATTAATAATATATTGTAAGCGATAAGTATAAACTTTTGCAGCAAAAATACTAATCAACTTAAATTGCCAATTATTTGACAGGAAAAGCGATGAAAGCACGTTGTAAAATTATATTACATATATATTTTAAAAAATATATGGTGAATACCGCACAAGAGTCTCAACTGCTCCAAACGACGGCCTCCATAGTCGAGTGGTAAGACGCTCGACTACGAATCCAAAGGTCGCGGGTTCAAACCCGGCGTGCGCCAATAACTTTTATTTAATTAATATGTGTCATAACACATTTAATTCATATGAAAATAATAAAAAGTATATTTGCGGTACGTTCCAGAGTGGTAGATACTCTAAGTATCGCCTTGCTGAAAGACCACCATTCAGAATTGAAACGTTGCTTGAAATGGTTTTAGCCGTGTTTGGTGACCAGATCTGAATAGCCAGGTATTTCCCAACCTTCCTCTTCCCAATCTCCTTCCCTCCCCAGTACCTTCAGCCTCACAACATACCCTATTTGGGGATGCCATAGTCTCACTGGCTCTAGACGGTTGAGAGCACTTGAGACTCTTGTGCGGTATTCATATAAAAAAATAAAAAAACCTTGGAGTAAGGATATAAGGGAGAGAGAGCTAAATATTTTTACTCAACCTATACAAATTTACGATAAATGACTTTCTCCGGGTTTTAACGTCGTAAACCGTGAGAGAGAAAGAGACGAGACAAGTTCTCACATAATATCGCACCACTTTCAGGTATGTAAGCGTGTTTTCAGTCTACCGCATCTCCGGCGACTCCACCCACTACGTTTTGTTATGCGATATAGCTCAACGGTTTTTGAGGTTATATCCTATATTTTGGTTAGCAAATATTTATATTTTTCATATATTTACTCCAGATTTTAGGGAGGGTGGTGTAATCCCATGAGTTCCATATAATACATAGAAAAAAGATAGTAAATAAATAATCAAGTTTGTTTAGTTATTCTGATTTGCAGCCTGGACGGTGAAAATTGCCCCGAAGATAACCAATATATTATGCGAGGGGAACGAGAAAAAGAATGCACATTTGCACTGAGCAGTAAATGGGCTAACTTGTTGTTCCTTTTCACTAAAAACAGTAAGTAGACGTATGCAATACAAAAGGCTGTTTCTCCAGTGACGCTTGGCAAAGCAACACTGTCGGAAGTACATATAGATATGCAAAGCACACACAAACTTGAGTATGTGTTGTTCGCCTCAACATTCGTATTGACGTATTGTTTCAATTGCTTATTTTTGATATGATAAGTTTTACCCTACTGCTGTTATTGGCATCTAATACCAGAGCGAGTGCAAAAAAAGAAATTATCTGTCAACGAAAAACAGCTGTACTTGACATGTTCTTGATGACATGTGAAATTTCAACTTATAAATTTATTGAAGATCGCCGAAATTCGCGTATATCGTTTTTCAAACCACGAAAGATATGTAAAATGTATAAATTTTTTTTAGAAAAAATGTTTGCAATAAATAACCTTGCCTGTATATCAATGAAATATTTTATATTAGTACACACAAATTATGTGATCTGACTTAAAATTAATAAATAAAATCAGTTTTTCAGCATTTAGAGAGTGGTAGATACTCTGAGTATCGCCCTGGTGAAAGACTACCATTCAGAATCGAAACGTTGCTTTAAATGGCTTTACTCGTGTTTGGTGACCAGATATAATATATAATAGCCAGATATTCCCAACCTTCGTGTTCCCCATTTCACCTCCCTCGCCACTACCTTCATCCTCACAACATACCCCGATTGGGGATGCCATAGTCACACTAGCTCCAGACGGTAGGGAATCTTATACGGTATTCACGATTAAAAAAAATACAAATAATATTTACAATTATTACGGTTTTATACGCAGTATGCGACATGAAACTTATTTAAGAATAATAATGAAGTATAGCATCTATGAAAATGCTTATGGCATTATTGTGGAACCGTTTCAGTTAATAATAAAATGTTATCAACCATAATATGAGAGTGGAAGTCCGCCACAATTTGACAGTTTCAATAACAAGAATTTATCAAGAAATAGCTCAGAGGAAAATAATTGCTTTTCGGGTATGGTCCTATATAAATAATACAATGGAAGATTTCTACAAAAAGATGGGATCGAACAGCAGTTTGTAGTTACGAGAATACAGATTAAACAAAAAATTGAAGTAAAAATAAAAAACAGAATTATTTTAGAGAGCCAAAAAGGCAGGTGAATTGAATTTTTCGCGGGAATTTTATATTTTTACGGTGTGTTTACTAAACTGATTAAATAAAACCAACAAGAGTGCTCGCATAATTTCGGATGTTGTGCGTGGAATTTATGCTTTGGCCATAGGATAACGTCGGCCTTGTGGGGGTGCATTCTAGGCAGGTGTATTGCCAGGTATGCTGGTGTACTCTTGTCGATGTGGGAAATATGACCGTAATCCCACGGGAAACGGAAAATATGCGAAGTCTGCTGCGTTCCTTGGAATATTTTCATACAACCTCTAGTCTCTCGGAAGAGTTATGGCCTTCTTTGCACGCAAAAGAAAATACACTTCGAAATTCTCTGAAAATGTGAGGTTTCCCAGAGCAGGTTTGGTCCTTCCGCGTGATATTTTAAACGTGGTCTTGGGCAGTAGCGGCTCGTGACTGTTTAGTGTGTTAGAGTGGTAAGATTGAAAAAAAACGTCAACATTGATGTTGTTGTAGCCGAAAACATTTTTTTTTTCGAAGTTTCAACTTTTTGTAAGAAGATTTTTCAGAAATCCGTGCAGTGCACCACCAAAACTGAAAAATCCTGAAAATTTTCATACAAAAAATAAAATTTTGAAAAAAAATAAAAATCATTTTCGGCTACAACAACACTAACAATGTCGTATTTTTCAATCATAGCACTTTAGCACACTAAAAACTCACGAGCCGCCACTGGTCTTGGGGCGTCTTACGTTTTCTTGACACCCCTTCTACGGACTTCCGCTCTACGTTTCCAAACTGTCTAAACGTTACACTATATATTTTTATTTATTTTAGCATTATTATGATGCAATAAATCAAAAATTAGATTTTTTCGAACATTCCAAATCAGATTCCATTTGTAAATCGCTCGAGCATTTATTTTACCTTTTATGTGAATACAGCATAAGAGTCCCAACTGTCCGGAGCCAGTAAGACTATGTCATCCCTAATCTGGGTATTTCGTGAGGCTGAAGGTAGTGTGAAGCAGAAAGAAATGGAAAAGAGGAAGAACCTGGCTATTGAGAACTAGTCTAAAAACATGACTATTGCTATTTTATGCAATGTTTCGATTCTGAATGGCGGTCTTTCACGAGGGTGATACTTCTACCACTTTGGAACAGCAATTCAATACCCCATTCACACTGTTTAACATCCGTCTTTTGTGAATAAATTACATTTTCTAGATAAAACTTATCCACTGGTTCCAAAACACAAAGTAAACTACAAACCCACTGAAAACGAGTTACAATGCAATTAATAGCAAGTGGACGAACGAAATCTCGCTCATCAAAATCATTGTCTGACTAAAAAGAAGAAAAAAACTCAACAGTCGCTTAGCTACTTACTTTTCGGTCAAAAGGATACACATAATATTCTTTTCTTCTTTTATTCTTTTCTTGTGATTCTTTCCTTTTCTTGTGTAACGACAAAGAACAAAACAGGTATTCAAATTCTCCAAAATAGAGCAATGAGAATTATACTTGGGCGAAATAGATACTCAAAAGTAGCTAAAATGTCAGAGGAACTAAATTGGCTGACAGTTAAACAGATGCTGACATTGAACACATTGATGTTTATACATAAAATTAAAAACAACTTGTTACCAGAGTATTTTTCTGACAAAATTATCTACAATGTTGATATAAACAAGTATAATACAAGGGCATGCAAAGAAATTAGACTACCAGAAAAGAATAAAGCCAACACCCAAAACAGCTTACTATATAAAGGAATGAAATCGTATAATGCGCTGCCGGAAACCATCAAAATTATGCCTATCAATAAATTTAAAAAAGCCTGTAAAAATTATTTAAAATGCATGTAAATCAAAAGAATAAGTAGTGTTTAAGTTAAAATATTATTAGTCAAATAGAAAATGAAATAATTAGATACTTGTAAACTTAAAAGTACAAAGTAACTAATATAAAAAAAAAATTATAATAATAATATAGCGTGGGAAAAGATGAATTAAATTCATCGCATGACCGGTTAGTAGCTGAGTGGACAAACGCGTCGGATTCCCATCCGGGCGTCGTGGATGCAATTCCTCTGCTAACTAAGTCCTCCATCATTGCACAAGCAAGATCTTCCGCTTATCATGATGGTAGGAGTTTTTTCAAATATTGTCAGGTTATTCGTAACCCGGGAATGTTTGCCTTTACTTAAAAAAAAAACATTGAATTCTTTACCGGTTTGACCCAAGTTGTAGAAGAAAAGGCTTACGGTTAAATATGACATGTACGTAATTCTCAGTCTTAAACAGGCTTTGTCAATGCTTATCACAATAACCATGAAATTAAAAGCTCAGTGCGGAGTAATTATTTGGCTTCCAGCCTTACTGGAAAGTTCCGTACTCAGCTTCCCCTTGTCTATACAGCCGTGAGCGTTAGGCACTCATGCCTGCCTAGCCCAGTTGCCAAATAATTATATGGGACGTTGAACTGACACGAATACTCGGGAAGTGAGTATTACGTAACGTCACGTGAGGGTTTGCTGGGGAAATGGCCCAACTTATAGTGCCAAATATGTACATCTATTTGTGAAACTGTTCATGCCAAGTGGATTTCCACAGTACCTTTTTATGAAACTGTTAATTCGAATTGTATTTCCATTGTACATATTTATGAAACTGTTAATTTTAAAGTGGATTTCCGTAGTACCTACTTATTTATGAAACTGTTTAAAGCGGGTTTCCATGGTACCTACATATTTATGAAACGATTAATTCGAATTGGATTTCCATTGTGCTTATTTATGAAACTCATAATTCAAAGTGGATACCCATACTACTTATTTATAAAACTGTTAATTTAAAGTGGATTTCCATAGTACCTATCTATTTATGAATCTGTCAATTTAAAGTGGATTTCCATAGAATCTATGTATGAAACTGTTGATTCAAAGTGGGTATCCATAGTACCTACTAATTTATGACACAGTTAATTCAAAGTGAGTATTTATAGTACCTATTTATGAAACGGTTAATTCAAAGTGGGTATCCATAGTACCTATTTATGAAACTGTTAATTCAAAGTGGATATCCATAGTACTTATTTATTAAACTGTTGATTCAAACTGGATATTCTAGCACCTATTTATGAAACTGTTAATTCAAAGTTGATATCCATAATACTCGTACATATTTATCAAACTGTTAATTCAAAATGGATTTCCATAATACCTAATATAAGGATAAAAAACTTTATAATTTGTTTTGAAATTAAGTTTCTAATGCTAAAATACAAATGAAATATTGAAAATGACTCAATTTTGTGCGGAGCATTATTAAAGGTTAAAAATAATTCAGTTTGAGGCCAAATAGTTTCAGAACCCAAACATTAAGTATAAATAATTTCCTTTGTGAGTACGTACGAGTGTGAACTTTTGAAATTAGGAACTCGTGTTAATTGAAATTGTTAAATTTTAAAAATAATCTTCTCAAATCTTTCCCTACCTAATAGAGTACCTACTTATAATGTATTTTAGAAGACATTTGTTTTTATTTTTTATTTATTAAGTAAGAATTTAAATTAAAACCAAATACGCAAAAAGTTAACTTTGAAGTGAATGCCGATATGACATATTATATTTATATGAAGAATTAAAACGTTGAGATGGTTACATCTGGAGCAAAATTTTGCAAATAACCGCTTTTCATTTGCAGAGTCGACGTAATATAATATTGGGACTGGGTCCCCCTTGCCGGACCGTGGTCCGTGCAGAGAAGAAATGTTTATTCATGTCATTTGTATTTTGATTTAAGGGGGTCAGCTTGCCACACCAATTATTTTTGCATAATAAACAAAAAGACAAGAAACCTCCATCAACTAATGCTATTGAATATACGATTTGAAATATGTAGGAGTAACCAGGAATAACTATATCTATATATCGTCGCTGGAAAGGCAAAAGGGTTTAAGCGACACTCTGGTTAAAAATGACCTAAATATGCAGTTTGATCAGTTTCTTCTCTCTCGTTTGATTCTGAAGACTTTTGTGATCCTTAAGTAATGTACAATATAAATATTGTCCTGATGATGGAAGGGTGCTTCCGAAACCGGTCGACATAATACTGAATAATAAAAGTGGTTATAAACAAAGTTCATCTGTTTTTTTTTAATAAATATTTGTACCATTTAAAACACGGCTCAACTAAAGCGAGACAAGTTTGGGACTTTTTTTAGCTTTTTTATCATTTCAGGTAACTCAGTGCGAGCATTGAGTTACCTGAGTTAACCTTTTTTTTCAAAATCCAACAAGAAACTGAGGATTTATGAATTTTATTGAAAAACAAAAAATACTGCCCTGGTATAAACTTCCCAAAATGGCGCTTCAAACCTTTTGCCTTTCCGGCGACGATATATTGATGAATGCTTGCTTAAGCACTATGTAAGCGTTTTAGGTTTAATAATAATAATATTTGGATGATTTGTATAGCGCCGTTTTTATGAAAAATCACCTCAGGGACGCTGTGCAGATCTTATTTTCTAGGTATTATTATTATTATTAAGTCTCTTGTCATAGGTGGTTATATTAATATAAATGATGTTTGTATTAAACTTCTTACGATTAAGACAAGTTTTCACAAACAACCGACGCTATTTGAATATTCCATATACCTTAATTTCAACGAATACCCTATCAATGAACGCACAACGCAAACTAACTAGCAAATCTGACCAAGTGAGATACATGTCCGAAAGGCGTCCAGTCAATCATCGTCCCCGAAGAGTGCATTAATCAATGATCGCAACGCATTGAAAGGCGTCGGGACGTGTGACGTCGGGACGCATAACGTTAGTGGCATTCGACGACATGCTTAGAAGGCTTTCCATGGCTATAGTGTTCCGTCGTCTTCATTCGTGACATGAGAATAGATCATTAAAATATGGTAAAGAGATTGTTAAAAACTTTTGAACTCTTTCGCATTCTAAACAATTCAAATAAAATACCCACTTCTGGATTTGATGATCTCTCCAGCAAGACAAGAAATACGACAAACGTAATGAAAAAGAAAAAAAATGATTGTAAACGATAGTAAGAACTTTTCTCTCTGATGATAAAGGAATGGTTAATGACAGTCTGATTAACAATGAGGAATTCCGGTCTATTTTTTTAACAATATTAAACGAGTGACCCAAATGTAATTTTTTTTCTTTTTTCAAAGAGCGTTTCTTAAAAAAATAAACTATTCAAGATAATGACATTCGTAAAAATATGCCCCATTTAAGTGTCAAGTGGCGCCAAGGGATTTACATGAATGACGTCACATCGTTGTAAATCTCAAGCGGTATATTTTACGTCAGAGTAGAGTATGAGCATATTTTTTTTTTCAACTATTGTTTGACTCGATCTTACGTTATCTAATGAGCTACTGGCATTCTCTTTCATCCCACATTTGATCCGAGTCTTTTCAAGACCTACTACACTAACGAATCTTTTCCTTAACCCGACACACAATATTGCTAAACTGGGTTGCGATATAGTTTCCCTGGTCGTACACAACACCTGTAGACAGAGGAGCTCTCGTGAAGGATCACATATAAGAAGAAGCGACAGGGCTTCTCAATGTTCTCTAGGCTGTCATTTTATCTTCTGGAAAGGTGTTTAAAGTATCAGAGGACGCACAATTTTAGGCAGTTCGCTGAGGCCTTAAAAGTAGGCAATTGTTATATTACAATCTGCCCCAAAAAGCATCAAAACGAGACGGGGCTGTAGCTAGCGGAACGAATGCACTCTCGAGGCACTCCGGTCTGGCGTTGCAGCTGCATGCACGCTCCATGAATGCAGCAAAGTGTGGAGCGGGTACTAAAAGGTTTTCAATTGGATACCATTCATGGAAATACCGGGGAAGCAAGAAATAGGCCCGAGTGTGCACCGGCTAGCTGCAGCGAGAAGGGTATGTAGTAAGTGGTATGTCGGTCTACATGGGGCTATTTGCGAAACTGCTTAATACTTCCAGCGTACCGGAGAATATGCAAGACAGAAAAGTAAAACCTTTTAGAATTTATGTTTCCCGGGTAGTTCCCCGCACCGCAATAACAGTCGAGCCAAGGCATTTTATTTCATGCTTTTAAGACGCCATATTTTTCAACTGTCACAAAAGGTTTATTGAATCGGGGAAAAGCCAACTACTCGTTATGAAGGCGGGATCGGACGGCTCACTCGGGAGAACGTTCACTCAAGAGAACGTTCATTCTTGGAGTAACAGTGTATGGAGAGAGAACTAATTCTTTTTACCAAACCTATACAAACTTGCGATAAATCACTTTCTCCGGGTTTTTACGTTGTACACCATGTGAGAGAAAGAGACAACAAATATAATATACCACTTCTATGTACTGTCGTGATGATCTTGGGGTCCTAGGTCACCGCGGGACTCCGCCCACATTTTTTATTATGCCACTAAACTTGACACAACTAAACGGTTTTTTAGATTATATGCTATATTTTTGTTGATAACAATACTGTGAAACAGTGGTTATACGAGTAAACAAAAACATTGTGTCGATATGTGATATTAATGGATGTATAAATACCCTTACCTTAGTCTTAGCCACGCCCAGGTCCACCGAGTCAGGTAAAAATCATCAAAAACTGACTACACTGCCTTGGATAGATTCCACTCTATATACTCTAAGGTTCATTCTTATTTCATTCCGTGTTCACACGGCACAGACAGAATGAAACAGAAACGAACGCGCACTCGTTATTTTCCTCGACGATGTCGTCCAACGAAGCCGTGCGGCTCGGAATTCGTTTGATTTGTGATCATTTGATTGAGGAATTGACAAAAAAGAAGCGAATAAAACGTCGACGGTGGTGGATGCGACCATGGATTCAGGAGAAATCTTGAATTAGAGATTTTATAGATTTTTTATTCTATTTAATAAGAATAGGCACGAGCGAAAACACTCTTGTGATGGCAGCACTGGACTTCTTGCAGGGCCCCGTTTATAAAAAATGGGGTTATTTCATGATTTCTTGAAACGAAGCCAAATTTTAATTTTATTTCTTTATTATTATTTTTTTATCACGATATTATCATGTTTTATTTATTTATTTGTTGTATTATATGGAACTCATGGGATTGCAGCACCCTCCCTGAGATCTGGAATAAATATATTAATAATAAAAAATAAATAGAATTTGCTCTAGCGATCTGTCTTAATATACATCTATGTAGTTCTTGATTCCAGAGACATTGGTAACTCTTGAAATTCTAATTTAAGATTTGTACAGCGCCCTTGAGGTGATTTTTCACGAAAACGGCGCTATACAAATTATCCAAATATTATTATTATTTTTAACGTGTTTTGACCGTTCCACTTGAAATTCCATTTTGTTGCGTGAAACGTGACGTCCTTCCGCTACAGGATGCGAGACTGAATGATCGGACGCGAGTGAAAGTTCATTCCATGTTTAGACGTTTCATTTTTCTTTCATTCCGAGTGCGAGTGAATAGTCCCGAGTGCCAAAATCCAACATCGTTTGATCGGTTCACCAATGAGTTCATTCGGCACTTTTGCTTCATTTTGTGTTTGGACGTTTCACTTCAAGTGAAAGAGGTAAAATGAAAGACAGAAATCAACTGTCTGATTTCGCCTTAACGACTCCTTAAAATAACAAGGGTCCATATGACACGCCAATGTTGTGAAATAATGAGTATCTTCCTCCAGAGTGCATTATCGCAAAACATAACTGTGTCAGATGGAATCTTGTCATTCAAAGGGGTCGATAATATAGGATCTTGTAGGTTAATAATTAGTCAAATTTTTAAGCCGTAATACATGATTTTTTTTTTCATATTGCAGTCACTGAATGGTGACTTGAGTTTGACGAACCTGACTAAAATAACTTTACAGTTGACAAAATAAAATATATATCGAATTATAGAAATATTAAACAGTGCCAGGGAATATTTCTCCCTCTTTCTGTGTCAACCGTGGTTAGAGGTGCATTGATGATGAGATAATCTTTTCTACCCAGTGAGCGGTGAACGGGCTGCCTTTTGTTACTATAGACTTTTTTTTCATATAAAAATCCTTACAGTGAAATTTGTATACTGTATTTTTTGTGATTATAGCAATATTTCATTTAAGCTCACTCACCAAGGAAAGTATTAGATGAAATTTGGACGGAGACAAAGGGGATCGGTGCTGGAGGTCCAGCGGCCGAGATTTTAAATGGAAGGATTCGGGTTTGATTCTAATTTGGAGTAAAATGTTTTGGCTAAACTTATTATATGTTTTCTGAGTGGAGGAATTTAAGACAAAAATAACATTGATAAATAAGTTGTTTTTTTTTACTTCAACTCCACACTGGAGAGGCTTTGAAGGAGATCATTTCCCTCAGGGCCTATGTCATATTTGGGGATGCTGTGTGAAGGGTATTTTTGAGGAAAGGAAGGAGTGAACCTGGGTCTTGAAGAGGCCTGCGTTGAAGGAGGGAGGAAACAAGGGAGGCCGACAAATCGTTCCACAGCCGAGCTGTTGAACATAAGAACGAGTCGTAAAAGCGACCCGTTATCATGTATTGAATGTCAACCGTGTACAAATGTTAGGCGCGTGTTAGGTATGTAAGGTTAATGTAGGTTATGTATGTACTTTTTTATGCAGTTTTGCAATATCAGAACTAGGTCATTAGTGTAAATATGGTAAATTTCGAAAGAAAAGGTTCTGAATAAAATATCACGATTTTCAAAATATTATCTATTCTGAGTTCAATATTCACGACCCCTGCCCATAGGTATACTTGTTTCCAGAAGTATGTGCATGTACGAATGTCGAATATAATGTTCATACCGAGCTGAATCCTCTCCAGGCTTTGACGGTAAAGAAACTTCCTGGCTTTCGCAAATGTTTCCTCGCTAATTAGGGAATAATTTGCATAGAAGCTTCTATCCGTATTTCCCTTCAGATAATAATTAGGTGTAAGATAAATTCATCTCTAAGTATCACACTGTACCATTACGTATTAGGCAAGTAGTGGAGGGATTTGTGCCGTTCTCACCTGGGACAAACCGAGGTAGGAATCGCCAGCGGTTCATAGTAGTAGTGGAACTTACCTGAAACAAAAAGAAACAAATCATTAGAACAGAGTTTTCAGAGAGAATTTATTATGTTTGATTTTTTATTTTATTTATTAAAATAGGCAAAAGTGGACTCAAGTCTTTAACCATTAAACGTAGACCGAAATTTAATCAAAAATACATTGCAAGGTAAAGTAAGGAATTAAATGATATCTAAGAAACATCAAGTAGGTACTCAATTTATGAGTCTTGTACAGTTTATTATTATGCATATTAAAGCACTTTAAAAACATAATATTTATAAATTGGGACTAAGAAGCCCACTAAGAAGCTCAATCTATTTTTACAGAGTAAACACTAAAATATTCTTGAACTCAGTCGGACATGAAGTATTGGTCGCAACCAAATCTTTATATTTCTTTTGTGGTCTTCTTCTTTTTCATATTTTGTCGATTTTTTTTTAAAATTGTTTCAATAATTAATATCACAATAAAGCATAAGGCTTTAATAAATTATTTATAATTTAAATATTTTCTGGACTTTGTAAAAAGTCAAAAGATCTTCCGCAAATAAAAGTTGATGTTTAATCCAAGACACTATCTATGAAGGTGTACAACTGTGCTCGGGTAGAGCTTTGCATACCAATATAAAGATGGCCTACCTATATCGGAAGAAATTGGGAAAAAAATATATATTAACCCAGTGCACTTGAGTGCATGCGTCAAGAAAATAAAATCTTATTTCTCAATATTTTTAACATTTTGATTTTTTCACTTTTCAATAATAATATAACCAGAATCATATAAGCACAATCAAACAGTGATAACTTACGGAATTTGATCGAAAAAGGAGTGATAAGTCAAAAAAACTCTAGATTGCAAAGGGTTAATGATTTTCAAAATAAAAATGACCGCTTCTAAAAAGGTTTCGGTAGCTCAATAGGCAGAGATGTTACTCCCGGATAGAGTAGAGGTTTCAAGTTCATGTCTTGATTTTTATTTCGATGAAAATTATTGATATTATTTCAATAATCAACATTAAAATAAAACATAAAGTTTAAATAACTTATTTTTAATTTAAACTAAAATATTCAAATTTAAAAAAATATTTTTTTTTTTTGCATAATTACTAGTTAGGGCATTTCAGAAATATCTCCATTTTTTCAAAATCAATCAAACCGTGTTTTCAGTCAACAAAAACAACCATTATTGAGTTAAAATTTGGCCTAAATATTTTCCGTCGAAATTCGGTATTATTTTCCAATCATTTTAAAAAAAGAAATCACGACCCGAACCAATTTCATGAATAATATTAAATAATCCATTTAGCGAAAAAAAGTATCTACAAAGAAAGAGTGGTTCAATCACATCAGAACAGCGGAATATCCCAAAGAATATTTAAAGGAAATTATAAAAATAAAAGCTTACTGTTATTTCGCATTCATTTTCAAAAGCACTTTAAAAATTAATAAAAATAATTAAGACAAGCAAAATCAAATCTTCCATTTGTGCAACTCATCCCTTACCCGTCATTAAAATACGTGTTCCCTTGTTTACAGCGTTTAGGAAAATACTGTTAGTTACTACCCTGGTTTCGCACGGGTTTCAACACTCTTTTTTTTCGAAATATTTTTCTCGTAATGAATATTTAAAAATATTAAACAAGCGACATGGCATAGTGTTGGATTTTAAAGCGTTAATTTGTTAGGTTCTTACCTTTATGTTTTTCACCCAAGTGACACCTACCTACCTACCTACCTATCCAACCATTTCCCCGAATCGAAATCCGTATTCAACAGCACAGTGTTCGAAACAATTGACAATTAAACAGAAGAGTTTTAGTGTGAAAAAAACGTGGTTGTTCGTTTGTTTTAGCCATTTGGTCGGTTTGTTGGTTGAGCTCAAAAAAAAATTAAATAAATGTGGTTTGTTGTTTCAACTACATGGGTGAGTAAATGGTTTCCCATTTTTCCTTCACTCCATAATCTTTCCACAAGCTACAATTAGACACTTCCATTAAGTAGTGTAGTTTATCGTTTACAGTCCACAATTTTAGTTAATCAAAAAATGTTATAATTAATGTATCTAAGGGTAAAGTAACATTTTTTTTTTAAAATTATAATGAATACCGCACAAGGGTCCAAACTTCTTCCAACCGTCTAGAACCAGTGAGACTATGGCACCCTCAATTGGGGTATGTTGTGAGGCTGAATGTAGTGGGGAGGGGAAGGCAATGGGGAGGAGGAAGGTTGGGAAGTGAAGTACCTGGCTATTGAGATCTGTTCACCAAACACGACTAAAGCCATTTCAAGGAACGTTTAAGCTGTAAAACCTGTTAACGATAATAGATTATAAAGACAGAATTTATAATATATATGTTTTAATCAGTTTTAGTTGGTTGTAAGTCACTAGTTCTCAATTTTACAAGAACAAAAAATGACCTCAAAAAATTAAACTTTTTACATTTTGTTAATATTCCAGATAGTTAATTTTGGTTTATTTCATAAATTGTTGTTAATCTATTAATTATTTTCCACTTATGTAAATTACAGACTTCCAATAATTATTTCATGGCAAGGGAGTTAACGGGGTTAATTTCCCCGACTCTTTATGTTAATAAGACCTACATGCTTTGTCCCCTAAAACGTAAGGCCGGTTATTAGTGGCACCAATTTATTACCGGCTCTAATAAACGCGAATAAACAGCCCTTTAAACAAATGTTTTGGGGAATGACCCTAAACCTTTGACATAAAATACGTCAGACTGGACTTAGCACTAAGTGACCAAGCATTGATAATTATATTAAATTGACAAATTGATCATTAATACAGCGCCGTTTTAGAGAAAAATCACCTCAAGGGTCAGCACTCAAAAATACACCCTTTTTGGCTTTCTACTACAAGCAATGCTACAAATGATTTATCTGTAAATTCTATACGGGTAATCAGGCAAATGTCCAAGGTTTCCATTGAATAAAATTGTTTTACTTTTTACTTTAAAATTATATATGAAATGTATACTGGAACTTTAGGTAAAACGTTAAAAAATGCCTTTTCTAGTTTTTAAATTACACCTTTTACTGTTATTTTAGTATGATTTCATGGAATTTAAAAGATTACAGTTAAAAATATTGATTTTCCTAACTGCCCATGTAGAATTTACAGATAAATCATGTGCAGTATTTCTTGTGTTAGAATGTTACAAAGAGACGTTAACGCCATTTTTGGGTGCTGAGCCTTAAGGGCGCTCCACAAAGTTTGTCACATAACACAAAGAATTATAGTAATAAAGGATTTTGATATGAATCTGTTTGTAGCCGAGCGGTTCAAAGCATGGGGTTTGCACCCAGACGCTGCGGATTCAATCCTAAGTCTTCCATCATCGCAAAAGCAACAATTAAAGTTTTTTTTTAATGATAGAAGTAGGGATAATTCAAATAGTGTTAGGTTATTCATAACATCAATATGAATACCGTTATTTAAAAAAAGTAAGGTCCGTTTGCTTCATTTGTAGTATAGTTAAAAAGGTAGTTGAAACCTGTTTAGCGTCAAACGTTTTATTAAGAGTTACCACCGCCTGTCACTTAATATTTGAAACACAGGTCGAACATAATAAACCGTTAAAATTAACGGTTATTTAAAAAACTAAAAAAATTATAACATACAAATACCCATATAAATACATAATCTATAAGGAAGTTATTTGTACTAATAGTAAGCCATTATAATTACTGGCCCAGAATGTACTAAACCATTTATCAAGGCCACGAAGTATCGTACAGCGGTAGGTGTATAATTCTTGGTAACTTCGAAATGTATCGATTACCGTTGAGGGCTGGCATGCAAAAGCAATATTATTATTGCCCAAAGCCGTAGCATATTCGGTGGCTGGATAAGTGTAATTGAGTTCCCAGTAATATGCTCGTTGGCGAATAACGCGTTTCAAACGGCATGGTTCCCGTAACAATTGGATTCGCCATTCCGATTTAC
This sequence comes from Drusus annulatus, assembly GCA_022651775.1. Lineage (NCBI taxonomy): Eukaryota > Metazoa > Arthropoda > Insecta > Trichoptera > Limnephilidae > Drusus > Drusus annulatus. Next base: position 128,221 of record JAGWCC010000338.1, read on the forward strand.
ACGATGATTATCAGGAGATAATTGAATAATGATTTTAGTAACTTAGCTGTATCGATCAAATATCTGAAAATAAAACGTATATAGTGTTTATTTTTAATAACAATGTTAATTATTCATTTTTAATGCGTTATTCATCTACTTACCTATTTTTGAGATATGTAATAAAATTTGCAATAGTTAATAAATGCTTCGGAAAGTTAAATGGCGGTTGAAAGCTTTGAAAAAAAGCATTGTTTCGATAGTGATGACATTGGCTAATTTTAACAACGCTCGTGTATGCGAAATAAATGTCTTAAAGCCGTTTGCAAAATTACGAATCAAAATCACACAATAGTTGAATTAGCATAAGATTTCATCTGACCATATATATTGAACGACGAAACTAGTATTTAGATAATTAGACATGTCGCTGAGCTGTGAAAGCATTCAATTTGTGGGATAAATTATCAAGGATTAGAAACAAGAAAATCAACATTAAAAAAATCGATACAAACAGAAAATATCATATTTTCGTAGAAACCAATAACTTTGTGGTTTGACATATTTAAATAAATGAAGAAAAAAAACTTTGTAAAATACCACTAATATTATTATATTTTTATGACCAACCGGCTTCGCTAAGCATAACATCATCAGGGTACAAAATTAAACTAAACAAAAAAGTACAAAGTGGGCGGTTATATATTCGTATACACAAAAATGATCATGGTATCAGCTTAAATAATTTAAAAGCACTAGAAATAAAGAAAGCCATTAAAATTCAATAGTCTTATTCTTAATAATTAGGTAAATTTCGTCCAGTGGTCAAATATTAGGTATATTTTCTGTAAACTCATAAAATATATCATTATTCTTTAAACACCTTCTTAGTTTACGTTTTGTCTCTTTCAAATCATATTATCTGTCTCTTTCTCTCTGTTCCTTTGTTATAATTTAAATGTTATTCTATTGTTTTCTCATTGTTCTGTTATTTTATTCATATTTTTGTTCTCCCCCTGTATGTATATATAATCGCACATTTTGTTTTTTTTTTTCAGTTTAATTTTGTACCCCGATGGTGCTTATGCTAAGCGAAACCAGTCGGTCATAAAAATTAAAATAATATCCGTGGTCATTTACAAAGTTATTTTTTCATTTTATTATATGTAATTTCAATACTACGGGATAGATCTATAATAAGTGTTTCAAATTTATTTATGAATATGATATTCTGAAGAGTCGTGTTTTATGAGATGAATAATAACCTTTGTCTCAATATTTCAATACTACCTGATAGGTCTGTAATAATGTATGTGTTTCAATTTATTTTTGTATTTGATTTTCTGAAGAATTGAGTTTTATTAGATAAATAACCTTTGTCTCAATCCACTTGAAATCGTGGGACGAACTTTCTCAACGATAAATCTTAGTTTTTCTATGACATGTGTTGGGTTGGAATATTTACAGCGTTGGAAGGACGGGGGAGTTTAGCGCAGAAGTGTACATGGGAAGAGGTATTATCATAATAAATAACATAGGTATCTACCCAGTAGAATCATAACAATCTATGTACAAGATATACAAGCATTAATTATTATATTTTGATCATTCGTTTCATTAAACTGTTTGATAAATAACTGTAGTTTTGAGAATTTTTTAAATAAATAAAAAACAGTACCATAAAATCAATCTGGTGGTTAATTGTGTATTAGCAGCAAAGGCAACGTCTGGAAAATACAGCGGGTGGGGTGAGACTTTCCACTTCAACGTTTCCAAGTATGTCATGACCACTTTCGCAACATGCGGTCGAGCATTGTCACGCTGCAAAATCACTTTATTGGGTCTCTCGTTGTTTTGCGACCATTTGTCTTTCGGATCTCGGCTCAAACGCATTAATTACGTACGATAGCGATCGCCTGTGATTGTTTCAATCGGTTTCAACAGCTTCATATTGAATTCTTTTAGTGGAAATTTCTTCATATTGAAGCAGAAAATTAAAACCTCTCTAAAATGACGAGAATTTGGCGTAAACTGACATTTCTAATCGAGAATAACTTTATGATGCAGACACAAACCTAATATTTCTATGGGCTTATGTTGAGAGATGCCTTAGTTTATTGCAAAACGTCTATGATCTATTTGTTTCAACCACTACTTACCGCTAAAGCCATATATAGGAAAACGTCGGAAGCAAATTCGTACACTTAATAAATTAAAATGTATGACTGCAAATACAAATCAAATAAGCTAAGTTTATTGCAATGGAGAAAAAAAATTAAGTGAAGTGCGAATGTTCATAAAGTCAAACTGCAAAGGTCGACGGTGGATTATAATTGAATAAAATAACAGCAGTCCTAGCCAGCGAATGCTCTTTAATCGAATTACTTTCGCCTTGTTTCTGCTTTATTGAGAATCAGACTACAGGGTGGGGGTGAAGAACAAAACTGATGTAGTGGAGGGGGGGGGGGGTAGATTTAAAATAGCAATACGTTTAAATTGCGGGGAATAAAAACATGGGTGTAGATTAACTCTAATCGTTTTTTTATGGAAATAAATTTGTACATATTGCATTCATTGAGCGATGTTTTACCATGGTTTGTGAGTTGAACAACGAACACGTTAGGCTTGATGAATGAAATAATAACTTTGTATAAGACCACAGATATTATTTTAATTTTGATGACCAACCGGTTTCGATTAGCCTAAGCATCATCAGGGTACAAAATCAAACTAAAAAAAATACAAAATAATAAAATCACCCCTAAATAAAGTATACGTATGGTATATGGTATAAGTAAAAAATAAATGTACGTAGGTGAATTATCACAAAAATTACTCTATATATTATAAGGATTAAATAAGAATGATTATTACAATATCAAATCCAAAAGTATCTAAGTACATTCACTTGAACTTTGTTATTTTCAATCATGATAAGGTAGAGGGGGGGAATTCCACCCCCCCCCCCACCAAGCAACCAGAACGACATGCCTCATATTCCGGGGTGAAAGTTTTACTCTCGGGTCAAATGCTGACGTTTTCAAAACGAGAAATGCCGTACGAAGAACTCGCAAAAACTCAGTCCAATATTCAGTACTGCAAGGTAAGCAGAAGCGGAGGGGGGGACAAAAAGTGGGGGGTAGAGAAACGTTGATATACTTCTAGAAGAGCGATATATCAAACGGATGGAGTAGAATACTAACAAAACGAACAAAAACACAGCTGAAAATAGAAACAATAGAAATGTACATAATAATAGTGGGGGAAAATAATATAGCGCATTATTTTTACCTCGAGCGCGCTTTACTCAAACATATTGATTTAATTCAAACCAATTTTAAACTTGACTCCTCGTTTTATTATCAGACCGTACCGATATCAGCCGGTCACGGTACAATGGAATTCCACCATCAACAGATACAAAGATAGAAATACGATAGCAATATATTTTGTAACCCTTTGATCCCTTAAACGTAGACTAAGCGGACTTTCACAAATTATTTTGTGAATTATCTGTTATTTATAGCTTACAAATCATTCTGTTTTAAAAAAAAAAAATCGGAACATTCCTGATTAGAAAAATTCACCCGGTACATATTTGTACCGTCAGGCAAAAAGCAAAAAATATGTTATGTTGTGTGTTTCGAATGCTTATTTTTTAATACCCAATAATTTCGACAGGTAGTGACATTGTGATACTCATTGAAATAATAATATACAAAAACACATATATCCTTTATCACAATAATTATGTTTTCAAACAAGCACAAAAATAAGTCTACTAAACATGTGACAGCTCAATGTAAAACTAGTTTCCCTCAGTCATCAGTTTTTGTAAATAAGCGTTAAAAACTAGCCTACATTTATTTATTTATAAATTAACGGACTAAAGTCCAATTACAAAAAAGACATAAAACACGAAATGAAAAAAAGAGCAAAAGAGAAGGAATAGCATATACACAATAATAAATGAAGGGATGACAAAAATAGGACAAAATAAACATAAGAGAGAACATTGAAGCCATGGTCTATCCAAAGTTTTGGTAGAGTCGTAAAGAATGATAAAAATCATTTAGACTGCTACCAAAAATTTCAAGACCATAGCTTGAGTTAACAAGTTCTGACATTCTGGGCATTGGAGAATTATACCCATAATTAGTATTCTGATGATTGAGGAACAGCAATTCATTGTTTCTGAGTCTACGGCAAGGAATGTTGCACTGGATAAGTTGCAACAGAGAAGGTGAGTCAATAAAACAATTAATAATTTTGTAAATGAAAATTAAATCAAAGTCTTTCCTGCACTTTTCTAATGAAGACATTTTCAATAACACATACAAAATAGTGTCCCAATAATATACTTAAAAGAATAATATGTCAAAAATTGATTTTGGTTTAGAAGATATTTATGAAGTTTTATAGACTGGTACAAATTTTGAACCGTCAGGGAGTAAAGAGTTAAAGAAACCAGTATTCCCGGGTTACGTATAACAATATTTTCATTATTCTACTCTCACCATAAAAATGTGATATTGTTGCTTGTTTAATGGTGGAAGACTTGGAGAGGATTGATCTCGCGACGCGACCTGGGTGCGAACCCGACGCTTTGGACCCCTCGGCTACAAACCGGTAATGTACATTTATTTAAATATCATAATTAGAGGTGCTTTTATAACACAAAATTATATCCAACTTAGTTTCTTAAATAGCTAAAAAAAATTACTTACAGTTTGAAGAAGAAATCATGAAAAATTTATTTAAATTAAGATTACATATTGTTCAAATATGTATATATCACTAAGTATGCATATTAACATCAAAATTCAAAACTCCCGAAGAAGTTAAAAAATATAATAAAACTGTCGAAATCCATTTAAGATGACATAAAACATAAAGCTTACCAAAAAAAGTTTGCAAGTTTTGAAATGATTTTTATTCTTTGCCATACAATACAAAAAGGGAATAAAAGTTCAACATCTTCTTCTTGTTTTTACTGCTAACGTGTTACGTTTTTGAACTAAAATGGGTTTAATAGAATAAGCAATTTCGATTTTACGCTGGTACCTCTATCCATTGTAGTAATTTGAATTCACTTAACTTTATTGCGAATCTCCTTATCTGTGCGTGAAAAATGTATTTCGATTTCGGAATACCCATTGAGTGCGTACGCAAATCCGTTCTACAATAAAAATAGCATAAATTAAAGCAATGGGGTTAATGGTAACTATAAAGCAGAATTTGTTTGTGTGTTCCACTATATATTCTCGAAAGGTGAGTTTTGGAGTCATTGAATTACGCAGTTTTTAGACAAGCATGCTCATTTCTATCAAAAGCTATGGCCCTTAGTATTTATTTTTGTTTTATATTTTTCAATTATTCACAAAGACATAAAAGTGGTTTATCTCTAAAGAAGTCGGATTGCTATTGGTTTCTACAAGATTATCATAAACAAACGCTGGAGAAGTATCTATTTGGCAAAAACTCTATATTAATTGAATAACCAACATTTTAAAATAAATACCTTTCATGTATCGAACAGAACTACTCGATCCAAAATTATTTTTAAGTGTAACAATAATATCAGGACTCGGTCATGTAGATACTCGCTTGTACCTAGATTGCAGTGGGTAATTCTTTCGCTGAAATAATAGAAATATTGCGCCCTTATTATTTAATTATCCAAATATTATTTTTCAACCGCACTGAATCTAGTTACAAAAAGGCTACAATAGCACTTGGATGAATTCAATAATGTAGATACGTTACTGAGAAAATGCGCGAGAATGTAAAAAAAGTGAGTCCGAGAGACATACCTGATATTTACTGCGTTTAGTATCACACAAACATTCGTTCGACAGACAAGCTGTCACGAGAAAACGGGAACTCTTCAACTGAAATAATGTGAGATGGCGAATGCAGATATACATAGGTGTGTGGAAGACAACCGTTTCCGTACGTCGTACTCTACTTGGCTAGTCGCTCAGTAAGTTCGTCGGGAAGAGAGTTTATAACAGTAACGCGGGACGTTCATTTAGCTCAGAGGTTCCCAAACTTTTTTGTCCCGTAGACCACTTGTCGATTTTTTCTGTTTTGTATAGACCCCCTGCTTTCCTAGTATTGATTTTTTTTAGCGTTGGGAAAAACTTCAAAGTTTTGTGAACGCTTCAGGAACTGCTAGTTCTTTGAAATGAACCCTTCGCGGTGAACACTTCAATTGTAGTCGAACTCGTCAAAAAATAGTACTAGTCGGCAGAGATCCCAAATCAAAAAGTGCTAGCAAATCAACAAAAATTCCTCTCCGAAAAAAAGCACTAGTCGGTAGAGATTTGAAATCGAAAAGTACTAGCAAATCGGCAAAATATCCTCCCCCAAAAAGTGCTAGCAAATCAACAAAATTTACCCTCCGTAAAAAAGCACTGGTCGGTAAAGATTTGAAATCGAAAAGTACTAGCAAATTGGCAAAATATCTTCCACAAAAATTATTAATATAATTAGGGAATTAAAATCCATTATAAGATAGTATTACGTAAGTACCTACATAGGTACTGTCTGTGAGGTGGATTATTACGACGAAGCCAACATTTTGGTGACGGCCTGCCTAAATGGAATCCACTCCCCGTGGACCCCCATTTACGTCTCATGCACCCCCAATTTTTTTTTTCATTGATTTGGACCCCTTGCAGGTCGGAATCGACCCCTGGGGGTCGATATAGACCACTTTGGGAATGACTGATTTAGCTCATTTATCTCATCCGTACACACACATTTTGTTTAGTATTGCTATTTGCATTGTAATATCTCTAGTAAATCAATTATGTGTTTGTGTGCTAATCATTTACTCCTGTGTTATATAAATGTCGCTATTATGTATTGCACAATTATGTAAAAGCCCATAAGGGCGTATATAATAAAATAAATGGACAAATGCCACAAATATAAAATTCTTTTGAAAAAAATTATTAAAGAAATTTAAAACAAAAGGAATGCACGAATGTTACGCCATTTAAAACAAAAACCTCCTAAGGCGAGGTAATTTCTTTTTCACAATTTTTGATCGTAATAAAGACTTGAGTTTTTTAATATCGAAAAAAAATCTATTTAATCGACTGATATTACAAGGGTTGGAAATTTTCCGCTTTGACACTTTCTACGAAGTTTGAATCGATTAAAACAGTACCGAGATATTTGTACTAATGAAAAACAATGCCGTTTTCTCGAAGTCGGCCTGGCTAGATTTTAATAAAAACTTGGAATAAATAGTAAGGGAATCGCTTTCCAGCCATATTAAAAAAATCTTTTGAACTTTGCCTCTTCAGAAATTTTCCTACTTTTCAAGGGAAAAGAGAACTTTTTCGACAGAAGCGGCTGTCTTTCGGGGACTGAACACACAAAGCTGACACGTACATATTATCAAAATTCTCTGAAGAGAGAGAGACGTGACCAATTCTACATTTTTTAGAAGTTATCTAACGACTCAAACCGAACCGAACCAATCAATAAATGTTTTTTGAAAGATATGGCTGAAGTTTTTTAAAGAAAAAAGTTTTTTCTACGAATTGAAATTTAAAAAAAAACAGTACGAGTAGTAAGTACTGAAGTATTTCTAGAGTAATAAAAAATAGTAAAAACTAACAAAAATATATTTCTATAAATCTTTGGTGAAAATGCAAAGGGGCTTAAGCGACACTTTGGTCAAAAATGAGTTAAACATCCAATTTTGATCACTTTTTTTCTGCATCGAATGCTCTGACTCTCGTTTGATTCTGAAGACTTTTGTGGCCATCTAAAATAATATTTACCATTCGTGAGAAGGCTTGACTCAAGCGACACAAGTTTATAGCTTTTTGTCGCTTCAGGTAAACTTAGTGAGAGCATTGAGTTACCTAAGTCAATTTTTTTTTTCAAAATCCAACCAGGTACTGAAAACTTATAATTTTATTGATTCTCAAAATGGCGCTTCAGCTATTTTGCCTTTCCGGAATGATATGCATAAAAAAATAATCATAATTTCATCATAGGAATCACACATTTCAACATTTTTCTTTTTTATTATTATTATTTCTTTGTAAAAAGAAAGACAAACATTTCGTGATAACGAATAACTTAACAATATTTGAAAACTCCTAAAACCATAATTATCAGCGGAAAATATTGCTTGTTCAATGATGGAGGACTTGAACAGTAGAGGAATTGAACCCACGACGCCTGGGTGGAAACCGGACGCATTTATCCACATCATATTACAAATTCACATTTTTGAAAAGTCATACGACTTACGCATGTTCAAAAACTTTTTTTAAATTCTCATAGGTAGGTAGTTAGAGAACTTATTCGTGACTTAAAATGATTTTTTTAACACCCTCGTTCCGAAGGGAGGTTCTAATGTCACCCCGAACAAGAGTTTTGTGCGCTATCTTGGATAAAGATTACTGAAATATTATGAATTTACTTCTCTTTAAGTTTTACTCGAAACAAATTACCCAAGATTATGTCATGAAAACACTTTAAATGGTAAGGTTAAATAGGGCAACTAAATAATTCCCCTTCGGATCGTACATTTGACTTTTACTTTCAGGTACGAAAATGGTTAAAACTTCAAATTCAAGTGCTTAAAAAAAATCCCCCCTTTTTACCAGTGAACTGTACACATAACCTCATAGTAAAAACTTCTTCAAAATCAAAGTGAACATGATTTTTGGGATATTATGCCTTGTTACGGAGAAACCTATTGGCTAGAAGTGGAAAAAGTGCAATATGGTATAATACCCCAAAAATAATCATGAAACTTTTGATCGTAAGAATTTTAAATCATATTTTGACATGACCCCTTTGCGCCACAGTCACCCATTGTAGAAAAAATAACCAATGCAAACTTAACGCATTATCTTTATAAATTTTGATACTTGAATAAAGGAAAAAGTAGTATATGGTTATAAAGTTGGGTAACATGGAAACGATTCTGAACCCAGAACGATCCATCTTCACAAACTTTACCGCGTTAGGGAGATTGGAAGATTTACGGCCCCTCATGTGGTGATATTTTGAGGAATAGAATGGATTATTTAATAAAGGGACATATTTTTAAAAAGCATAACATATTACGACTCCCCCCAAAGAGGGCATATGCCCGTATTATGGTGGTCTACATTCTATATAAAAGTATCATATGAAACATAGTACTGCTCAGTAGCAAGATCAAAAACAAAAACCAACCGTTATCTAGTCAGTCATGATAACAGAATCCGACCGGTGACTACTTAATTAAAACTATATTATTTTTTTACTATTTTTATTTATTCCCTTAAACAAGAATTCTATTTTCATAGAAAACGTTTTTGGTTTGACATATTTAATGAAAACGAAAAAATAACTTTGTATAAGACGACAGATTTTATTTTATTTTTTATGACCGACCGGTTTCATTTAGCCTGAGTATCATCAGGGTACAAAATTGAACTAAACTAAAAATACATAGTGGGTGGTTATGTATAAAGGTCTTATACAAAGTTATTATTTCATTTTCATTAAATAAGAATTAACTTATCAAAGCTTTATGCTTATTGTGATATTAATTATTAAAAAACCATCAACACTTTTCAATGAAATATGGAATAGATCAAAATGACAGTACTGAAAACAGTTTTCGGTAGATTAATTTTGGTAGAGGCATTACTTTCATGTAATCTTTTTATTTTATATTTACAGTGAATACCGCACTAGTCCCAACTGCTCCCAACCATCAAGAGTCAGTGAGACTATGGCATCCCCAATTAGGGTATGTAGTGAGGCTTAAGGTAGTGGGGAGGGGAAGGATATGGGGAAGAGGAAGGTTAGGAAGTACCTGGCTATTCAGATCTGGTCACCAAACACGGCTAGAGCCATTTCAAGTAACCTTTCGATTCTGAATGGTGGTCTTTCACCAGGGCGATACTTAAGAGTATCTGCCATTCTGGAACTACGAAAGGTGCTTTGACATATATTAATTAGATAAAAATTATTTGCTCACACCGGGTTTGCACTCGCGTCCTCTGGATTCGTAGTCAAACGTATTACCACTCAACCACGGAGTCCTACAAATATAGTAGAGGTTCCGAGGTCGGATCTCGCTCGCAACCAAATGTTTTTATTTTTTCCGAAAAAGAATTTGGTTGAAAATTAATTTAGACATTTAACGGTATCTGGCTTTATAGCATCCCGACTAACTTCCACAATAAAAGGTTTGGAAGATTATAATAATTCAATTTCTTTAAATTAAACAAATTTTTTTAAATCTAAAAACAGAAATTTCATAATAAAATACGTAATATCTCTAGTTTCATTTCTGGAATTTTTTCATTAGTCGTTACGTAGAGAGTTTGCTCCGCCGGACAGTTCGGGTACTTACTTCAAACCATTTCCCAGGTGTAATAAAGCCGAAAGCCTAAATGCAAACAATATTTACGTAAGGCTACATTCTGCCGAGAAGCACTCGGCTAATTAAGAAAGCATTGAGAATGTAGGCCGGCTGAAATTTAGTAGGCGACAGAAGGCTACCACACGTTTGGGAATTGTAATCTACTAATTATTTAATACGAGGTAGACCCGCGAAAAATCACAGGATATTGTAATAAAAAAAATAACAGTAAAAATAAATGTTTTCGAAATAATATCAATAATCTTCAACGTAAATATGAAACAGAAAAATAACGAACGCGACCGAGACTCGAACTCGGAACCTCTATTTTATCTGGGAGTAACGCTTCTTAAGTAATAAAAAAAGCTTCAAAATAACGCTATTCCTGGATAGAATAGAGGTTCTGAGTTCGACTCTCGGTCACGACCGTTAGTTCATTTTATTTTTTTTTTATGTTTTTCTGTTTCTTATTTATGTTGAAGATTATTGATATTGTTTCAATAATTAATATAAAAATAATAAGCATAAAAGCTTTTAAGTTAATTCTAATTTTCTAATAAAAATAAATGTAGTTAAAAAATATGCCAGAGTCGAGAAAAAAAACCCCGACCAACTGCTTAGAAGGTAAAACAATGCTGATCATTACACCACTAACTAGCGTTGGGAAAAACTTCAATGTTTTGTGAATGCCAAAAGAACTGGAACTGGTTCCTCGCCGAAAAGCACATACTAGTCGGTAGCGATTTCAAAGTGAAAAGCACTGGAACCGGTTCCTCGCCACAAAAATCACGTACTAGTCGGTAGACATTTCAAAACTAAAGGAACTGGAGCTGGTTCCTTCATTTTGAAATGTCAAAGCCTTCACAACGGTACTGCTTCAAATTGAAGTACTTCTTTCAATGGAATGAAGTTAATCAAAAATGAATGAAGGCTAAAATAAACTACCAACTTCAATTGAAGTGTTGGTTCAGTGAAATGAAGTTAATGAAATGAATGAAGCCTAAAATGAACTACCACCTTCAATTGAAATATTTGTTCAATGAAATGAAGTTATTAAAATGAATGAACGCTATAATGAACTACCGACTTCAATTGTAGTATTTGTTCAATGAACAATGAATGAAGTACGAACTGTTGCCAAAAGAAGTAGTTCTTTGAAGCAGGAAGGGAAGGGAAAGGAAAGGAAAGGAAAGGAAAGGAAAGGAAAGGAAAGGAAAGGAAAGGAAAAGGAAAGGAAAGGAAAGGAAAGGAAAGGAAAGGAAAGGAAAGGAAAGGAAAGGAAAGGAAAGGAAAGGAAAGGAAAGGAAAAGGAAAGGAAAGGAAAGGAAAGGAAAGGAAAGGGAAAGGAAAGGAAAGGAAAGGAAAGGAAAGGAAAGGAAAGGAAAGGAAAGGATCGTATTGAAATATGGACTAAAAAGCCTTTTCCTAGATTCATGTACGACATTGTATACATTTAAAAATATTTTTCAAACAATTTCTAAAATCATTTATGCCGTAAGTTTAAAAATTTGTACATGGGCAAACATTTTATTCATTTCAATTTTAAACACTAGATTACATACACCACCCGTCGTTATCAGCGTATGTTTAGATGGCGGAAGACTTACACGATGTCCCATATCGAAACTGCCATCCGTTACTGTTATTCGTAAGATAAATAGCAGTTCCTTGGCTGAACTTTACGGCGGCACAACCTATAAAGTGGTCATCGTTTTACAATAATTTAAGATTCCCAACGCCGCTATCTCCCGAGGGACCTTCGGGTATCGTCATAAACTTGCGCCTGTACCGTGTCTAGGTTAAGATCGAATACAAGAATAGTAGAGGAAGAACAGTGACCTAGCATATATCGTAAGATGAATCATTGAACAATACTAAGCCATAGAGAACCGAATGCTAAGAATAACAGACAGAAGTGACGGTAGAATCCTGAATAATTGATACAGGCAACAAATGGGATGATTGCCTGGTTCTCCTTTAATAAATAAACTATAATTTGTGTTTTCGTAGAAAGCAATCACTTTGCAGTTTGACATGTTTAAAGAAATGAAAAATAACTTTGTACAAGACCACGGATATTATTTTAATGTTTATGACCGACTGGTTTCTCTTAGCCTAAGCATCGTCAGGGTAAAAAATTAAACTAAACAAAAAATACGAAGTATCCGGTTATATGTATGAGGGAGAACCAAATATAAAATAAAATAACAGAACAATGAGAAAACAATAGAATAACATTTAAATTATAACAAAGCAACAGAGGGAAAGAAACAGAAAATATCAATTGAAAGAGACAAAACGTCAATTGAGAAGGTAATTAAAGAATAATGATAAATTTTATGAGTTTACAGGAAATATGCCTAATGTTGGACTACTGGACAAATTTACCTGATTATTAAGAATATGACTTAATAATTTGTACTTTTTAATGTTAACTCCGTACAGATAAGCCCCGGGGTCTACGTCATCTTTTGGGATGCTGTGTGGAGATTACTAAGATTAAAGTTAGTTAAAGTGTACATCAAGAGACAGACAAGAGGCACTTGTGACCGTTGTTCCCAATCAATCTTAGCCGACGTTTATCTATTATGAAAACTAAACCGAGCCCAGGGTAACTTACGCCAAATGATATACCGAAGTAAGGCTATTAATTTAGCAAAATCAACCTCGGCCAACCGTTTGACGAACTGTCAGAGTTCTAGACGTCAGGTAAATTGAATTTGTCTTTCTAATTACAACTTTATGCATTTCAGTATGAAAAACTAACTTTTTTTTTTAACATAAACCATTAAGCTGATGGTCATGAAATATGGGCAGGGTCCGAAAAAGATTCCTTCAGCTATCTCGAACGGTGAGGTTTTAAGGGTGGTAGAAGAAATTAAATATCTAGGGCACACCATCACCAGCAAGCTAACGGATGACGACGACATCGACAGACAAAGGCGAGCACTCAGTGTGAAATCAAACATGCTCGGTAGAAGATTTCGTCTCTGTAGTCCACCAGTGAAAATGACACTCTTCCTGGCGTTCTGTACTACCCTATACACTAGCGAGCTTTGGACCAACTTCAAGAAGAGAAGCATGAAAAGGCTCTGGGTCCAGTACAACAACGCCTACCGCATGATGTTCAGTCTTCCCAGGCACTGCGGTGCTTCCGGTATGTTCACCGAGGGGCGATTTCCCGGATTTCCAGCCCTTATGAGAACCAGGGTGGCAGGAATGAGGGAAAGGATCAACAACTCAGGAAATGACCTCATCATGGAATCCCTTCAGATCTCGAATTCTAGCATAGAAGTTCATTGGAGTAAGATTCTACCCCGATCAATCTTAATGCTGCCTGGATGGACTCCATCTTGATGGCATTCTGTAGACATGAGACCTTATATCCCCATTAATAAATTTTCACATTTATTATTTTTATTTTTTCCTATGAAATTATGTTCTTTCTTTATTATCATATGTATAACAACTTTATTTTATGTATTATTATCTATTATAGAACGTATTTCATTGCACTACTCCTGCATACCTTTAACCTTTTGGAATAAAAGCTTAATTATTATTCATATTATTAGCATTTACTTTACGTTATGTAGATACAATTTCTAAAGTTTACTTTGACGCTATTTTCTTCTCAATTGGGATGGGAGTGTTTCGCTAACTTAATCCACCGTGAAAAAATGTTGGGACAAAAAAGACAAATGTCTGATCCTTCACTTTAGATGTAATTTTTAGTTAACTTAGCAACCGCTAGGGAAATACTCAAAACAACAGCAGTTAAATTATTGAGAGGTTACACGAAGGCCACACCAAGAGACAGACAAGGAAACTTCGTGGCCAAATCGAAAGATCGTAAGGTCAAGGGAAGCTGTCGTGATAATTCCTTCGGGAGAAATTTGTGAAAATAATGGACAAAAAGAATAGTTATTCGAAGATCGATATTTTACACCTTAGTTATTTTTTATACCGCACAAGAGTTTCATCTGCTCGGAGCCAGTGGAATTATAAAAAAAGTGAATTTTGAATTTTCGCGGGCTGTGTACATTCGATTATCGCTTTTTTTGTTATGTTGGTACACATATGTTTATCGTATGTTATCATTATCAGCCATTTTGGATTAGTGGTTTGTTTTTGACAACTGGAAAGGTTAGTTACGTTTTTGTGTGTTCTTCGATTTTTTACTTAGAATTTTTTTTACTTAAAAATGGATCAAAGAATAAAATCCATGATCTTTTTTCCACAACTCCAGGACGCTCATCGTCATTAACATCTTCTCGGCCTTCTGCAAAGCGCTTGTACACTTTGAGATAAAGTAGACTCGCCGAATGCCACAGTCAACATGTTAAGTGCGTTGGAGCACTTTATTCCATTTTTAACGCAAAATTTAATACATATTCTTTGATCCATTTTTTTTTCAAAAGTAAAAAATCGAAGAACACACAAAAATGTGACTAACCTTTCCAGTTGTCAAAAACAAACCACTAATCCAAAATGGCTGATAATGCTAACATATGATAAACATATGTGTACCAACATAACAACAAAAAAATCGATAATCGAATGTACACAGCCCGCGAAAATTCAAAATTCACCTTTTCTTTTGAACACGCCTCGTACATATAGCTTTGATCTGGAGATTATTAAAAGAAAACAATGAAATGGCAACCGATAAAACGGACGATAAAGCCAGATGTATAATGTTCATTTCACTCTGATAACCGAACCTCATCTCGTACCATATTTTATACGTATTCAAATTGGAAGGATAGAATATACGTAGGTATTACGACATAAAATATTATGTTTATCCAGATAAGGCCGGCAGTAAATTCATGCGGTTGACGCGCCTTGACACAAACAATCGGACGTAGTGGGCGACTGCTTCGGAGCATGGGGATGTTTCGGGTGGACGAAAGCTTAGGGGGTGTTTAATGTATTTGGGGAAGAGAACGTTTGAGGTATTCAAAAATGTTATTACGACAAATTCTCGGTTCGGTAAGAAATGATCGCGTGAATTATGTAGCACAGGTCGGCAGGGGCAGCTCGTGACTTTTTAGTATGCTAGAGTGCTGAGATTCAAAAATACGACGTTACTGATGTTGCTGTAGCCGAATTTTTTTTTAATTGTATGAAGATTTTTCAGTTTTGGTGGGTCAATGACACACCAAAACTGAAAAATCTTCATTTAAAAGAAGAAAAATGGAAAAACTCTCAAGCACAATAAAAAATCACGAGCCACCCCTGCAGGTCGGTTATGTTACCGCAGCGAACATAATGTATTTCTACGATCTTCAAACAAGAAGCGTGCTTGTTTACGTACGACCGGAGACCACTTTCGTGGCATTATCTCTAACCGCACGGTTTCTGACAAAGTTGGTTCCAACTTAGTAACGCGAAGCACTCATGAACAAGTTGGAGATTTATTATCTTAATAAACTGGACGCCATTTGAACGAAGGAAGATTCTCATTCCACTTGGCCTGTAATATTACAGTTCACTGATCTCTTCCATCTCAAATCTAACTACAAAGATGACATCATGGGCAAACTAACATGGTATCGATAAACTCACCATAAACCATAGATGTCTAATAATCAAATGAGACACTTAGCGAAAAAATATGTTGTTACATCCACCTACTATCCCACCACTTGAGTCGACCTACGACCATCGTCGGCGTTTGACGTATGCTAACATCGAAATACTTTTATGCCACGTGTTTCATTACTGAAAAAAAAAACACTTTAAAATTTAGTATAGCCGACCTACTTACTTTCCCCAAGAAAATATGTTTTAATATTTGTCGGAAATTCGCAAAACACAACAGCTGTGACGTGGAGTTACCACGTCTAGTACGTTAGGCTAGTGTCAGCATAGTTCGTGTAAGCATCGTTAGGCTGTCGAACGCGAAAGTCGCCTTTCCGCACCCCCCCCACCCCTTCCCCCCGAACTAAATGGAACACGGTTTCAATTCTCCGTCTGTATGGGCTGGCTACTCTATAACGCTATGCATAATTCGATATTTTTTAACGAGAATTTGGTTGAATCCAAAGCTCATATATATATACCTTGCATAGAACAAATTTTCTCTTGTTTATTCATCGAAATATACGACGAACTACTTATTTTATATTATTGTTATGGGAAGAAGGCTCGGACCTGAGGAGCCGTGTTGTGGAACCATGAGATATGGCCAAACATCAAACGATAACTCTGGGGAACTTCGTTTAAGGAACTGGACTTCTGTTATGGGAATCAGTAGAAACATAGGAGATAGCACAATAAGTATATGTGCTTAACGGAGTTAGAGAGATTGTCTAAACCTTTTCATTATCATTTATTTTATTAAGCTTGATTGATTAATTTTTCAAACTTTTTGTTGTTCTTTTCTTGATTTTTTTTAATTAAAAAAATACATATATATTATACATAACAAGTAAGTTTTAAGTCCCGTTAAACTGCTAGAATAGCAGTTTTTTAACAGGATACAAACTTATAATTATATTTTACAAAGGTACATTTTTGTTTCAATCAGACATCATAACTCAATATATTTAAAGAAGAACAACAAAAAATAAATAGAAAAAAGAGAAGAAAAGATTTTCAACAAAATAAAACAAAAATCTTTCTCACATGAAGTAAACTGACAAAATCAAGAACAATTAATTCATGTCTAGGCTTTTCCAACTGTTAAAAACGTCATACTGGAAAAAGTTTCCAATGCAGACTGTCTTTTGGATCGAACCCAAAAAGCTCAAATGTCCATCAAAAGACGAAAATAAAACTATGTTCGGGGGGGTTGCGGGTGCTTTTGGAATTTGTATGTTTTTGGGGGTGGTTTATGTGTTGTGGGGGCTGTCTCATTCATTATTCTGTGGCTGTGGAAACTCGGACAAGTTTATCTGGGGGTGAACACAGGGGCAAAAACTCACCCCGTCCCTCGGGGCATATTCGGGGAGTTTACCTAAATGCGTGTTGAATATGAAGGTCTGCTTTTCGGATTATACAACTTAATAGGATAAGGTACAACGCTGAGCATCAAACCCAAGCTTAGGGTCTTGAAATCGAATGACGTTGAAATAAAAACACTTATCTGCTAAATCCTATCGTATCAAATAAATTGACTAGGATAATTTTTAATTATTGCCAACAAAGAAATCAAATGAAAAATAAGAACTAAGAACTAAAACAGAACAAGCATCTATTCTGAATGTATCTTTTATTTTATAACACACTTATTCGTACCTGCAAATTAATACATCCATTTTGAAAAATTCTTAAATAACCATAATCGGTTAATATTTGGATTTACAGTAATAATAAGAAACTTCGAATTGCTCTCCTTAACAAACGGGATTTAAAAATACGATATATCACGTAGGAGGAGTCGATATCTGGAACCTCCGAACGAGTTCTGACGTCATAAGAACCGTCAAGGAGATCATTGGATAAGGATATTGACCACTGAATTGGGTATGTGACGTCACGTAGTGTTCGTTCTTCGGTGAACGTTTATTTTATTTTTTTAAACATAAACGTGGATTCTCCATTCTCTACAATTATTTAATCGGTGGTGCTTCTGAATTCAGTCTGGTCGTGTACTTACTTATTTACGATTGACATTCAGCAAACAAGCACACATGGCGTAAGTGAAATCCCAAAACAGGCGTATGTGAGATAGAGAGGGGCTATAACCAATTAGTACATCTTCACTAGAATAAAAGTTCTACAAAATAAGAAAAAATATTGCGTACAATACAGCGCCCTTGGGGTGATTTTCCCACGAAAACGGCGCTATAAAAGTTATCCATTTATTATTATTAAAAACACTCGAACAGTGAGGTCCAGCGTCATAAAATTAGCACAGATTTTTTAAGTTCACATTTTTAGCTCGTAACGTAATTTTCATAGTGAACTATGCACCTTTAACCTTTCCGTACCTGAAGTCAAACGTACGATTCGAAGGGGGGTAACATAGTTACTCCATTTGATTATGCTTGTCGAAGCGTTTTCGCGACATAATCTTGGGTAATTTATTATTGGTAATACTCACAGAGAAGTATCTTTATGATATTTCAGTAATCTTTATCTTAGATATCGTACGAAACTCTCGTTCGAGGTGTCATTAGAACCCCCATTCCGAACGAGAGTTCAATATATAAATATAACTATTAAAAATTACAAGATACCATAACATTATTTTTTTAAAGAAAAAATGTATTAAACGAAACACAAGCAAATCATAAAATATAGATTTTTTCCGTCAAAACGAATTTTTTGGAGCGAGAATTAAATTCATGGTAACACATAATTCGTGATTAGTCGGCTTACTTCTACTGCGAATTCAATTCGCTTGCAAATGAAAAAAAATACGTTTCATACGTCACGATTAATAATACTGGTAAATGTTCATGCCAAAAAATCCCCTGGCGCGTGAATTTTCTTGTCTTTTAGGTATTCGCGACGTCTACCGACGGAAATGTTTTAAAAAATAATACTAACCTGCCACTGTCTTCCACGAAAACACAATGATGTTTAAATCTATCAAAGCCGGATAGTAATTATAATTTAACTATGAAATAAAAACTAATTTTCTTCTAGAAATAATTACAAAGCGAAAGAGATGCCTATTTTCGACACTTTCGGAATACACTGCTCAATAGGTAATAGTGTTTGTCAAATTTAGAGAACTACAGTTAAATTTTTATAAATTAATTTTATCAAATTGAATATTTGTATTGAGTTGTTTCAGTTTGTTTTTTTTTTAGTGCGAGCTGTTTCGGCGTTCAAGGCCATAAACTGTAGCTAGGCCCACATGTTTACTGGTCAATTACTAATTTCGGTAAAAACCGAATTATTTTGAAATTCTTATTCTGTGAGGTAGACACTAAACTTTAAAATCAGTTTTCCCCATTTTATGACTACAAACTATTAGCTTTACTAAATATTTAATGTGATTTCCCATTAGTTTTTCCCCCTTTTATAAAAACGAATTGTGCAAATGAAATAATATAATAACAGCATCAATCCGTTAAGTACCTATCTTGATTATTTAGTGAATTAATTTGAGAAATCAGCACAGCTGAAAAAAAACGATTTTCAAAATGACATTACTGTTTGTATTTACAGGAAAACCTCCTGTAATTTAACTTTTATTTGAAAATAAATTAATTCGGCCACACAAAAATACAATAAAACGACAGAAAATCATCACATTTCCCTAACTTACCTTTTTAGTGACATGAGGGAGAAAAAATCGATTCTCCGAATACATGTAGCTATTCCAGAAAAATGGCTTATTCCACTAACATACAATTTGAAAGAATACATAAACATATTTTTTGAAAATATCTGCATAATTGACAAAAACATAATTTTGTAAAATACAAGTGAGTTATTACGAAACTACAGTCAGCAAGGTGCGACGGAAGTTGGACCTTGCGGGAATCCGGCATTCCAAAGGTTAAAAACGAAGTTATTTTTAAAATCCTACAGCTCATAAATCATATCTGTTATCTGTTATCTGTTCCCCGTTTATTTGTTTATTTTATCAATATCTAACCTAAACCTTACACGCATAGTACATGATTGAACTAGGATTAATATTTTAAGCGTATGATTATTTGTAACTTTATTTAATCATTTATCAGGAGCACTGTGGGAGTAATTTTAAGAACAATACCGAAAAATTGTTCACTATTTTTTTTTTTTACAATAACTTCACACAGGAAGCCTTGAAGGAAATAATTTTACTCAGGGCCTACGTCACCTTTGGGATGCTGTGTGGAGGGTTTTATTGAGGAAAAAAGGAGGGAACCTGGGTCTTGAAGAGGCCCATGTTGAAAGAGGGAGGAAACACAGAGACCGGCAAATCGTTCCATAGCCGAGCTGTTGAACATGAGAACTAGTCGTAAAAGCGACCCGTTCTCATGTATCGAATGTCAACCGTGTACAAATGTTGGGCGCGCGTTTGGCTAGTTTCCCGACTATGCACCGGTACCGAAGGGATCAATGACGCAAGTTCCTCGGAGCGACTTCCATTGAAATACCTGTAGAACAAGGACAACATTCCCACCTGACTTCTGTGCTCCAAAGTTCAAATCAAACGGACCCCCCGTTTCTGCACAGTCAAGGGTTTTTTCAGGTATTTAGGAGCTCCATACCAGAGGTGGCTGCCAAATTCAACAGTGGGGCGTACTTAATCTATATTTAAAAGTTTATTCTAGTAATGTGTAATTGAGGTGAAATATCACAAAACTGCCCAACATAAATGCAATGTTATTATTATTATTATTGAAATGCATGACAACTGAAATCCTCTACCCTCTGTGTATCAATGCGAAGAGAATTCTTAAGAAAATCGGTCAAATTTATAGAAAATATAATAATACATAGCAACACAACGTATCGCTTAACAGATATTTACCTAGGCTATTAAATTCCTGCCAGCAAAGAACGAACTCCACAGTCAAAAAAGTTGGTCGCAAAATGTGTATTTTCCGTGAAAAACTCTTATTAAAACGTCAAAGAAAGAGTGCCTGTCGAGCTCCTTGAAGATTCGCGTCACGGATTGCCATCCGGATGTTATCTCACCGTTTCGCTCCAAGACATCTTCACATCTTATGTGCTCCTGTGACAACTCTATGAAAATATAAATTTCTAGTGAGTTTTAAAACAGTTTTTTGTAACATATGAGAAAATATTCGGTAGATTTTATTAGTACATAAATGAAAACAAAAAACTGCGAAAAATCAAAGGATATAACAGTTCTTTCCGTACGTTATCACACGTTTGGCGACAATTTATAATTGAACTAATCTGTTATATTAAAAGAGTGAGTGGAGTTCGGTACAGACACGTAGTATTTATTTTAAATTTAAACAAGAATAAATGAAAATAGACTTGAAAGGGCTTTCCCTTATAACTTTAAAACTTCAAACAATATTTTACAAACAAAACAAACTGAAAGGCCGACGTAGCACAATTCAATCGAACGCTTACATATATTTCGTACATAGAACTCAAAGACCTTGCTGAAGGGGAACAACGTGCAATCAGTATTAGGTGTTGAGACTATTCTGGATCTAGATCTCTGCTGTTTCAAGGATGAACAGCGCCTTTTATAGGCCGGCGGGCAGCGGCATTTAGCACGTAGTGGGAGTAGTAGGTGAAATTCCTAGAATTGCGTCGGCGATTGCCCAATTGGAGTCCGGCCCTGGATCTACACAGCTCAACATTGCTAGAGAGGGACAGTGCTTTAGACGGGAGCGAGAAAGTATTCAGAGCCGCGCGCCTTGCGTTACAAGGATAATATATCTACTACCTGATTTCATACTAATATCACGAAGAACAATAATAATTAATCAAATATGGAAAAAGGAATGTGTAGAAAAAATAATCCTTTTAACTAAATAATCCTGGCTTTCTTTTTGTCCAAAGAAGCGAAGCTAGCAGTTCGGAATGCAGTGCTTATACAAACCCTGATGTATGGCAGTGAGGCATGGAACTGGCAGAGAAAGGATAATAGTAGACTTATTACTGCGGAAATGGGATCCCTGAGACGTATGTGCGGTAAAACCACGAATGACCGTATTAAAAATGTGGCTATCCGGAAAAAAATGCAAAGCTGATGTGAGCGTTCTGAATAGGATCAAGAAAGGGACGTTGCTTAGATGGTTTGGGCATGTAGAGCGAATGAACGAAGAAAGCAGTGTGAAAAGAATATATGATGCGAAAGGGAATGAGGAAGACATGACACGATCAAGTAAATCAAATACTTGAGTCGGGTCATGTGAAGAGTCAGAATCACAGAAGAGTATGTATGAGACGGTGTATGAATGTGAATGAAGCAAGGAGTGTGTGCCAAGACAGGGTTATATGGCGATCCGTCTTCTCTGCCTTAACCTAGGGGGAAACGGCGTGATGCTTAGTTAGTCTTTTTGACAGTCAAAGGGATATTTTATATAAAAGCTTCTTATCTTTTTAAATTAAGTTAAAAACAATAAGGTTGACCCAGACAGATAGAACTGTGCGGATTTCACGACGCCAGAACTCACAGTAAGATAGTTTTTGTTGCTTCCGAAACGAGCAGAAACTCTGCGTTACACTAATAAAGATCACAGGGGTCTATCTTATATGCAAGACCCGCAGAGATAGGCCCCTGTGATACTAAGCCCCTGAGTTGATATATGTGATTCGTTTAAACGACGTTCTTCGAGACCTAAAATTCTCAACATATCATTCGTAGAATAACTCACATAACTTTGGCAAACTAAAAAACCTTCCATTTACATTTTATGAAAATTTCATGAGACAGATAAAACGCTTCATTAAAAACAGTTAGATCTCTTGTGAAAACGAAATCGCATTTTTATCCATTAGGTATTTTTTTTCGCGCCCTTCGTTGCATTAATTTCGTTTCCGAATTTAAAACAACCACAAATAAAAAATACAGGCAATTTTTTCGACATGTTTGTCGCATTTTCGGCAAAATTACTACATAGAAAGCCGACTACAAAGATACGGTGGGAAGAAATAATACATGAAATGCGAGATTAGGTAGAAGACAAGTGACCCTACTACAAATATACAACGCTCGATGTACATAATATATTGCGTATGGCCACTTTACAGACAAGTTTTAGTAGAAGCGTACTTTTCAATCGGTCGCGTAGCAACCTCGGCAGGAAGAAATAATGAATGGAAAAGGAGAAGATTTATACATTCAAAGGGAAGCCGAAGCGGTGATTTTGAGCCCGGCTCTAGGAAGTGAGTATTGGGGAAACTACAACAGGTGGAAAGGTGATGAAGTAGGTTGCAGCGGTAGGGAGGATTAATTGCGGGAGGTTTTCGGTAGGCTGTCGCTAAGGCGATCCCCATTATTGTTTGATGTTAATATTTAACGAGGGGTTGGACCCTGTCCACTTTCCGCTTATTAAAACGGATAGGTGGAACTTAACCACCTACCGGAAGACCTCCACCACGTACATCCCATAATTTAAAGTTAATTCTAGAGAAGAAAACAAAAAATGCTTAAACCCTCATGTGACTGAAGAAAATTACACCTTTTTAAAATTGATATGAAGTTTTCTTTTACAGTACATCATTTGCTGAAGTTTGCTGGACCACTTTTATGACGTAATAAATTTAGACTCAGTTCAATACATGGGGAAGTGGATGGGAGTTTTACCCAGTACCATCTTTTCTTGGGATTTTTAATTAAATAGGTGATTAAAATAGTATTAAGGATACACATAACACAATAGTACATCATACATATCATTTAAAATAAGATAAAATTATTAATAAATACGGACAAGCTTCAAGTTCCATAAAAAAACACATGAGGGTACCCAGGTACCATTTCTGTCACCAGAAGTTGTAAATTATATTTATGCGTTTTCCGCTCAAATACCACCCACTCCAAATATTCAACGGTTATGTTCAATTGCTCATTTTCGATTTCATGTTCATTGAAAAGTCAGGAAGTTTCAGCTGGTTAGGTTAGGTTACTGGAACATTAAAAAATCTTTATTGAAAATCGAAAACGGTACCCGAGTACCCCTTTAGTCACATAAAGGTTAAACAACACCAAATTAAGAATTTACCTAAATTATTATTTGTGCAAAAGACTGATTCAATTACGGATCGAAGATTTTAAATGCTGAAGCAATAAATGTTAGTGACAAAGAAAATTCTACGCCATTAGTAATTTCGATTTTTAATTGTCATCTCTTAGAGCCTTACGTAAATCAAACGAAGAATTGGTTCAAAACGAAACCCGATCGGCAGTAAACATATTATTTAAAATGGTGGTGTAAATTTGATTTTTTAAACACCTAGCAATAAACCAACTTGCATAATACTAATAATAATAACAGTGAACTTATAACCGAAACAAAGCAAATTAAGGACGTTTTTGAAGAACTTATTTTTTACTTAAGAAACTACTATATTCATGTATCTTAAGTAAATTGAAAAAAAGTTATGCATCCAGAAAAAAAACATGGCACGTTCAATTGAATCAAACACTTGATTTAGGTTATGTCAAGGTCAAGGGTCGGTATAACAGAAAAGTGTGTGAGACGATGTATGAGTACACATCAAAATGAAGCAAGGGGTTGTTATAAAAACAAAGTGATATTTATGACGGTCTATCCTGTCTGACAACTGCGTCAGAGAAATAACTAATGGTTAGTTAGTTAGTATAATGTGTTAAAAACACGAATACATTGAATATATAAAGCCATCTCAGGAATGAAAGTAATTAATCATTTCAAAATAGGGACGAGTTTAGTTTACAAATTTAAAAAAAAAGTGTCAGCGAGCTCATTTAGATTTTTCTTTGTCCATATAAAGTTGGTTTTCCTTCCCCACCACTAACAACACGTTACAGTCGACACTTAAGTTGTTTTTTTAAACAACTTTTATAGTAGTAGGTAGTTGTTGTTGACTAACAAAAATAAAGTCCAACTTTTAAGCTCTTTGGACGCCAAGCTCCAACTTTAACAATATATTTAGTATTCTTCCGTACGAAATGCGCTTTATATGGCTTAACTTTACCAACGCTACCTACAGAACTTTTTCGTGCTTTTCAATACGTACATACATCGAGCTTTTCGTGGGTTTTTTATAGTCGACGGCAGAAAATATACAATAAATTACGGATAATACAAAAATTTTGCGAAAAAAAACTATCAAATGTTTACGATAGGTCAAAGACGGACGCTTTGTTACTTCTATTCACACTTAACACAGAAATCGATTCTTAACATACTTTAAGAGTTATGTTACAATAATATTTTTAATACCATATACAGCACCAACAACTAAGAAATAGTTAAAAGAATTATGTTAACTATAATGGAAGACAAAGTCTGAAGATCGTATTAAATAAACGTTCATTTCCTGAAATAACCAAAAACAATACAAACAAGACGTTAAAAGAATACCCTTATACTACTGGTCAATAGTTCTTGGCACGAAATATTGTTAAACGTCGGAAACACTATTGAGTTATCCACTATCGCAGTACCTACTCAATATAAATCATATCGAAAATATCGATTACAGTTTGGTACATCACTATATCTTAGAGCTTTACGTTTCACAGAGGATGGAGGGATGTGAGGTGCGCGAGTGGAAGTGAGAGAGCAACACAGCGTAGAGCGTTGTTTTGGCGTCTGTATAATGTGGTCTTAAAATGAGTAAAGTGACAGGCGAGTCTTCGAAGGCGGTGTGGATCGCAATTTTAGTATTTTGTCTTCAAAGCAAAAACTATTATTTTTCGGCTAATTAATATTGCTTGAAGATATTAAAATTTTATATTTTTTAGAAAGCAGTCATTTTGTGGTTTGACATATTTGAAGAAATGAAAAAAAAAACACTCTAATAAGTATATTTCAATTCATATTATCAGTCTCTTTCTCTCTCTTTCTTTGTTTGTAATTTAAATGTTATTTTACTATTTTCTCAATGTTCTGTTATTTTATTTTATATTTTGTTCTCCCTCTGTATGTATCTATATATAACCGCACACTTTGTATTTTTTGTATAGTCTAATTTTGTACCCTGATGATGCTTAAGCTAAGCAAAACCAGTCGGTCATAAAAATTAAAATAATATCCGTGGTCTTATAGAAAGTTATTTTTTTTTATTTCAAAAGGATGGCGTTCTCGGTTGGGGAAAAGAAACCGAGGTCACTCACACATGCGTTGGGATGAAAACCAAGAGACAACTGTCGATTTTGGAATGGTGAGGGCCGCCAAGAAATTAATGTTAAAATCCGAGTCAAGAATCGGCAAAACTGGAAACATTTAGGGGAAGCTCCTTGTCGAAGCAATGTCTCCCCGATTCAAATAGGACATGGGAAAGAAGATGGGATAGTAAATAATAGTTTTTCAGATGAGATAAGAAACACCCTATATAACTGGAACTGACTCAAACTTTACGCGCTTAAAATTATGAGAATCTAACACCGGAGACATTTTCGGGAGATCTTTATCATTTCCTACGTTGGGTTATATGATTTCTTATATTAAATCCCGTCAGGTATCTTATAAGACACCGGGAGCTTTTTGAGGCCTCGCTCACAGCCGACAGAAAATAATGTCACGTGTAAGCCTCGATCTGCCGACTTAGATCCCTAAGGAGCTCATCATAAAAAAGAGATTCGAAGGCTTTGCATGTCTTGTATCCGTGCTATTTCATTTATTTCATATATTATTCACTCGACTATGGAGGCTGTCAAAGCCATTATTTCTTACGGGGAAGTTTTCTCTGATATTAAGTATTCATTTTTTTCTGTTTCACATGCAAAACACACGGCGACCAGTGTCACATTCGCCCAGGTGTATGCCTCGGTATAGCTAGGGCCCTCGACTCATGGCTTAGTGAATACAGAATGATTGTGACGCGTATGAACGTCCCTTATTAGCGCTCGTAAAACATTACGTATTTAGTATTTATTCAGTGTAAACTCCTCGTGCCGGTAGAGCCTTAAATGCCAGGGTGAAGAGTACCGGAGCCTCCCTTCCGGTGGGGCGGCAAGGGGATTAACGTTAGAACTTAGCTCATGCGGCTAAAGAAGTCATTCATACGAGTTTTTTTTTACCATGGCTCTAAAGCTTTTTATATTAGTTAAAGGTAGGTTTTTTGTAATGGAGGGAATCATAATGAAACGGGTCACATTCGAAATCGTTTGACGTAAGAAAGTGTTTCAAATTCTGAACAAACTAACAATCGCGCCGTTTCGCCGGAGGGCCAGGCGAGAGGATGGACCGCCACACACTCTATCTTGGCCCATGCTCTTTGCTTCATCGACATTCATTAATCTTCTCATATATACTCAACTGTTATTTTGACTCTAGACATGACCCGACTCAAGTATTTGATTCACTTAGTAAAGTTGTACCAAGTCTTCCTAGGGCATCACAGACATCTTGCTCCATTCACTTTAAAAATTATAACAACACTTGAA
Source organism: Drusus annulatus (assembly GCA_022651775.1). Classification (NCBI taxonomy): domain Eukaryota; kingdom Metazoa; phylum Arthropoda; class Insecta; order Trichoptera; family Limnephilidae; genus Drusus; species Drusus annulatus. The sequence goes on from JAGWCC010000338.1 coordinate 155,571, forward strand.
TAATGAATGTAGCGCCGTTTATGTGAAATATCTCCTCAAAGGCGCTCATAGATAGAACTGCCTTATTGATATTAACATACTAATTATTTACATATGTCGCGGACTGTGAAAAAGTGTCAGACCTTTTGTTTAAATTCTATTATACTTACTGGTAAGTTTAGATGCTAACGGGCTAGCCTAGCTTTGCAAATTAAGGCAATTCTGTTATTTATGGAGAAGAAATTCCGTAAGAGATATCAAGATGAGAGAGAGATTTCGTGTCACATATTCTACTGGCGCTCCTTCCTCTGTTCATCCGCTCTACATGTCCGAACCATCTAAGTGTCCTTTTTTATTCTTGATCATTATGACATCAATCAAATTCGGTATTAGTGCATATTATTAGATTTACTACCCGACTTCCGTTCAGTTCACTGTTTGATAATTTTAAAAGCATAAGATAAACGAATTTAAGTGTGAAATTTACTCTGTGGTTTGACGTTATGTATCAATTATTCAATTTCTTTCCCGTTAAACTTCTTTGATTTCACCTGCGGCAGAATCTTTACTGGAGTCTTTAATTACTATTTTTTTGTTTATTAATGAATACAGCGAAATAGTCCCGACTGCTCCCAACCGTTTGGAGCCAATAGGACTATGGCATCCCCAATCGGGGTATGTTGTGAGGTTGAAGGTAGGTGGTAGTAGAAGAAACTGTGCGGAATCCACTATAAAAAATGACGAAAAAAGGTTAAAATATGCACTAACAACCAAAAAGGCTCAAATATACATTATTCATATGCAAATATACATAATCCGATGTCTACTCAGAGCATATGTTTATTTGCCTTAGATCCACAGCGAATTCAATTCACTTGCAAATGGAGAGCAAGTAAAAAAAAACTACATTTTATCTGTCACAAATAATACTGGTAAATATTTATGCCAACAAGTCTCCCTCCCGTCGCATGAATTCTCCCGTTTTTTATGCCTAGGCGACGTCTACCGAGAGTTCATAAAGGTTTATAAAATGCTAACCTGTCAGTCTGCCTTTTACGAGTCATAAAATGCCGCATCCGCTGACACCACCCGTATGACCGCCATTACTTTCATACTTGTTTTATTAATGTAGATTTTTTAGTATATTTGCACCGCAGAACCAGAGAGCACAGACTACTATCAGATTCTAGACGGAGGTTATTATTATTTAAGCATAGAACAAAATACAAAAAAAAGCAAATTTAAATCGCGGGTGGAAAGCCAAAATGGCTTAAGCGAAACTTTTGTCAAAAATGAGTTAAATATGCAGTTTTTTAAGTTTCTTTTTCTGCATCGAATGCTCTGACTCTCGTTTGATTCTGAAGACTTTTGTGGCCCTTCAGCCAACTAAAATATATTTCGTATTCGTAAAAAGCATTTACTTTGTGGCTTGCCATATTTAAAAATAAAACAGATAAACTTTTTTAATAACCACTTTATTATTCAATATTATGTCTACCGGTTTCGGAAGTACCCTTCCATCATCAGGACAATATTAAAATTAACCTAAAATACAAAATGCTGAGATATATATATATATATATTTAGGAGTTGGAATTATCCCTTTTCCTTCCCATTCCAACTCCTAAATATGTATATATATATATATATCACAGCATTTTGTATTTTAGGTTAATTTTAATATTGTCCTGATGATGGAAGGGTGCTTCCGAAACCGGTCGACATAATATTGAATAATAAAGTGGTTTTAAAAAAGTTTATCGGTTATATTTATAAAATGTATTTAATTAAAATTAAATAATAACTTTGTATAAGACGACAGATTTAATTGTAATTTTTATGACCGACCGGTTTCGCTTAGCCTAAACATTATTAGGCTACAAAATAAAACTAAAATTAAACTGATGATCCTAAGACTAAGCAAAACCAATCAATCATAAAAATCTAAATAAAATCTGTGGTCTTATACAAAGTTATTATTTCATTTTCATTAAATATTTCAAACCACAAGTGATTGCTTTCTACGAAAATATTAAATATATTTACCATTTGGGAAAAGGCTCGACTCGAGCGACACGATTTTGGGACTTCTTTTAGCTTTTTGTCGCTTCAGGTAACGAGTTAACTTTTATTTTCAAAATCCAACCAGGTACAGAAGACTTATGAATTTTATTCGAAAAAAAACTTTGAAGTGCTCTGGTGTAAACTTCCCAAAATGGCGCTTCAGCCCTTTCGCTTTTCCGGCGACGATATATTAAATTAAATAAATAAGTTCCGTGCGGGAGGGATATGGCTGAACAGGTGTCGATAAGGCCGGCTACCAATCAAAACCCCTAGGTAGCGCAAACAGGGGTGAACGACACCTACAATGTCGAATTGACACGTGGAATGAACGTGTGCCAAAACAGAGTTGTATGGCGCTCCATCATCTTTGCCTACCCCCGCATAGAAACGGGGTCAGTTCAATTTTACCATTCAATTTAACAGAAAAGCGTAAGAGATAAACTTACTTTTAAGAAAGACAAACATTCCCGGGTCACGAATAACTTGACAATATTTGAAAAAACTCTTTCTGCCATCAAAATAAACGAAAGATGTTGCTTGTCCAATGATAGAGGACTTAGCTAGCAGAGGAATTGAACTCACGACGCCCGGGTGGGAATCTGACGCGTTTGTCCACTCAGCTACTAACCGATCATCAAGTTATTGATAACTTTATTGAATGAAGTGTTTTATTGACTGTAAATTTGGAGCGAATGGACGGAGAAATGAGTGTCAGGAGAATATATGACGGATTCCGTAGTCGGGTGGTTAAGACACTCTACTACGAATCCAGAAGTTGCGGGTTCAAATCCCAGCGTGTGCAAATAAAATTTATATAATTGATTTGTGTATTTTTGGCATTTCAATTCATATTAAATAATTTATAGTATATTTGCGGCACGTTCCAGAGTAGTAGGTATACTCGAATCGCCCTGGTGAAAGACCAACAATCAGAATCGAAACGTTGCTTGAAATGGCTTTAGCCATGTTTGGTAAGCAGATCTGCTCAGCCGGATACTTTTAAACCTTCCTCTTTCCCATCTTCTTCCCCTCCCCGCCACCTTCGACCTCAAATTACCCCAAATGGGATAATCCTACTGGCTCCAGACAGTTGGGACTCTTATGCAGTATTCACTATAATCCACAAATTCTTTAACATTAATTCTAACCACATCGACATCCTTAACTCAACTATGCATAATATAAAACAAAAATCCATAAACCGACTGCACCCAAACTAGATCATTAAAACTAACTTCCCGTCTTTCACTATCCCATTCCCATGTTTCCTTCCACCTTCCTTTCCCTCCACTAAAGTTAAGTTACTAAATTAAAACTGTTTATATACATGGCCTGTTCAAAAGAACAGGTGAATTTTTAATTTTCGCGGGCTGTGTACATTCGATTATCGATTTTTTTTTTGTTATGTTGGTACACATATGTTTATCATACGTGTACCAACGTACCCAAAAACGTGCCTAACCTTTCCAGTTGTTAAAAACAAACCACCAATCTAAAATGGCTGATAATGCTAACATATGATAAACGTATGTGTACCAACATAACAAAAAAAAAAAAAGATAATCGAATGTACACAGCCCGCGAAAATTCAAAATTCATCTTTTCTTTTGAACAGGCCTCGTATGGTCACACTTTATTAATAATATTTATCATCAGCAGAGGAAGATTTGTAATTGGCATTGTTTGTTATTTTTATTATTATGTATGTACTAATTATTGTTGATTTGCTGTTCATTTTCCCAAAATAAATACATTGAATAAAATAGTGGATGGAAGAAGTCAGGGATGACTCAGGACAACATAGCACAGTTAATTGACTCAAATACTTGAGTGGAGTCTTATCAAAAGTCGGAAAAACAGGGTTGACTATCGAAGCGATAAATAGAGAGTCGTGTGGGGTTCCATCCTCCTTGCCTACCCCAGGGATGAAATGACACGATGGTCAGTTAGAGTATATGAAGGTATAATAATGTTTCACTATTATACGATAAGATGCAAACTCCGATAGGAAATACATTTTTATGTTGGCTAGGGTCTAAGTAGGTAGATACACTCAGATAAGTGATCACGTTTTAAATAAATAAAATTCAGGTCGCTCGTCAACACGCAATTTTAAAATCGTGTCACTAAACTGCCACCGCTGTCACCGTGCACCAGTAAAAACTAAACCAATAAAGCGGGCACGTGGCTACTTTGGTAGTCGCCAGAGCTCAAGAAAACTAAAAAAAAAATTTTAAGCAGTTTTTTTTTTAATCCCAATCACGTCCGTTGTGAATGGATCTCGTGCAAAACAATTGCATATATTTTTAGAAATTAAATAATAAGTTCGTATAAGACCACGGATATTATTTTAATTTTTATGGCCGGGTGATTTCGCCTAGCCTAAGCAATCATCAGGGTACAAAATTAAACAAAACAAATACAAAGTGTGCAGTTATATTATATACATACAGAGGGAGAACAAAATATAAAATAAAATAACAGAACAATGAGAAAGCAAAAGAATAACATTTACACTATAACAAAGGAACAGAGAGAAAGAGACGGATAATATGAATTTAAAAAGAGACACAATGTCGACTGAGAAGGTGATTAAAGAATAACGATACATTTTATGAGTTTACAGGAAATATACATAATATTTTACTATTACACCCCCCAACAACACACAATAAAAACGTCCATATTTTAGTTGAACGGTTATTGCCTTAGAGTACAAAGAATGGTATCTATCCAAGGCAGTGTAGTCAGTTTTTTATGATTTCTACCGGACTCGGCGGACCTGGGCGTGGCTTAGACTAAGGCTAGGGTATTTATACATCCATTCATACCACATATCGACATAATGTTTTAGTTTATTCGCATAACCACTTTTTCACAGTATTGTTATCAACAAAAATATAGCATATAACCTAAAAAACCGTTTAGTTGTGTCAAGTTTAGTGGCATAATAAAAAATATGGGCGGAGTCCCGCAGTGACCCAGGAGCCCAAGATCACCGTGACAGTACATAGAAGCGGTGTATTATATGTGTTGTCTCTTTCTCTCTCATGGTGTACAACGTAAAAACCCGGAGAAAGTGATTTATCGGTTTGTATAGGTTGGGTAAAAATAATTAGCTCTCTCTCCATTCATTGTTACTCCAAGAGCCTCACAAGTGCTTACAAGAGCTATATAGACAGTCTCCGTGTCAACAATGAATAAATAATACAAGACGGCGTAAAACTTTTTGTTACACTGAAAATTAGAGCGTTTCCTTATTTCAGAAGCGTGGGCCTGACATTAAAGCAAAATCATTCATAATGCAAATCTCACGTCCGATTACGCGCTCATAAGAATTACTTTCAGAAACGGATGAAGCTTTTATTATCATTTCAGACTTAAGCTATGTTTCTGAGAAATGCTCAGATTAAAGAGTCATACCGAGATGTCCTAAAAAGGTTGACAGAATAAATAAATGAAAAAAAAAAAGAAACTTGTGGACCGTGAAATATTCAAATCGCTGCCTACCCTTGTCTTTTAGAAATTTCGCCATCTCTAGAGAAATCGAAAGTAGCGAATTGTTAAAAAATACACAAGCAAATTAAGTCCACATCGTCGAAACAGATTGCCGAATCGTTCGTTATAAGATGAAGAGTTCAATATACAAACATTTTTTGATGGGGTGCCATTTGAAACGTTTCATTGAAGCGATGATGCTCCATAATAATTAGACTAGAAGACATTAATACGGATAAGGCGAAAAGATTGCTGTTTTTTAAACTTTGACAGTAATTATAATAATTCCATATAAAACTAACTTAGCCCCACTCAAAATAGTCCAAAGAATACTACTTAAAATCATCTTCAAAAAGCCATTAGAAAGAAATCAAAGTTTTAGATTTGAAAAAAACATACATCAAAAATGCATTACTTCAAATCCACAAAGAAAAAACCAAATTGGAGTTAGTGAGCACCAGACCGTTAGGCCAAATAGTTACCCCGAAACTCAATACAACAACAGCACAACATCACTATTCCTACTCAGCAATTAGAATATTCAACAAACTTCCTCATGACATAATGATAACTATGAAATATTTAAAAAAAACTCAAAATACACTTTTCACTAAAATAATCTAGAATTTATTATTTTCATATAAATTTCCATTTAATCTTACAAAAATAATCTCAACAAATCCATGATAGTACTCCCTCCCTAAGCACGAGAACTTTTTCAATTAGGGAGGTAATTGTCATTTACTAGAAACTAGACATTGTACATTTATATTATACCTACTGTTAGTATTAACTATAAAAAATGATATTTTGTACAATTTAAAAAATAATAATAATTTAATTATATATTCGTAAAAAGCATTAACTTTGTGGCTTGCCATATTTATAAATAGAACATATATACTTTGTTTTTAACCACTTTTTTATTTAATATTTTGTCTACCGGTTTCGGAGTACCCTTCATCATCAGGACAATATTAAATTAATCTGAAATACAAAATACTGAGATAAATATACATATTTAGGAGTATTTTTATTTTTATTTTTCTCCTTCCAACTCCTAAATATGTATATTTATCTCAGTATTTTGTATTTCAGATTAATTTAATATTGTCCTGATGATGGAAGGGTACTTCCGAAACCGGTAGACAAAATATTAAATAAAAAAGTGGTTAAAAACAAAGTATATATGTTCTATTTATAAATAATTTAATTAATTACTTCAAAGAAAACGAAATGTTTCAATATTAAAAACGCATCATTTCTAAAAGTGGCGTGCATTTAATCAACATCACTAATTTCGGCCATAGGGTTTTTATTTTAAGGGTAAAATATTTGCAACAATGTCAATTTTTAAAATAATTATTCGTTTTATTTCATATATTCTATTTAATGATATGTATTCCTATTTCAATATTTCTGCAAAAATACTTTTAAGATACTACAAAAAAGCGGTTTTTCTTTAAATATTATAATACTTCTTTTGTTGAAAGAAACTCTCTCAGAAAAAATTATGACGTTAATATCCGTAGGCGGTAGGTTGGTAGTATTCACATCAGAGGTTCATAGTTAAAAAGACACCTTACCAAAAAATCGGTTCGTATCTTACTTGTTGGAAGTGCAACCAATACAAAATAACACCTCCATATAACTAGGTGCCTTTAATTTGAGAACTGACTTTTAAACGTTTAACGCATTGGCGAAGGGCAGTAAAATATTTTTCTAGTATTTACGAAAAGATTCACCCTCCCGAATTTAAGAGTCGATAATATTTTTTGGGTTTAATTTATTCAAAGTCGGGATTTATTGCGATTTAATTCTTGAGGCTTCGGTTTATTAAAATCCAGAGATTTTATGGCAAATCGAAAGGTTTTATATCTCGGAAACTTATTTTCCTGGAAACCAGAATTTTGAAGTGCTAAGAATTAAATACTCAAATTTGAACCGAAAGCTGCCTAAATGTGATTTTAAGTGAATATCGCACAAGAGTCCCAACAGTCTGGAGCCAGTGGGACTATGGCATCCCCAATTGATGTGTGTTGTGATGCTGAAGGTGGCGGAGAGGGGATGGAGGTAGGTTGGGAATTACCTGGTTATTCAGATCTGGTCACCAAACATAGCTGTACAAAAACCCTCGAAAGACTAGCTATAACGTCATGAAATATACTTAGGTTTACTCTTTGGGTTTCTAAGTCAACGCGATGATTTTTCAGAACGCATTTTCCATCATGACCTATGGAGCTTTGAAGTATCCTTCAAACTGTTAAAATTCGGGGACGCCCGAGGTAGACATGACACGATCAAGTGAATCAAATAATTGACCAAAGTAGTAATCAAGAATCTGTATGAAGAATATGTAATATATAATCGGGCATGTATGAGATCATATATGAATGGGAATTGACAAGTAGTTTGAGCAAAAAAAAAATATTGTGTAATAGCCCACACTCTGTCTAAATTTGCGGAGATTTGGCGTGACCTTTTGATTTCTAGGTCCCAGACAGGCCAATTTATAATATTTTTTTTTTTAAGAAATTATTTATCAAACATAACTAATATTTTTTTAAATCTAAATTTTCATTATAAAGATGTACCCTCATAAAAAAAGCTTCGCTTGGGTGTATGGGGGGTGTTATTTAGTTACTAAAAAACTGTCGTAATAAGTGTCGGGCTAAGCGAAACCGGTCGGTCATAAAAATTAAAATAATATCCGTGGTCTTATACAAAGTTATTTTTATTCATTTCTTTAAATATGTCAAACCACAAAGTGATTGTTTTTTACGAAAATACACATTTTTTAGATAAAAAAAAGTTAAAACTCGAACATGGCCGGATTGAGCCATCAAAATGGTAAACATTCACAAAGGGACGTGTTAAAATACAAACAAACTCGTGTAATCCGAAACTATTCTCGCGAATCAAAGGTTTTATTCAGGCTGTCTCTACATACACCTTTTATTCCTCCGGGAAACTGGTTTAATCACGTGACAATAGATGCCGTTTGCTTCCTTTATTTGCCACTACGGTGTTTTTCATTTCTCTTTGGGTGTCCGGTTCACGAGAGATATTGCATTGCCGGACAGTGAATCACACATTTCGTTCTGTAAATACAACTGCAATATCTTTTCAAACATATTTAAGGTGTGGATTTATATAAGTGTCTGGAATAGAACGACGTTACACTATAAATTGATATTGTACGGACATATTTTTATACGAACAATGCACGGGAGACCCACTGTCCGTTAGTGGGAAATACAACAGTGGCAGCCCGATTGGGGAATATTGGTGAGGCGGAAGGAAATAGGTAAAAGCTTTAATTAATTTTCGGTAAAGTCTGGTAGGAGGCTGGGAAAGAACCGTTAAATATTGCGCTACACAAAATAATCATTAATCAATCGTTCACGAGATTTTTGTTTAATGAAAAGGAGATTATAAAAATTATTATTATAAAACTTCGCACTTTATTTTCAAAATATCTCCCCTTTTCTGTCATTCATTGAACAGTGTGTTTTCTATGGGTTGATAATAATAGCTTTATCGTTTATAATCTCAGAGCAATAATATACAAGAGAGCGCTGCTGTAGTCAGTTTTTATGAGGTTTGCCGGACTCGGCTAGACCTGGGCGTGGCTAGGACAAGGGCTAAAGTATTTATACATCCATTCATAGCACATGTTGACATAATGTTTTTGTTTATTCGTGTAACCACTTTTTCAGAGTATTGTTATAAACAAAAATATAGCACGTAACCTAATAAGCCGTCAAGTTATTTTTTTTTATTTTGCGTATCAAAACGTGTGGGCGGAGTCAACGGAGACGCGGAAAACGAAGAACATTCTAACAATACTTTAAAGCGGTGTGATAATTTGGGAAATTTTGTTGTCTCTTTCTTGCTCATGGTGTACGACGTAAAAACCCGAAAAATTTATCCCAAATTTGTATAGGTTGGGTAAAAAGAATTAGCTCTCTCTCCATTTATTGTTACTTCAAGTTGGTAATTTTATTTTAAGATATATTATCAAATCAAGGAACTGTTGAAAACTTCCGAGGCATCATTATTTATGTCAGAGTTCGATGACTGTTGAATTTGAAGAAGGCGTACTCTGAAACAGTGATGGACAACCTTTTAGCAAATGGACCATTTAAACGATTTATCAAACATTCGCGAGCCGAGTAGAGTACAAGCTTGAAGTAACAATATATGGAGGGAGAGCTGATTATTTTTACCGAACCTACACAAACTTGCGATAAATCACTTTCTCCGGATTTTACGTTGTACACCATGAGAGAGAAAGAGACAACAAATTTCATAGACCGCTTCTATATACTGTCGCAATGATCTTAAGCTCCTGGGTCACCGTGGGACTCCGCCCACATTTTTTATTATGCCACTAAACTTGACACATCTAAACGGTTTTTTAGGTTATATGCTATATTTTTGTTGATAAAAATACTGTGAAAAAGTGGTTATACGAATAAACAAAAACATTATGTCGATATGTGATATGAATGGATGTATTAATACCCTATCCTTAGTCTTAGCCACGCCCAGGTCCGCCGAGTCAGGTAAAAATCATCAAAAACTGACTACACTGCCTTGGATAGATACTACTCTATGAAGTCTAAGTATACAAGTGTTGTAGATAGTGGTGTAATACAGCGGCTCCCAAACTTTTTGGCCCTACAAGATGGGACTCTTATAGAGCCTTTACCAGATTGACGATAGTTGGTATTTTAGTGTTGATGTTTACAATGAGAAATTATTATATTAGAAACCTTAATTGGGTGCAGGTACGGTACATGCACACTGATTAGCAAATTTCAATATTTAACTTGTACAATGTTGTAAGAATTTCGATTTCCTGATACTAATTTTTGTTTGTTCAATCTTTTAAGTTAATGTGACTACTGCAAAGGGGTTATTTTCCAACCCTGTGCACGTACATCACCCTTGGGGTGATATTAGACACAAATTAGCTAAGCCTTATTATTTTTTATTAATAATACAAGTTACACGGCAAGAGAAGTGCTGACAATTTAAGAATCTACGAGAAAGGTTTGGCCGCAGCATTGAACATGATGCAAAGGTGTTGTCCGACCTTAGAAAAAATAGGTAAGCGAAGAAAAATATAATAAGATTTCGTATCAATGAGAGACAATAGCTTTAGCCGTGTTTGGTGACCAGATCTGAATAGCCAGGTACTTCCCAACCTTCCTCTTTTCCGTCTCCTTTCCCTCCCCACTACCTTCAACCTCACAACTTACCCCAATTGGGGATGCCATAGTTTACCTGGCTCTAGATGGTTGGGAACAGTTGGGATTCTTGTGTGGTGTGGCCTCCGTGATCGAGTGGTAAGACGCTCGACTACGAATCTAGAAGTCACGGGTTCAAAAGCGGCGTGCGCAAATAAATTGTGTTTAATTAATATGTGTCATAACACATTTAAATCATATAAAATAATGTATAGTATATTTGCGGCACGTTCCAGAGTGGTAGATACTCTTAAGTATAGCCCTTGTGAAAGATCACCATTCAAAATTGAAACGTTACTTGAAATGGCTTTAGCCACGTTTGGTGACCAGATCTCAATAGCCAGGTACTTTCCAACAATCCTCTTCCTCATCTCCTTCCCCTCCAGACTACCTTCAGGCTCACAGCGTACTCCGATTGGGGCCCTAGACGGATGAAAGCAGTTGACTTGAAGCAGGGACTATAGTGCGGTTTTCACTATTAAAAAAATGTATGCACATATACGAGTATAAAGTAGAAAATCTCAGTGTCTGTGTCCTGAAGCAGCAAAGCCTTTCAAACGGCGACCTTTGACGTCATGAAATTTGGACAGATTTTCGGTCTGAAATTTGTAGGATAACGCAATCGTTTTCAACCGGAAACGATTTTTATCATGAGCTATGGAGTTTGGAACTATTTATTTATTTATATGATACCATAGTTTCACTGGCTCTAGACGGTTCATAACAGTTGGGACTCTTGTATGGTATTCACTATTGTCAAAAATTACATTATCATCGAAAGGCCCCTTTTTTCGTTTGCTCCCTTATATTAATTTTGGCTGACAGACTTTTATCTATTTTATGACTCCGTCTTGGTATAACGCCACGTGTTTGTGACAAGAATTATTCGGAGGCGAAGGAAATCTCGTTCTGTTATTTTTATACGCGATGGAAGAAATCCAAAACGATAAACAGAGTATACCCAGAAGGTCCTGACTTCAGAGCAATAATATACAGAAGGGAGCGCTTCTGTAGTCAGTATTGATGATTTTTGCCTGACTCGGGCGTGGCTAGGACTAGAGCAAGGGTATTTATACATTCATTCATAGCACATGTGGACATAATGGTTTTTGTCTATAATAAATAACGTCATTTTCACGGTATTGTTATAAACAAAAATATAGGATAAATCCTAAAAAACCGTTGAGTTATGTCGCATAACAAAAAGTGGCCGGCGGAGTCGCCGGAGACGCGGGAGACGGAAAACATGCTTACATGCCGAATGGTGGTGCTATATTATGTGACAACTTGTCTTGTATCTTTCTTTCTCACGGTTAATAACAAGCCCAGTACATTTGCGGCACGTTCCAGAGTGATAGATACTGGCGTGCGCCAATAAATTTTATTTAGTTAATATGTGTTATAACACATTTCATTCATATAGAATAATAAAAAAGTATATTTGAGGCAAGTTCCAGAGTAGTAGATACCACAAGTATCGCCCCGGTGAAAGACCACCATTCCGAATCGAAACTTTGCTTGTGTTTGGTGACCAGATCTGAACAGCCAGGTACTTTACAACCTTCCTATTCTCCACCCCACTACATTCAGCCTCACTACATACCCCAGTTAGGGATGTCATAGTCTCACTGGTTTTAGACTCTCGTGCGGTATTCATTATAATTTATTTTTTTAAACTAACTAACTCAATAACGATCACGCCGTTTCCCCGTAGGGGTAGGCAGAGATGACAGACCGCTATATAACTCTGTCTTGGCACACACTCCTTGCTTCATTCACATTCATACATCGTCTCATATATACTCTTCTGTTATTCCGACTCTTCACATGGCCCGATTCAAGTATTTGATTCACTTGATCGTGCCATGTCTTCCTCGGGCGTCCCCGACTTCTTCTTCCATTCTTTTTCGCAACACTGCATATTGAACTCGTTTTTGAGCAAAGGTCGGTTTTTTTGCACTCCAGTTTTTTCAACACTTTCATTATATGTATATATTTTGTTGATTCGGAGAGATTGTAAGTAATAATATACATTTGCGATATATCACTTTCTCCGGGTTTTTAGGTCGTATAGCATGAGAGAGAAAGAAACAATAAAAGTATTCATATAATATTGCAGCACTTCTAAGTATGTATGAATTTTCTCCGTCCGCGCCAACTTCACATCATCGAGTCGTATAACTGACGTCAACGGATTTTGAGGTTATTTCCTATATTTGTGTTGATTAAAAAGACTTGCAGTGGTTATACAAATAAATCAAACATGATAATGATATGTGCTATGCGTGAATGTTCAAATAAGATAAATCAAAAATTAAATAACATCACTTTTCAGAGGTGTTTCAACAGTTTTAAATATATTTGACCGAACTTTAGAATTTTCACATTTTTAATGATATAAAGACATAAAATCAACAATTAGCTTCCAACATTATTTGGGCCAACATTCTGTTATTAGTATTTGTGTGATATTTTAACTTAATAACTCAATTTAATTGTACATTGATATTGTTTTGTTCAATGTATTCAAATATGTTTATATAAAATATCCGAATTCCATGTGGGCGGTAACTAATAGGCTATCTGACTTCCTTTAACATAACTTTCTCTTTCTATCGAGTCAGTATAAAGTCAACAATACTGACTACTCAGTTTCGCAAAGGTACCTCTCCGCGTGTATTCTTACTCAAAGATTCTGAGTAACCTCTTTTATGAGGTCGGGAAGCTTTGTAATTCAAAGAGCAACTATTTTATTCGTGTTCTTTTGTAAATCGCAAAATATCGTCGGATAAATATGACCATAAATCTTATTTGAAGTCGTAATTCCAGGGTGAATCACGTTTCAACCGACCAGGGTAGCACAGCCACCAGTTGTATTACTTCCGCCAAATGTATTTCGAATTCTTTCACAGGCAACAGGAAAGCTAGGCTCCGCGGAGGCGCTATTCCTGATGGCCGTGTTCAATAACGAAGGTTCGCAGCTTCGCGAGATTCGGGCGCGATGCGAATCACGCGCGCCCCAGTTCGTTTGTGCGCCCCGGGTGCTCGTGAAATATTTATTTCAGATTATGGCTCATAAATTCACGGCTCCGATAGCGGGAAAAACTACGAATGTAATAAAAGTTGTACGTCAATAAATTGAATTCAACCCGCGATAAAAAAAGTTGAATTTTATTTATTTTATGGGTAAGCTAACATTGAATATTGGAGAACTCGGCTTAGACTTGTGGTTGTTATTTACAAGATTTAGATGTAGGAAATTGGAAATATACAATAATTTATGGACATTAGAACAATATCGTCGCTGGAAAGGCAAAAATGCTTAACACGTTCATTACTAACACCGTGCGTCGCGCGTTGACAGGCATGTGGCCGGTATGCGCACGACGCGCCACGCGCGTCTAAAACACACGCAGCTTTGTGGTTTAGAGTCGTTCCACAGGGCACAGGGAAACCCGTCACTGTTCGTCAGTTTAAATGGATCCGTCATTCATATGGAATTAATATGTATGAATTTTAGTTAGACACTTTGGTCAAAAATGAGTTAAATGTGCAATTTTGATCAGTTATTTTTTCTGCATCGAATGCTCTGACTCTCGTTCGATTCTGAAGACTTTTTTGGCCCTTCAATCATCTAAAATATGTTTACCATTTGGGAGAAGGCTCGACTCAAGCGACACAAGTTTGGGACTTTTTAAACGTTTTGTTGCTTCAGATAAGTCAGTGAGAGCATTGAGTTATCTGAGTTAACTTTTTTTTAAATCCAACCAGGTATTGTAGACTTGTGAATTTTATTGAAAACAAGTGCTCTGGTGTAAACTCCCCAAAATGGCAATTCAGCTCTTTTGCCTTTCCAGCGACGATAAACTGGTTTATGGATGATTGTGTAAAATAAAAGCATCTCGAAAATTCGCTGGAAATTTTCTAGTGTTTTAGATTAAACACATAACTTTAATGAAAACGATTTGAAATAACAAAGAGAAAGAGTCACTAGGGGACAAAGGCACAATGACCTCCGTACATGAATATATAGTTGTTACATTTTTATATTATTTAATCTCCATTTTAATGTTTTATTTATTTATACAGCTGCTTGTGAAACTAAGAGGATTTGCACACACAACTCAAGCTCTGGAAAGAAATGTTTTTATTATGTGGATATAAAAATATATTTCCAACTCAAATAAAGTGGTGTTTAATATGATTTAAGGTTCTCACGTACATAATAAAATAAAGATAGTCGTTTTGGGTATTGTGCTTTTATACTTTTTTTTCTTCCCCTTTAGCCAACGTAGGCTATAGAAATCCATAAAAACCCCTTAACCGCTTTATTTGAGTTCAAAGCCAACTC
Organism: Drusus annulatus; assembly: GCA_022651775.1. Lineage (NCBI taxonomy): Eukaryota > Metazoa > Arthropoda > Insecta > Trichoptera > Limnephilidae > Drusus > Drusus annulatus. Next base: position 170,718 of record JAGWCC010000338.1, read on the forward strand.
TCGGATAGCCGTGCTTTGGTTCAGAGTAGTATTACAACTAAATATGCTGGTATCATGGATATATACATATATATATTTTTTTAATTTATCACATAAGTATGAATCTCTTTTTTATCTACAAATATTTTAAATTATACTGCAATGCCAATGTTGGTTTCCTTGCACTAATGATAACCCTATTGGCATCAGCTTCTGTAATATTTTATGAACAATTGAATTTGACTGTCTTAAAACGGGAAATCTTCCTAGTTGGACTGTAAAAATCTTTCTTTGTAACAATTATATTTTTCTTTACTAAATAATAAATATAGTTGACAAACGAAGTTGAAAATATATACTGTAAATATATGTTTAATAATTTGTAAATAAACATAAGCTTCTAATAACGAAGTAGACCGAAAGGATAGACTGCACAAAACAAAAACAGACGGAGGAGTAGTCATCTCCTTTTCCGCGGACATTTACAACTTACAATAAACTGCGCCAACAATGCAGTGAATGACATTTTTAATGTCCCGGTGAAGAATAAACTTTTTTTAATCTGTCAGTTATATCAAACGGTAATAATGCCCTTTATTTATAGATTGGTAATACGAAGTACCATTAATTACATTATTTATGTTCTCCCTGTACCTTATACGAGTATATTATTCATTCGGTTTTGTTTGTTATTTGTTTTCTTTTGTTTAACTCTTAAGGCTGATTCACTATTATATATTATTATTTAACTAAAAAAGTAGTTAAATATCACAAGGGTGGGCAGAAGGATATACTACCACACAAATTTGTCTTGGCACATACTCCTTGATTGATATTCATACCATATCAATAAGTTCTCTTGCGGAACAATATCGGCACTGAGCGGAACCGGACGTTGGTGTGAATCAGCCTTTACTCAATTACCCATTAACTATTGTATTTAAATATGCTTATAAAAAAAATACTTATGTATGTTTTGGGCATCATGCCTGTTATAATATGTACTTAAATAAAATTAATATTATATCAAAGTTAAGAACGAACAACTGATAAAATCAATAATTATAACAAATAAATACAACCAAACTGGCGCTAACACCGCCGCATTTAAGAACCACTACCCCAAACATATTTGATTAAAAAAATTAAATAACAAATTTAATATTTTCAATCGACTTAAAGCTTTGGTTCCCCGAAGTCAAATGGACAGCTATGCTCCATTGGGTCGAATAATTAATGTAATTGTGTTGTTGTGAATTAATTAAAAAAAAGTTACATTCGTAATTAACGCTTATAGCCCGCCATTATTGTGGAGTTTCCCAAATTAATTAAAGAAGGGGGATGAGATATATTTTTAGCTAATTTTAAAGCTCCCAGTTAAATAATGAAAACAGGCACTTAACTTATTACCGAATTGGCCATTTCCAGACAAACATTAACGATGTTATAATGAAGATTCTTTCTTTCGTCTGGCTTTCGTGAAAAATAATGTCTTAACGATAGCTGACTAGATAATTACATATAATTCCATTTTTTTACTTTGTGTGCGTGTACCTATACATGAGATGCTACGATTATAGAGCTTTAGCTGAATAGAGGGACTCTTGAAGTAACAATATATGGAGAGAGAGCTAATTAGTTTTACCGAGCCTATACAAATTTGGGATAAATCACTTTCACCGGGTTTTTACGTCGTACACCATGAGACACAGAGACAACAAAAATTTCGCAAAATATCACAACGCTTTTATGTATTGTAAGGATGTTCTCCGTCTCCCGCGTATCCGGTGACTCCCCCCACACGTTTTGATATGCGACTAAACTGGACATAACTCAACGGTTTTTTTAGGTTATATGCTATATTTTTTTTTATAACAATACTGTGAAAGAGTGGTCAAACAAATAAACAAAAACATTATGTCGACATGTGCAATGAATGTATGTATAAATACCCTAGCTCTAGTACTAGACACGCCCAGGTCTAGCCGAGTCCGGCAAAAATCATCAATACTGACTACAGATGGTACAGAAGCGCTCCCTCCTGTATATTATTGCTCTGAGGAGGGATGTACGCGTATACGAACTCGAGTAGGGACGTATAATTTTTTCCCACTATCAACATACGGTGGTAAACTACTTTGACAACGAAGTAGTTGCACAAAAAAACATCTATAAAACTTTACAACTTATATAAATCTCATCCTTCCTCTTACTCCGATTAATCCCTCCCCTCTCCATTCAGCCTTACAAGTCAAGGGGATGCTACGTTCCTACCGGCTCCCGAGTATTGCGCGGTAGTCATACCTCCCCTCTCCATTCAGCCTTACAAGTCATGGGGATGCTACGTTCCTAGCGGCTACGGAGTATTGCGCGGTAGTCATATAAAAAACCAAATCAATTTTTTAAATTTACTTAATGTTTTCATAAATTATTTTTCGTATATAGTTTTAGGTTTTCAATCTAGTTTTAAAGATGTAAAATCATAAAAAGCGGTACTCGTGTGTACCGGGAGCGAGTTTTTTGTGCAACGTAAAGGAATTGTGGATGAATTTTATAAGTGCCGCCTGATCATTTTTTTTTTTTAAAAGACAAACATTCCCAGGTTACGAATAACCTGACAATATGTGAAAAACACCTACTACCATCATAATAAGTGAAAAAGGTTGCTTGGCCAATGATGGAGGACTTAGCTAGCAGAGGAATTAAACCCACGACGCCCGGGTGGCAATCCGACGTGTTTATCCACTAAGCTACTAACCGGTCGCATTATGCCATTTTGAATTAAGAATTAACAGAAAGTGGGTCATTCTGAGTAGTGCTTCATTGTGAATTTATGATATATATGTAAAATATAATATATCCGTAGCAGGCCCCACAGCTTGGAATAACTTCTCTTCACATTTGCGAAAAATCGACAGCTCAGCTGAGTTCAGAACAAAACTAATGACTCAAATTTTAAAATTATCATTCCTACAACAACGTCAATTTGCTTCACTAGAGTTTTGGTCACTCAGTCCGAGTGCGTATGTTAGCTGTAAGTCACTAGTTATAAGTATAAGGCGAAAGTTAATGACGGCCTCCATGATCGAGTGGTAAGACGCTCGACTACAAATCAAAAGATCGCGGGTTCAGACCCGGCGTGCGCCAATAACTTTTCTTCATGACATGTGTCATAAAATAATTAATTCATATAAAAATAATAAAAAGTATGTTTGCGGCACTTTCCAGAGTGGTACATACTCCAAGTATCGCCCTGGTGAAAGACCATCATTCAGAATCGAAACGTTGCTTGAAATGGCTTTAACCGTGTTTGGTGACCACATCTGAATAGCCATATACTTCCCAACCTTCCTCTTCCCAATCTCCTTCCCCTCACCACTACTTTCAGCCTCACAACATACCCTATCTGGAGATGCCGAAGCCTCACTGGCTCTACACGGTTGGGAGCAGTTGAGACTCTTGTGCGGTATTCATATAAAAAATTAATAAATAATAATATCAAGTCTTAGTTTTAATATTATGTTAATTATGCTCTAAAGCGCCCTTGATGTGATTTTTCTGTCACGAAAACGGCGCTATATAAATCAGCCAATTATTATTATTAATATTTATATCTAAAATAGCTCGGAATACGAATATTACGAAGCTAGCATGGATTTAGAGTGGGTGTTAACTAATTAAATCCTTGAATAAAATTACTTGTTTCATCACTCATTACATATAATGTAAATATTCACAAATATCTTACGAGAAGTTGTCATGATTTTAGGCTTCCCAAAACGAAGCTTTTGTGTACTCAAAACAGCGTGTTTTATAAAGGTCAAATACTTTTTAATAGTCTTCCAAATGCCTTAAAAGAAGCCTCAAGTCTAGGCACTTTTCGTAGGATTTGTGCTGAATATGTTAAAAGAAACCTACGATTCTTAAGATTACTAAGATTTCAATTTATATCGAGCTCGGATGCTGTATAGGAACCTTATGTGTTTGTTCTATTATTGTGAAATGTATAATTTTTTTTCTTACTAGATGTGTGTATGTGAGAAAAAAAATATTTGCATACATCTAAATAAAAATACAAAAACCAACAAAAACTAACTAGGCATACAACCCTGAAAACATTTTCTTTAAATATCTTTAAAAAAAATGTATTTAAACGTATTAAAACGTACTAAACGTTGGCCCAAGAAAGTGTGAGAAATGCAACATGACTTAATAACCCAAAAGTAAAAATAAAAAAAATAAAAACTTAATGCATTCACCCAGCGATGTTACCATGTAATGCTTGAAACGCTGAAGCTAATGACTCGATTTGGATATCACAACCGAAAGTGGTTCAATGTGCCTACTCGCAACCTGCGGCGCACATATTTTTCAGCATTTCAGGCATTTTCAGGCGTTTTCAGCAGTTTTCAGTGGTGTTTCCGGCTGAACGTAACCGCGCCGTGTTTGGCCGAGTGCCACGGTGTTTTCGGTTATGCAAAGTAGAATCGGGATACACGGCGCCGCCGACTGCACGGAATTAATGGCCTAACGTCAGCCGGGACACCTTTTTGACGAAAAAAGAATTATTTTTATACTGACGGACTATTGTCTAATTACAAAAAATACATTTTTTGCGTCTGGAGCCAGTGGGACTGTGGCATATTCAATTAAAGCAGGTTGTGAGACTGAAGGTAGTGGGGAGAGGAAGGAGATGAGAAAGAGGAAGGTTGGGAAGTACATGGAAATCAGATCTGGTCAACAAACACGGCTTAAGCCATTTCAAGCAATGTTTAGATTCTGAATGGTGGTCTTTTACCAGGGCGATACTTAAAGTATCTACCACTCTGGAACGTGCCGCAAATATACCATATCTTATTTTATATTAATTAAATGTGTTTTAAAACATTTTGATTACACAAAATTTATTTGTGCACGCCGATATTTGACCCCGTGACCTCTAGTTTCATAGTCGAGCGTCTAAGCTGTTCGACCACGAAGGACGTCAATTTTTTTCATATAATCCTCACAATTATCTTTGTTGGTATAATATAATGCTTGTGAAAGTTAATTTTAATGATAAATAAATCAATTTGATTGATACATAATGATTGATAAATCATTATAAATAAATGAAACTATTTATATCTATTGTCAACATGTTGGAGATAATTTATCCCAGAAACATTGTGGTTTACGGCGTGAAAACCCGGAGAAAGTGATTTATCGTAAATTTGTATAGGTTGGGTAAAAATGTTTAGCTCTCACTCCATATGTATTCTTGCTCTGAAGCACAAACAATTACATTTATAAATGATGACATATCAAAATCCTTTACTCTCTAACTGGCTCTATCTAAACTCAAATCAACCACAACGACTTCAGATAACCGTAGATTGGAGTTTAGAAATGTAGAAATTATTAAAAAGGGTTTCATTTATACGATAACGCATGGAATTTCGCAATAAACCTGAATAGAAGCCAAGTATTAATAGTAGATGTTATTTTTGTTTACGGACCGGTCACCATTGGTTTGTACAACGACGAAGTTAGTTATTATAACTAAAGGAGTAAAAAGAAATGAGAAAACGTATTGAACCTAATAAAATGATCTGGCTCTAGAACATTTATTAGAACGTTTCTCACGACTGTTTGCAGATTCAATGATTATTCACATTTTTTACATTCATTATGTATCATAATATTTAATCTTAACTGTAGAGCATAAAATCCGGTGTGCCCTAATAAAAAGAGCAACTCTCAAAACGGTGAGCTTTTGCGTGTTTACATTTCCACATGTTTCTGGGATAAATTATCTGCGATATGTTGAATAAATAGGTCTTTATAAATTATGATGAATCAATCAGCATGTATTCTTCACTTTTTATTCTTCGTTTTAAAGTGAAAAATACAAATTGATATATTTTTCATAAAAATTAACTTTTATAGTCTTTATTGTACAACAAAAAAACCGGCAGAATTTTATTAAATAAATTGACGACCTCCGTAGTCGAACTGCCAAGACGCTCGACTAGGAAACCAGAGGTCAAGGGTTCAAATATAGGCGTGCAAAAATAAAATTTATTTGATTAATATGTGTCATAACACATTTGACAGACTGAATTGCCAGGTACTTCCCAACCTTTCCCTTCCCCATCTCCTTCCCTTTCCACTACCTACAGCCTCACAACATACCCTAATTGGGAATGCCATAGTCCTATTGGCTCCACACGGTTGGGAACAGGTGGGACTCTTGTGCGGTATTAACTATAAATATATATATTTAAAAAATTATTGTTAATATTTGTTCGAAACTTTGTCTCAAGAAAGAGAATTAAGCGTGAAATGGTATTCCCCAAGTCAAAAAACATTATTTGCATGTCTTAAAGCCTTCTAGACACTTTTAATAAACTTAATTTGGTGAAAGCTTACTTTCAAACTTAAAATATCTGAGTTCAAGTAAAATTAGTGAGTATAAAACAAACTATTACCACTATTTTATTTATAAGCTTCATTTCGGCAACACGATACGAAAGGCAAGGGGGTAACTTTGACGCCAGCAACGTATCACATGATTATAACGTGATATCATTATGTACCAGGTAGACGCCGCGGCGCCGACGCCAGAAAACCGGCACATTTGCAATCGGCCCAGCGCCAGCGCAGAGTAGTGCACCGCGTCGGAAAAGCCAGGCGCCGGAAAAATGAATAAGCCGACGTGAGAGATTATGCAAGTGTGACGTCACTGCATTACCCAGTCAGTCCACGGGAAGTGCATTGACTCTTTATTTAATTTTACGTGAATACCAACTGCTCCCAAACGTCTAGAGCCAGTGGTTCTATTGCATCTCCGATTGGTGAATGTTGTGAGGCCGAACATAGCGAGGAGAAGGAGATTTTTGACGGCCTGCATGGTCGAGTGGTAAGACGCTCGACAACGAATCCAGAGGTCGCGGGTTCGAACCCAGCGTGCGTAGTAGAGAGGGGAGATAGATGGGGAAGAGGAAGGTTGGGAAGTACCTGGCTATTTAGATCTGGTCACCAAACACGGCTTAAGCCATTTCAAGCAACTGAACAACATTCTGAATGGTGGTCTTTCACCAGGGCGATACGATCTACCACTCTGGAATTAGTTTCCAAAAATTACAGGCAGAAAAGGTTGCAATCAAAAAGTGTAAATTTCATGACACCAGACTTCACCGCTGTGGTAAAAAAATTTCTACTTTATATTTAACTCTTATGCAATTGAAGAAAATTACACCTTTTTAAAATTGATATGAAGGTTTTTTTACAGTATATCATTCGCTTGTACCACTTTTATGACGTAATATATTTCCACTCAGTTCAATACTTGGGGAAGTGTATGTGAATTTCACCCAGTACCATCTTTTCTTGGGGTTCTTAATTAAATAAGTGATTAAAAATAGTATTAAAGGTACAGGTGATGTACTTTGAACACAATAGTACATAATATTTATCATTTAAAATAAGATAAAATGATTAATAAATACGGACGAGCTTCAAAAAATCACATAAAACACACCCGGGTAACTCTATCAGTCATCAGAAGTTGTAAATTATACATATTCGTTTTTCGCTAGCATACCACCTTCCAAAGATCCAACGGCGATGTTCAATTGTTAATTTTCTCTATTGTAGAGAAGTCAGAATGTTTCAGCCGGTTAGACTTACTGAAACATTAAAAAATCTATGCTGAAAACCGAAGAGGGTACCCGGGTACCCTTTTAGTCACATAAAGGTTAAGTAAAAATGTAAAATCTTAATTTTTCATAAATTAAGCCGTGACCTCCGGTGCCAAGTCAGCGACCTTTCCCACCGCCGCGTTGTAAAGTTAAAATATTTAATTTCGAAATATTAGCTGATAACACTTATGTTGCAGGTGACGCCATGTTGGTAAATCGTTAAAGCCTGAATTCGTAAGTGCTTAGGGGAATTTAAACTTTTCCAGACCGATTAATTTGATATTTTATAGACGTAAAATCATAAAAAATATTTTTTAAATCTTCAACAGAATTTCGGTCTTATATTATTAAGTATTTGCTGGGAACTCTCGCCAAAAGGTTCCATATTCAGAGAGCTCTTGACAACGTTTTTAGAATTAGTAACATCTCAAAAACGAATAATTAATAAACTGAAATAAAAATGGTAAAATAAACAAAAAATAAATAATTTTATGTGAGCTTTTCAATTAAAATTAAGATTTTTTTATAAATTCATAAAATTTCTTTACGATGTGACTTAACTAATAGGATTTCAAAAACGATAATAAATATATAAAAAAACATTTTAATGAGTCGTTAAAGGAGTATATTTTTAAATAAAAAAAACTTACTTTACAAAAGCCGACCGTTTTTCAAAGAACCCATCTCTTGGATCCGAAGCTGCGATAAATCAACGAATGTGTTTTCAGCTTCAGATAAATTTGGAAAATAGTGGAATGTAAAACGATAAACTACACTACTTGATGGAAGTGTCTAATTATAGATGTGGATTTATTATTTGAATGAAAGGAAAATGGGAAACCATTCACTCACCGATGAATTTGAAGTGGGAGTTCTTTATTATTCTTAAACACAACAAATCACAACACTTAATTTAATTTTACTTGGAGAACAACAACAAAACGACGACCAACCGAGACACCAAAGAACGAACACGTTTTTTCACATAACTCTTCTTCTGTTTGATTGTCAATTGTTATCAAACACAGTATTGTTAAGTAAAGAAATCGAATGGCGAAATGGCGGGAGAGGTAGGAACTGGATTAAAAACATAAAGGTAAGAATGTAACGAATTATCATTTTGAAATCCAACACTATCCTTCATCGGGACATATTTTTTAAACATTTTACTATAGCAAGCACCAGCGTATAGTTCTACAAAGTTATATGTGATGTCGGGGCTGTAGTAGGTACTCTTAATATTCTAGATACAAAAATATACATGAATTCAAAAAGGGTAATTAGTTTCGGTCCTCTACTCGTATATAAACAAGTTTGAAGGTAATTAAAGAATAATGATAAATGTTATAAGTTTACAGGAAATATACCTAATATTGGACTACTGGATAAATTTACCTGATGTTAGGAATATGACTATTAATTTTATTGGCTTTCTTTATTTCTAATGCTTCTCAATTATTTAATCTGATGCCATGATCATTTTTGTGAAGAATATGAGCACCGAGTAGTAATATTAAGTATATTTCCTGTAAACTCATAAAATTTATCATTATTCTTTAATCACTTTCTCAGTTGACGTTTTGTCTCTTTCAATTTATATTATCTGTCTTTTTCTCTCTATTGTTTTGTTACGATACAAATGCTATTCTATTGTTTTCTCATTATTTTATTTTATAAATTGTTCTCCCTTTGTATGTATATATAACCGCACACTTTGTATTTTTGTTTTGTTTAATTTTGTACCCTGATAATGCTTAGGCTAAGCGAAACATAAAAGTTTAAATAATATTTGTGGTCTTATACAAAGATATTTTTTCATTTCTTTAAAAACATATATTGATATACAACAAAAAAAACTGTAACTATTAATAAGTGTTAAATTGTATCGTCATTTTAGTGATAGGAATGCGTTTTGTAATAATGTATTGATATTTCGCCCAGCCACGCTCTGTCCTTCCGACGGAGAGGCAAAGTTAAATTGACCTGTCCGTTACGTGGCGGACTTCCGGTCTGATCGGTGGGTTGGCGAAGGAGGGGGGGAAGAAGTCAAACCTCATTTCCGGTAGGGGCGGGGGGTAGATAGGCGCCGCGGGGGTAGCGAAATAATGGAAGTCAAGGAAATTATCGAAGGACGGAAAACGAGTTCAATTAAGATATTGGTGAAACGGTCCGAGGACGGTCCATTGGCTGTATGAAATAGAATTAAGGTTTATTATTTTAAGCTCTGCCGCTTCCCCACTCAGTAAAAGGCATAACAATATCATTGCTTAGTTAATTTTATAGTATTTTTATTATGTATATCCCACATAATAAAAAATATAAGGGCCAAACAACAAGAAAGACTATTATTCATGGATTTAAAGTTTATTTTGTAGAACTCCATTTAAATTTTTAGGTTTTTTAATTTTATTTAAACAATTATTACTATTGTTTTAAATTTTTTTAAAACAATTTTTAGTTAAAAGCTCTGCGATGTAATTATTTTTACGCGTGACAGCTGTTTCGCCTTCTGAGGGCATTAAATAAATAAATACAAAAATGTAAAAAAAAATTTAAAAAATTTGAAAAAATTTAAAAAAAAAAACAAGAAAGACTTTTAGTACCTAAATACAATACAGCTTTTGCACAGAGACACCATATGTACATCGCGCCTCACACTTACAACAAACTACCACCACAGACTGTAGCCATCACCAATATGTATTCCTTTAGTCAAAACATTACTAAATGGCTAATGAGTAAGGACCGCAAGGAAATTGAAGACCTCCTAAAATAGCACTTGAAATTCTTTACCATGACAAACTAGAACATTGTGTAACAAATATCATAATTTTTTTAAATTATTCTACTCACTGTCACTTACCTCAGAACCGGTTCTTATGACCTAGTGAGGTAGGTAATGTAAGAAAAAAAAAGTTAATAAATAAATAAATGGCGCCATTTACACGGAATACTTACAATTACTGAATACCGGTGATTCGTCCGAAATTGCAACACTCTATTTCGAATGAGAATTATGGCAGTTCTTCGACAGTTAGATTGATTTTTTAAAGCTCCATAGCTCATGATGTAAATTGCGCTGCGAACTTAAAATAATTGTGTCAACCTGTAAATTATAGACATACAATTCTGTTGTAATGGGTCAATATTTTTTCATTTTCATATCCATATAGTGTTATTTAACACAAAAGTAAAAGCCGCTGAGAAAATAAATAGCTGATCAATTCAGTTGTACAAAAAACGTGAATAAATAAATCATTGTAATGCGAAGGCCACTGCGGTAGTATTTCGCGTAGCAAGTTTAATGACCAGGTGTGAAATAAAGTCGCAAAGAAATATACAAAAAATGTTACAATGCTTCCTTTTATTTACCTACTAACGGGGCATTGACACCGGAACAGATCGTTCTTATCTGTCATTGAACGACGGGAAAAAAAAAACACAACAAGATTGACAAACTAAAGTAAAAATCGACACATTTCAGTGGGTGTTTCACGTTGAGAGTCTCAAATACGGTTATGACGGCCTGCATGGTTGAGTGGTAAGACGCTCGACTACGAATCCAGAGGACGCGGGTTCGAGCCCGGCGTGCGCAAATACCATTTATTTAATTAATATGTTTCATAAAATGTTTAATTGACATAAATTAAAAATACGGTATATATGCGGCACGTTCCAGAGAGGTAGATACTTTAAGTATCGCCCTGGTGAAAGACCACCATTCAGAATCGAAACGTTGCTTGAAATGGCTTTAGCCGTGTTAGCCATGTACTTTCCAACCTTCCCCTTCCTCATCTCTTTCCCCTCCCGCTACCTTCAGCCTCACAACATACCCCTATTGGGAATTGCATAGTCTCACTGGCTCTAGACCGTTGGGAGCAGTTGAGGCTCTTGTGCGGTATTCACGTAAAAAATATTTTTTTTAAATGACTAAATCATCTTTAATTTGAGATTTTTTTTAAGGCTGGAGGAATATGTGGATGGGTGGTAACAGGGGAAAAGAGAGAGGGGTATTCAGATCTGGTTACTTAATATAGTTAAAGCCATATAAATATATGTTTTCATTTTGGATGGTGGTCTTTCACCAGGCCAACATCATATATCCAATATTAAGATATTGCCACTAGAAAATATATTTCAGCAGCATATAAACTCAGAGTAACAATATAAAGAGACCGCACTAATTTGTGACAAATCGTTGACAAACTCGCAAAATATAGCTCTCTCTTTATGCTCGGTTCTATACGCATATGAGAAAAAGAGACAAACAATTGTTGAAACCAATACACGATTTGGGGCGGGCTAAATACCATGTCCGCGATATTTGATCTGTACGCACTTCATTCACGTTTGGAGTGTCAGGCGAACGGACTGTCAAAAGTGCGTAAATAGTTAAAAACTTGAGTTATTTTTTGTCCGATATCTAGCAAAACATCATGGCCATATGTGCTATACTTGGTTGCTTCAATCGAAGTACAAAAGGACCAAAAACAAACAGTTTTCACACGTATGTACCATAAAAATCGTCTTTTTTAGTTAGATCTCAAATATTTAACATTCTAACCTACAAAACAACTAGTAACTTACACTAATATGTAATTAATCTTTGGACTATTCGTTCCAATATAATAAACTTCCGTTTGAAATGAGTTTTAGTGGATTCGTAATATTTTTAACTTAGAGATATTTACTAGCTGTCACATAAGAAACCATTACAAGGGGGAATACCCATATTGTACGGCTTCTGAAAGTATCCCGGTCTCTTTCTTTCTCATGATACTAACGCTAAATTGTTGGCAAACAGATAAAGACAGAATAGTGTTTATCTCTTAGTTATATTTATAATTTCGGTTCCGTCCCCAGATTCAGGGCTATGCCAAAATTGGAATATTATTATTTATTTAATTATTTTTAGATTTCCAAAGGATGAAAAAAGACGAGAAAAATCTAATTTCTTTTCTTTGATTTAACAAATATGTTAATATGAATTCATACGTTTCATCTGGATTTTTATACCCTTAGCTTCTAATTAATTGTTTTTTTTTAAATCTATTGATGTGCACATGTACTATTGTACCCATTTCTGAACCTGTTCTCTGATGATTTATGATAACGATCATGCATTTAGATAGTTTTAATTTTGTATACATATTATATATTATTTTCTCCTTGTTAGTTAGAATTATTAGCTTAATTAATTAAGTATGAAGCGCACTTGACGTGAAATATCACAAAACTGTGCTATATAAGTTCACTGTTATTATTATCTGCATTCGAAATTTCCTTACAAAATAACGCGGGACGGAAAACATCCCTACAATACTTAAAAGCGGTGTCATGTTTTGTGAAATTTTTTGTGTCTCTTTCTCTCTCATGGTGTACGACGTAAAAACGCAGAGAAAGTGATTTATCGCAAATTTATATAGGTAAAAAAAACTTGATCTCTCTCCATATATTCTTACTCCAAGGTTAAGAAAATGATTTAACATCTGTTATCACCGTACATTTTTTTTATTTTACTTTTGTTTGTAAACTATTTTGTTGATGGAGACTGAAGTTCATTTTATAATATGTATTATAAAATGTTCTGTACTAATAATTTAATTCGTTTATATTTTCATCTATAAATAAGATTTTAATAATCTTATTGATTAATGTATATTTGAATAAACAAAAAATATACAACATTCATTCTTTTTAATGATTTACAACTACCTACTCACAACAAAATACCTAATTTACTTAATTTGTGACAACCCTGTTAGTGATTTTACTCTGAGTTTAAGCCACACCCTTTGGTCATTGCTTGGTCAAAAAGTGCGGACAAAATTTCGCAAAGTTAGGTCTCTTTATATTGTTACTCTAAGCATATAAAGAGTGGTTGGTATCAGTGGCGGCTCGTGACTTGTTAGTGTTCTAGAGTGGGCAGATTGAAAAAAAACTTCATTACTGATGTGTTTGTGGCCGAAAATATATTTTTCTTTTAAATTTCAATTTTTGTATGAAGATTTTTCAGAAATCCGTGCAGTGCGCCACTGCAAAACTTTAAAATCCTGAAAATCTTCATACAAACAAAAAAATCTTGAAAAAAATTAAAAAAAACATTTTCGACTACAACAACACTAGCAATGTCGTATTCTTCAATCTTAGCACTCTAGCACACTAAAAACTCATGAGCCCCACTGGTTAGTACTCTCAAAGAAAATGTTTGTTACTCTGTTTATATATTATCCCCCTTACTTATAAACGAGGTGTAAATGTTACGCGTGTTATAAGGTCGGAATAGCGATAAACTTGCTTTAAAACCACGGCTTATCTGTCTAATTTAATGGCCTACGTCCGGTGTAACTAAACCAACACTAAGTCGGCGCGTAAAAATCTAATAAGTAAGATGATATAACAATAATGTAAATGCAAGGTAATCTGACACAGCGTTAAAAAACTAAGAATCTGACAGTTGTCTCAATTGATGGACAAATGTCTCAATTGATTTTGTAAAACATATTATAACGACTGAGTACGCACCTACTCAGTCGCTTGTCTGGATTTCAAAAGATAATTTTTTTTAAATTCGATAATTTTTATTTATAGTTACGATTTGTAAAAGTTCACACTCGTAAGAATTTACGTAAGTATTTACAAAATAAATTATTTATGTAGTTTAAAAAAAATTATTAAATTAAATTTGAATGCCAATTAGAATATTCTCAAAAAAAATAAAAATTTTCGTGCCTAAATCAAGATATCGGTACCTAATCATGGACTCATTAATAAATTAATTAGTGCTCAGAAATTATTACTATGTTATCTTTTCAATTTCGGAATTTATGTTAATAAAAATTAAACAATTTTATAAAATAATCTTTTCAAATCCCCATCTACCTATAACGTATTTTAGCAGACATTCCATGTCTGAAATGGAGGGATTAAAGTTAAACTAATATTTTTCGTTGGCAAGTTAAGTCACATCCCGTGTTTTTTACGGGTAAAAACTAGTTAAATATATTGATAATAACACCTATGAGGCCAATTGTTTATTTAGATTGATATCTTATTAATACTGTGAGCAATTTAGTGACCAAAAAGTACATTTCTTTCAAGATTTTATCCGTTGACTTTTAATTGAGACCTGCCGCGAGAAGTGCCATAAATATGAACAATAAATAAATAATAAGTTTTACGGAAATTTTCTAAGGGACGACCGCACAGTGACACCTACCCACTTGCGATTCCGAACGCGCTCTCTGTGTAGACGATGGCGGTTACAAATTCGTTTATTTATTTTACTCCCCGCTGTCGTGCGCCCGAGTGCTGCGATATGAAATTATTTCAGTATTTCGACAGAGAAAAATAGCTACAAAAGGGAAAAACTGGCTGAAAATAAAGATAGTTTGATATATCGCTGTGCTAGTTCAACACTATAACAAATAATAATAATAAATGCTTATTGGTGTATTTTGGTTCCTTACGTTATAAGGAATCAAAAAACACCAATAAGCCATTAAAAATATATATTTATATATATATATATATATATATATATATATATATATATATATATATATATATATATATATATATATATATATATATATATATATATATATATATCCGTTTTGCAGAAATGAGGCCTAATATTCTTCATTGATATTTTCTTACTTATATTCTTTAATTTTTTTTATCATCATTATTTTTGTTTATTTTTATTTTTATGAATTTCTGTTCATTTTTTATTTTGTTACTATTATTATTACAATGTATTCATATCAATTATGGAAGGTATTGCATTGCACTACTCCTGCATTATTATTATTATTATAGTATTGAACTAGCACAGCGATATATCGACTGTATTTAGGTCAAATGCGTTATTCCACATTTGTTTCGCAAGAAAACATAGGCCTAGTGGTTTAAACCACTGTCACATTTTACACTATCGCAAATTGATGATTAGCGCCATTTTGATTTTTTTACCGTTACCACTTAAAATAATCGTCCCCGTTTTTGAATTCTCGCGCCAGTCATTTTTTGTTTATCAGCCCCCTTGAAAAACCAAAAGGTGGCGGGGAGCGGGCGCTAGGCCCAGTCGCAACGCGTTTTGAGATAAAATTCGGCAGTCGATCGAGGCTGAGAGGTAGTTGACCTTGGTCCAAAGTGTTGGCCGCTATTGTGAAATAGCCAAAATTACGACATTGCAAAAATCTCTTTAATTACGAGTGAAATTCGGAGAGCCTCCGGGAAGGAGGAGAGCCGACACGATACCCGCAACGAATATCGAGGGGCGAATCAGCTCGGTTTTTTCGCTGGTAACCCACCGCGGCTGCGGCACTGGACTCGAGGACGGCCGAGCACGCGGTTCCCGTGCGTTTTCCAGGATCGGTGATAAATAAACAATTCAGCACTATAGTTTGTCTCTACGAGTATGCACCATATCAATCTAGTCAATTCTAACCTAGTCCACCAAGTCAAACAAGCTTTTCCTGAGGGCGTAAATTCACTATTGCCAAATATAACCTAGAGAGCATTTGCGAGTGTATTATTATTAAAATTTCTAAACCCTGTCCAGTATGGGCTTAGATGAATTAAATAATGTAGATACGTTGGTGAGACAACGCACCTGGTTACACTAAACCAAGTCAACGAGACATACCTTAGAAACACGCTTCATATAGCTATCTCTTCCGCACACACATATTCTTTGAATGGCTATCATTTTCACACGCGGGTGAAACATTTAGTGGTGCAACATTAGTGGTGCTACATTTTTCGTAAGATTTGTATGAATATGACGTGTATTGTATTTTATGTCTATGAGTATGGGCTCCTTTTGTAATTCCCAACTTTAACGTAGAATAAAAGCGTCCTCTCTAAATCGACACAAACGAATTTCAAACACGCCAAACCTGTTCAATCCGCTAGAGCTACCGGGAGGGCAATTAAAAGGTGAATTTTCTGTTATTATCTTCGGCGCATGTTTAAAATTAGCGGGACTTTCCGTACAC
This sequence comes from Drusus annulatus, assembly GCA_022651775.1. NCBI lineage: Eukaryota > Metazoa > Arthropoda > Insecta > Trichoptera > Limnephilidae > Drusus > Drusus annulatus. The sequence goes on from JAGWCC010000338.1 coordinate 187,381, forward strand.
TTAGCAATACCTAAGTCAGTGAGACTATGACATTCCGAGTTCGGTAATTCGGTAAGGCTAAAGAAAGTGGGGAGAGAAGTATATAGAGAAGAGAAAGGTCGGGAAGTACCTGGCGATTCAGATCTGGTCATTGATCATGACTAAATCCATTTCAAGCAACGTTTCGATTCTGAATGGTGGTCTTTCACCAGTATCCACGACTGTGGAGCGTGCCGCAAATATACTAAGACAGAAAAGTGGGCATATTTCGGCAGAGCTCACAGCTTTTCTGCTTTATAGTTAACATTATTAGAATACATGGCCCGTTCGGTTATTTCCTCAAACACGCCGAGTGGAATTCAAAGCTCCGCATGGCTCAGAGCCCGGGGCTTGGACCCGTCACCCGAATGGAAAACAAGCACCTTAATGTGAAAATATAAGAGTTCCTTTTTCATAAACTCGACAGAAAAATGTCATAAAACAACCCTGGCCGCAGAAGGGAGAAAGGGAAGGGGGGAAGGGATTGTAAGCAGGCGGGCCGTAAACACGCTCAGAGTCGTTTTATTTCGGGCCGTGACACTGGGCCCGAGACCCTTTCGCCTGCGGCGCAGCGTGCGAATTTTCTCTCCGTGACTGGAGCGCTGGGGTCCCGAACGAAAGGGGTATGTGCGAAAACATTTATTTAAATGGCTTTGTAATCGATATTATCATGTTTAATGGGTTACCCATTAATATGGTGTGGCTTAATTTCGAGTTTTAAAATTGATAGCAAAGATTACCAACTAACACAAGAAAACAAAAGAGATGTATAGATATTCATAGTTTTATTACCCGACATCGCCAGCGATTAAGATTCTTTGATAAATTCATTTGAATATAATAATTTTCACTGTCAAATAATTTAATTATTTAGGCTTTAAGACCCTTTTTATTATTAAACAATTGTAAATAATGGTGTCTTGTATTAATTTTGGGCAGTAAATTTAATATTTCAAAGCTCTATAGCTCACGATGGAAATCGTTTCCGGCTGCAAAGAAATGCGTTGAGCTACAAATTTCAGACGGAAAACTATGCAAATTCCATGACGCCAAAGCTCACCGTTTGAAAGGTTTTGCTGCTTCAGGACACAGACACTGAGCTTTTCTGCTTTACATGTCAAAATATACAAAGATTAGATTATAACTTAGAAATATAGATGAACAAGTTTTGTTACAATGGAGGTGTGTGGTATACTGCCAGGAAACTTGTATTGTACGAGTATATACCTTGTTTACATTTGCCTTATTATTTTTAATCGTTTTATTGAGTATTATGTATTGAATATCACTTTTAATTTATATCAAAATGCATATATTTACAAATATATGTTTTCTAAAATATAAAAATATTTATAGAAAAAATAATATTCCCCACAATTTGTTTTTTTGAATATTTGTATAAGAGATTAAAATTATCACAAAAAGCAGAATGAATCAAGGAGTCGATTAATGATATCAATATTTGTTTAAAAATAATATCAACCGTATCACATCACGCATTCCCCCATGCAACGATGTTATTGTTATTTTTACCTTTTCCGGTCGCGAAACAAGGAATTATTACAAGCCCCCCTCGCTCTGGGGGCAAGGACGGTAAACGTCATTACTTCTCATTATCGTGGCGCGCTGGCTGCTTCACCGTAGGTACTGGGTACTGTTCGGTCCGTTCAATTAGGGCCGCGCTGCGAACAGTGTTCATGGCGTGTCCCTCGGCGTGGTCAAATATATACAAGACACAGGCTTTATGATGAAGGGCGTTAATACGAAGGGCCGATCCTGTGCAGGCGCAATCGGAGCAATCCGTTCCAGGCGGAGAATTGTCGAGGCGCTGATTTTTATTCGACTTCTACACTCGTGTTGGATTTCAAAGAGATAATTTGTTAGGTTCTTACCTTCTTGTTTTTCATCCAGTTCCTACCTTATCCAACCATTTTATTATATATTCGATTTCCGTATTCAACAACACCGAGTTGGAAAAAAGTGACAATCAAGAAACAGAATAGTTATGTGAAAAAACGTTGTTCGTTCGTTGGTGTCTCGTTTGGTCGTCGTTTTGTTGTTGTATTTAAAATAATATCAAATTAATTGTTTTAGTTGCGATTCGTTGTGTGTGAAAATAGTCAAGAACTTAAACATCAACTTCATCAGCGTGTGAATTGGTTTCCTAACTTCCTTCACTCCATAATCTCTCCACATCCATAATTAGACACTTCCATCATCGTTCGTTCGTTGGTGTCTCGCTTGGTCGTCGTTTTGTTGTTCTTCAAATAATATTAAATTAATTGTTTTTGTTGTGATTCGTTCTGTGTGAAAATAGTCAAGAACTTAAACATCAACTTCATCGGCGTGTGAATTGGTTTCCTAACTTTCTTCACTCCATAATCTCTCCACATCCATAATTAGACACTTCCATTAAGTAGAATAGTTTTATCGTTTTACAATCCACTATTTTCAAAATTCATCTGAAGCTGAAAACACATTTGGTGTTTGATCGGAGTTTCGGATCCAACAACACGAATCATAATATCGGCGCCGGAAAGACAAATAAATATATACCTTTTTTGAAATATAATTATATGGATTATTAACTATAAAACCTGTTGACAAACTGCTAGTGTAGCAATTTAATTGGACTTTATCGTAATATATGTTATATGTAAATTTTGAAAGAAAAAAAAGTTAAAATGTTTCGTGAGATAAATGCATTTTGAAAACATAAGCAAAAAAAAATGTATTGAAAAGTTATACAAATACCAGTGGTATCAGAACTCGATCCCATCACCACTGAGCCCCGCATAGCATGTTACTAAATGTGGAGTTGCCAACTGATGTAGGGTAACTAAATCGACATACGTGGCATGACCTCAGTTCGAAAATGGCCTCAAGTGCCGAAAGCGGATATTTGTGGGAAAGGAAGAGTTTATCTCCGATGAACAGGAAACCGAGGGTTTTCCCTAAAGGGTTGTCATTGACGATGGATGGTGACTCGAAGAACGAAGACAAAGGAAAATTTTCAAGAAGAGCGGAACATACCTGAAACAAAAAGAAACAAATCATTAGTTTTTTTTTAAAGTGAATACCGCACAAAATTCTCAACTGTTCCCAACCGTTTGGAGTCAGCGGGACCTTAAAGTAACAATATATGGAGAGAGAGCTAATTATTTTTACCCAACCTATACAAATTTTGATAAATCACTTTCTCCGGGTTTTTACGTCGTACACAATGAGAAAGAAAGAGACAACAAAATGTTATTAATTATCACACCGCTTTAAAGTATTGTTAGAATGTTCCTCGTGTCCCACGTCTCCGTTGACTTCGCCCACACGTTTTAATTCGCGAAATAAATTAACATAACTCAACGGTTTATTAGGTTACATGATATATTTTTTGTTTATAAGAATACTGTGAAAAAATGGTAATACGAATAAACAAAAACATTATGTCATTTAAAAATAATTTTGGATCGAGTAGTTCTGTTAGATACATGGAAGGTAATTAAGCTAAGTAAATATACTATTTAATTTAAAGAATATTAAAAATAGCACACATTAATTGAATTGCATTTATTTGCGTACGCCAGATCTCGAACCCGCGACCCCTGGATTCGTAGCTGAGGATCTTAGCCGCTCTGCCACGGAGGCAGTTCCAAATCAAAAGGAATTTTATACAAAATAAACAAATTGATAACAACGAGAATGTAAAAAGTTGTGACGATATCAATGAAAAAAAATGTTAACTAATCAATGTACCCTCCAAAATTATCATAGTAAAAGTTGAGCTTTTCCAAGAAATAACTTTCTGAGTATTTAAAAAAGGCCAAAACTTACTAAAACGGTACGCAGAAAAATATAAAAGACACTCACAACGGCAAATGAATTTTAAAATTGCATATTTAAATAATTCAAAGATTCTTTGACCAAAGTGGGAACACTGTATTAGCAAGATAATGAAAATATCAAATAAAATGTATGAAGTTAAGGTGCTAGTAGAGGTATCGCAGCGAGATTTGATGCGAACACGATACTTACACAGATGCATTGCTTACTTACAGCGTGTTTCAAACATATTATTCGAATTTGGTATAGAAAATTCCAGTAGAATTAAATAAAAATAAATATATTTTAAAAAAAGAACACAAAGTAAGTTTTCGAATAACTTTAAGTACGTTTCAAATATTAAAATTCGATCAAGGTAAAGGTATAATTTTTGTCCCTTTCTTGCATAAAACAATGAGTGGGCACAGACGAGACAAAACGTTGTTTTTCAGTGACGTTTCGCGAGAACATCACTGTCGGAAGAGTATACACTGTATAGCTGTACATTTGTACCAATACACACAATCCTAAGTGTGTGTTGGTTGTTTCATCTCTAAGGTTGCGACGGCACAGAAATTGCGTGTATTTATGTAATTGATCTCTACTACTCTATGAGTCTCTTTTGTATTGTATTTTATGTATTTACTTGTTTGTTCCATTTTCTTTTGCAATACTTTTTGAAATTTGGCTTAGTGAAAATATTATTAATGAAAATGAAATAATTACTTTGTAAAGAGACCAAAGATTTTATTTTAATTTTTATTACCGACCGGTATTGCTTAGCCTAGCATCAAGCATCACCAGGAAAAAAAAATTCATTTTGTTTTATAATTGTATCCTTCCGGAATGAGTTTTTTTTACTGCTTGGCAATAATATATCAAAAATTTATTTTCGCACTATATTATAATTTTAATAAATAAATATACGAGGTGCTTAGAAGCAAAGGCAGCAATTTACAACAGTTCTGTAACATTGTCAACTTTTAAATGATTATTATAAAGAAACAGATTTCGTGTATCAAAATGCTTGTGTTCATTAAACTAGGAAAAATTTGAAACAATAATTTCTAAATGTATCGACGTATCATCGCCGTACTGGCAAAAGGGCTGAAGCGCCACTTTGGGAAGTTTTCACAAGAGCGCTTTAGAGCTTTTTTGTTTTACAATAAAATTCATAAGTCTTCAGTACCTGGTTTGATTTTGTAAAAAATAGAAGTTAACTAAAGTAACTCGATGCTCTCACAGAATTACCTAAAGCGACAAAAAACTTTTAAAAAAGTCACAAACTTGTGTCGCTTGAGTCAAGCCTTCTCCCAAATGGTGAATATATTTTAGATAGCTGAAGAGCCACAAAAGTCTTCAGAATCAAACGAGAGTCAGAGCATTCGATGCAGAAAAATAACCTGATCAAAACTGCATACTTTACACATTTTCGACCAAAGTGTCGTTTAAGCCATTTTGCCTTTCCAGCGATGATATTTATGAAAGAAAAGTGTACAAAACGCTTAAGAAATAATAAAGAATGAAAAATATTGCTGCTTTTCATATGTACACAGGAAAAACAATAAACCTACGTCACAAATATATTAATTAAATAAAAACACACGTTGTTTTAATCCACTTTATTTTTGTATAAGTCAACTAGTTTCGATTCTGCTGAATCTTCATCGGGACTTAAAAATATACTAATTAGTATATTTTTAAGTCCCGATGAAGATTCAGCAGAATCGAAACTAGTAGACATATACAAAAATAAAGTGGATTAAAACAACGTGTGTTTTTATTTTATTAATCATGTCAATCCACAAAGTGTTTGCTTATTCTGATAATTCACAAATATATGTTTTTAAAGTTTATTTATGTTGTACGGAGAGAGGGGTGGAATTCTACGGCAGTGTTGGTGTGCAATTGACCGTTAACATATGAAGTTCTTCCGGTCCACATTTTTTTGCATAAAATGACAAAATTTCCACCCCCATCCCCCGGATATATCCGTGTTGCTTAGGGAGGTTGGCGGCTCCATAGATCACATCGCTGTTTGGACCAAATATCGGCTATTTAATTCTATTTAGGGCCGGTCCGGCCGGGCCGAATAAATAATTGAAAAAGTTCCGCGGACCGGCCCTATATCATCGAAAAATGTGCTCCGGTAAACAGGCCCGTGTGAAAATTCACATCGGGAGCGAAAGGGTTCGAGGAATTAATTCCGGCTGATTTAGTGGTTGTCGGGCTTAAAAACGCTGGAAATACCCAGAATAATACACACCCCTGTCGCGCCAGTGGCGTGCCGTGATTTTCGTTCTGACGAATGACGATAAAAACTAGTTTTATGGTTTTTCAGGATTAAATTGCTTTGGGAAATTTTTCAATTTTTATTTTATTTTTTAAAGATTGTTTTGTTTTTGTATTTTTATTTAGATGTATGCAAATTTTTTTTTCACACATCTAGTAAGAAAAACATTTTTACATTTAACAATAATACGAACAAAGCACATAAGGTTTTTATACAGCATATATAAATTGAAATCTTAGTAAACTTAAGAATCATAGGTTTTTTTTATCATATTAATAATAATACTTAATAGTTAATACTGCACAAGAGTCCCAACTGCTCTCAACCATCTAGAAGCAGTGAGACTATGGCATCCCATATAGGGGTATATTGTGAGACTGAAAGTACTAGGGAGGGGAAGGAGATGGAGAAAAAAATGAAGTTCCTGGCACAGAACCTGGCTTCAGATCTGGTCAAACACGGTTGAGGCCATTTGAAGCAACGTTTCGTTTCGAATGGTGGCCTTTCACCAGAATAAAAGGGTTTAACAGGGTAATATCTGTACCATTATAAAGTATATATTATTTTATACGAATCAAATGTGTTATGACACATATTAATTGAATAAAATTTATTTGCGCACGCTGGGTTTGAACCCGCTACCTCTGGTTTCATAGTCGAGCGTCTTACCACTCGACCACGGAGGCCGTCAAATTGTTGAGTACATTGAGAGCCTCCGTGGTCGAGTGGTAAAACGCTCGACTACGAATCCAGAGGTCACTGGTTCACACCCGGCGTGCGCAAATAACTTTTATTAACATGTGTCACAACAAATTTACTTCATAAAAAATACGGTATATTTTCGGCACATTCCAGAGGGGTAGATACTCTCAGTATCGCCCTAGTGAAAGACCGCCGCTCAGAATCTAAAAGTTGCTTGAAATGGATTTAGCTGTGATTGGTGACCACATTCAAATAGCCAGGTACTCCACAACCTTCCTCGTCTCTATCTACTTCTCCCCATTTCTTTCAGCCTCACAACATACCCCAATTGGAGATGTCAAAGTCCCACAAGTCCGAGCAGTTCTCATAGAAACTTATTTAATATTCGTAGATACTTTCAGTATCGCCCTAGTTAAAGGACGCCATTCAAACTCAAAAAAATTCCTGAAATGGTTATTGCTGTGCCTGATGATTAGATTTGAATAACCAAGTACTTCGCAACCATCCTCTTACCCATCTCATTCTCCTCCCCAGTCCCTTCAGCATCACAACATGCCCCAATTAAGAATACCATAGTCCGACTGGCTCAAGGAATTTAGAACCCTTGTGAGTTTTTATTTTTGTTATTATTTTTTTCATCATAACAATATAAGGGTGGTGTAGTGCTGTGCCTGTCTCGCTAGGAAATCTTGTATTGTTAAAAAATATGTTTCTAAATCATATACCTACCCAAAAAATATTTCGTGTTTGCAAATCCCATTTGTTATAGTAAAGGGGTGAATCTTGGGGATTTTACTCTTTAGGGAGAGGATATAAATTTTCACAGTATTTTCCAACAATAATATTTGGATGTATTCCAAAAACAGGGGAAAAAATTACAGCATGCCCTTGGACGAGGGTTGAAAAATAATTTCATTTACTGTGTTGATATGTTTGTTCATGAGAATGTTGTTAACCTTACTTGGTCCATTAATTAGCCCATTTATAAATTATACATTTTATTGGTTTTGTACTATTAACATGAGAAAAACATATTTCGTTAAACCAAATTGTTTTAAAATGAATAAAACATTGCCAAAATGTCAAAAAATGTGTGATCTACATTTGAAATATAACCACGTCAAGGAATTAAAAAAAAAGAGATAATTAATAATAATATCCTATTCTTAAGTATTAAGCCTCAGTAATCAAAAATGGCGCTAACCATCACTTTGTAGGATTTTAATAAAAGTAATACTATAAATGATTCATCTGTTATATAACGGTCGGTGGCTGAGTGGGCAAACGGGTCGGATTCCTACCCGGCCGTCGTGCGTTCATTTTCTCTGCTGGCTTAGTCCTCCATCATTGCAGAAGCAACGTCTTCCGCTTATTATGATGGCAGTAGGAGTTTTAAAAATATTTTCAGGTTATTCGTAACCCGGGAATGTTTGTATTTTATTTTTTAAAAGATAGAAACGATATATACAGTATATGGGTAGTTATATTATATACTATGGTATATTGTGAGAAAATGTTGAGTAAATACATGATTTAACTGTAATCTTTTAAATTCTATGAATAACATACTAAAATATCAGTAAAAAGTGCAGTTTGAAAGCCGGCGAAGGCATTTTTAAACGTTTTACCTAAAATTCCAGAATGCATTTCATAAAGAATTTAAAAGATTACTGTTTAAGAATTGTATGCACTGGAAACCTCCGACATTTTCCTAACTAGCCGTATAGAATTAACAGACAAATCATTTGCAGTATTGCTTCTATGAGATTGGGTACTCATCCCAAGAGAAGATATAGATATATAGTTATAGTTATAAAGGAGTGTGAAAAGAATATACGATGCCGAAGTGAATGGAAGAAGAAGTCGAGGACGCCCGAGAAAGACATGGCACGATCAAGTAAATCAAATATTTGAATCGAGTCATGTGAAGAGTCAGAATAACAGAAGAGTATGTATGAGACGATGTATGAATGTGAATGAAGCAAGGAGTGTGTGCCAAGACAGAGTTATATGACAGTCCGTCTTATCTGCCTACCCCTACGGAGAAACGGCGTGATGGTTAGTTAGTTATAAAAAGATATTTTATAGTGTTCAGGTAAACCAATATTACTCCTAATGTTGATTTACTGAATAACTGCAAACCACTGAACGGATAGTCTCTAGAAGTGTGATCTATACAGATTCGAAAGAAAACTGATGTCGCCAATTTACACAAAACCTTCCCCCCCCTTACGCCCCAGACAGATCAGTGAAAATGTTTTTTTTGTTCAAGGAATAATTTTGACATTTGAAAATCTATGATCAATTTCCTCCAGAAGATAAGATTTTTTTTGCCTATTCGGGCAGATAGATACGCTCCCAAGACACTTCTATCGGTGCATTTATTCAGTGGCAGATATAATGTACATAATAAAATGGCTACTACACCTTCTAGCGATAGTTAAGAACTAACACGAATGGCGCCATAAAAATTAGTCATGTTTTATTATGCCGAGGAAACGGGATTAAAAGCTTTTCACCCGTTTGCCAACTACCTATTTTAAATATATCAAGCCTTAATAATTTTATATTTTCCTATGTACTACAGCGCTCTTAAGGTGATTTTTCACAAAAAAACGGCGCTATACAAATTATCAAAATATTATTAGTATATTGATATTATTATTTTTACTAACTCACTCTACCAAGCTATGCTATGCAGAGACACTCGAGGGTCTAGCGTCATTAATAGGTAAATGCAGCTCCACTGCTTCAAAAAGAAAGAAAAGCGACAGATAGTGTTCAGTGTTAAAAGAGCAGTGGGTTGCCGACCCCTGACCTATTCGAAGAAAATATATGATCGTAACAATATACTAATACAAATGTAAACGAGTACAATAGTGAGTTCGTACCTATACATAGTTTCAGATTAAGTGTCGATTATTTATGCGAAATCGTTGTTTTCTTGGCAGATTTCCAACGGTTTTTGTAGGCGGACGGATATTGATTTTATAAACATTATATTATTGCCGATAAAGAAACCGATAGCGTAATAGGTAAAACCGATAGGTTATACACAACGTCGATAGTATGCACGATACAAAATGCGAAACGAGTCCTCATAAAAAGATAATAGCACAAAGGAATTGTGAATTATATTCTTATGGAACCTCGGATTGCGAGTAACTTTGTTTGCGTGCGTTTCGCATAACAAGCATTTTTTTTTAAATAATTTTGAATTCGATAACGAGGTCTTGCTGTACGACCAATTATATTTTATATTTTTGAAGAAAGCAATCACTTTGTGGTTTGACACATATTTAAAGAAATTAAAAAAACTTCTTTAAGTCATATCACATCATCAAACCTTCTCAGTTGACGTTTTATTTCATTAAATTCATAATATATGTCTCTTTCTCTCTGTTCCTTTGTTATAATTTTAAATTTTATTCTATTTTTTTCTCAATGTTTTGTTATTTTATTTTATATTTTGTTTTCTGTGTGTATATATAACCGCACACTTTGTATTTTTTGTTTGGTTTAATTTTGTACCCTGGTGATGCTTAGGCTAAGCGAAACCAAGTTATTTTTTTAATTTCTTCAATTATATTTTAACTTTTGGAATGCCGGATTGCCGCAAGGTACAACCTTCCATCGTACCTTGATGACTGTAATATTGTAATTACTTACTTCTGTTTTATAAAATGATTTTTAGTCAATTATGCTCTACTATCTTATCTTCTCAGCCAATAAGTTTATGTGTTTTTTTTCGAATTGTATGTGTAAACGGCATCCGTGGGTTTTCTGGAATAGCTACTTGAATATTTTTTATTTCGTTTTATTGTATTTTGGTGTGGCAGAATCCATTTTTTTTTTTTTTAAATGTTTGAGGCTTTCCTGTAAATACAAACAATAATGTCACTTTAAAAATTGACCTTTTTCAGCCGTACTAACGTGCACAAACTTCAAATATTTACTACTCGACTTGTACCGAACTTAACGCAGTGCAAAATATCTCTATGGATTGATTATTTTGCTGACAAACGATTACGGTTCATTTAAATATGCGAACAACGGGTTTTAAAGGATAAAAACTCCTGAAAAAATAATGATAAATGGCCTAGAGTCCTATAGGACACTCCGGCACACTAGAGGTTAAATATGAACATTTCCAACAACATCAGTTCCAAATTTGAAAAGTTCACACTACGTAATCACGAAGGAAATTGAACAATGTTTAAAAACTCTCTGAGCGGATCCATTAAATTAATGTGGGTACCTACCTCCCCCACATAGCATTGGAAAGGGAGCCGCTAAATTAGGGCATTGAATATGAACTGGTCACGCCTAAAAAACTTCTCCCAAATCGATATCAAACTATACCAGTTACCTACCCATATAGCATAGTATATGATGACAATGATGAGTCATTAGAAAATTTAATGTGCACGACTCTCTGTATAATATTCATTATGTACTTCATCAATAAATAGTGGAAAACAGACGACATTCAAAAGTAGGAAAAGTGGAACAATTGTTTTCCATTACTCTGGCAACACCGCGAAAGGCCGATTTAAAAAATATATTATATAAAGTACACTCAGATGTGAGGTTGACTTTCGAATTTGATAGTGTGGCATTCGATAGGAAAAATGGCAAACTTTGTTTTTTTACTTATTTTTTGTTTGGTTTTAATTAAAATTATTATAGACTCCTCAAAACATTTTATTTAATGAAACATAATAAGTTATATAATTTAATATTATTATTGTAAAGTTCTGATATTTTTGACGTTCGAGGCCATTATTAAACTGTGGTAAGACCACATGGAAACGGTTTATTTATTTGATTTTAGTGTACTGTTCAATTAGTAATTTCGGTAAAAACCGAATTAACTTGAAATTCTATTCTATGATGTACTTAACTTTCAAATCGGTTTTCCTCCATGCAATGATTACAAACTATTAATGCTTTATATTTTTGTAGAAAGAAATCCCTTTGTGGTTTGACATATTTCAATTTTTTTTAAATACAGTTTAATTTTGTGCCCTGATGGTGTTAGGCTAAGCGAAACCGGTTGGTCATAAAAATTAAAATAATATCCGTGGTCTTATAAAAAAACGTTTTTTTTATTTCTTTATTAATACTTTACTGAAGGGATGTTTTACTTATTTTTTTATAATGTAAATATAAAATAATTGAGAAAATTATAATTCATAATATTTTTTTTAAGTTCACTATTATTATATACTATTTTAAAATGAGCATTATTTTGTTTTTTCTTTAGGTATAAAATGTAATGTGTTCACTATAAACAATTGCAGAATTGTTACGTTGTAAAATATATGTATATTTGTATCGTATCCACTGCCATTAATTATAGGATTTAGTGCCTTGCAACTTTACCTACTTTTAATGTATCTTATATGGTATCAAGAGAGTTTTACGGTCAGTATCTGTTGTATCATCTAACATTGTGTAACAAATATCATCATTTTTTTTATATTATTTTACTTGTACTCACTGTCACCTTCCTCAGAATAGGTTCTTATGACCTAGTGAGGTAGGTAATGTAAAAAAAAAATATGTAAGAAAATATTAAAATAAAAAAATGATTTGCCATTAGTTTTTTTCCCGGAGTATAGCTTTAACGCCGGGGAGGAATTTTTCGCTAGTGTTTGTCAATTAAGTTTCAGTACTCCGAATACTGAAACCGTAAATATCATTACATATTCATCGAATTGATTGGAAAAGCTTTGATTTATCCCCGTACGAGTTGATCAAATAATCCAATTCAATATCGACGAAAATATTAAAAAGCATTTCGCGTGGGAAATAGAAACAAAGAGGGCGCCAGATCCCACCATTCAAAATCATCCCGAACAAAAAACAAACAGATTTCAAAAATCATAGGCGTTCGTTCAGCTCGGTCCAGCGCGCTAACAAATAATCTGAACTAAAAACAAAATCAAAGGAACGGTATCGTTAACCTGAGTAAAAAGGTTCATTCATTTTGCTTGGTAAAGAAATATGTCCCGTTTTACGATATGATTTTATTTCTAGTAAGCGTGTTTGATACGTCAAAAATCTAACGTTTCAAAAAAATTATTAAATCGCCCTAAAGAATCGTCTGAAGTAATCACAACATGGAAAAAGTATCATTGACTCGAGTAAAAAGGTTCATTCATTTACACTTAGGGGCTGTTTCATCACCTCTGAGTAAACTGTTAAGTAACTGCTTGTCAAGTAACTTTAGTCGTAAGTTTAACACGGCGGTAAACCGGCGACAATTTCGTCACCGTCAAAAAGCTCCCAATTAGTTAATCGTAGGATTGAGTAGTTTAAACAGACATTTACTTAACGGGTAGCGTTATTCAGCGGTGGTAAAACGGATAGTATGTGTTGCTTGACGAGTAGCACTAATCGATGGTTAACTCAGAGGGGGTGAAATACTGTCAAATATGAAAATATAGGAGAAAAGTAATACTCGAAAATATATTAGAAACATTGTTAAAATATCATGCTGCCTTATGCTAGGGGAAATATGACGTCATATGTACCTTGGATACGGGAGAAAAATATTCAAAAGCTCGAGGCAAAAAGTAACATTCGTTTGCATAAAAAATCTAAAACCAGCTCATCGATATTCGGTACTTTTGACTTATGGGTGTATTTTGTCTGTCTGTATTGACTGGTGACTCGTAGCTCGGATATAACGAACGGAGGAAAAACTGGTTGGTAAAAAAGAGGCGGGAAAGTTCAATCACAATGATTTTGTCCATAGACAAAAAAAACAACAGTCGGCCGCAACAAGCTGTGCGCTCTTCCCAATCGATATTAAATTACAAAACGGACACGTGATAAACGGAATTCGATAAATTAATTTATGGCTTTATGGTTAAGAGAAATTACGTTAAGAGAACCCTAGAATTATATTGCTGAGGGGTGTTCCCAAAAAAAAGAGGAAACCTAATAATAGAACAAATTTCTTTGCTTTCGTACCCGTTCTACTTGATTGCGGAAAAACACAGTAGTTATTTTTTTAAATTTAGAGGTAGGTGAAGTGAAAATATTTAAAAAAGAAAACATAACATTAAGTAATAAGTCTTTTTTTAATAAAATTAAAATTCACGCCGACGTTAAGTTAAGCACAGACGTAACGTGTTTATTGGCCCACTCTCATAACTAGCAAAGAAGTCTGGCGTCATGAAATTTGTTTATCCCTGGAATTTATTTACCAAATAAAATAAGTCATCTTCATCATAAGCTATGGAGCTTAAAAATGTGCAGTGACCTGCTAAAAAGATTAAGACAAGATGCGATGTTGTTTCTCCATACTTGTAATTATTCAACTGGAAAAAAAAGTATTTTTTTAAACTCGGGCGAAGCCGGGTAGTAACTGCAAGTAAACCGTTATAGTGAGATACAAGGACGTCTCGCGACGAGAAACTAAAATGTGTGGTCATGTAAATTTTTAATTTTATTTTAGTAAAAAAACTATTAGTGTCACGTGGTAGTTACTCTCAATATCTTGGTGAAAGATTACCATTCAGAATCGAAACGTTGCTCTAACTTCCTTTTCCCATCTCCTTCCCCCACTGCTGCCCAACTTCAACCTCACAACATACCACAGTTAGGGATGCCATAGTCCAATTGGTTTCAGGCAGTTGGATTATGTATGCGGTGTTCACAAAAAATGTAATAATCGACCCTTAAATTAAATTTAATTGAAAAACAACGTGAACCACAAATCTATATGAACTATAAATTTATTGCATATTCGTAAAAAGCATTTACTTTGTGGCTTGCCATATTTATAAATAAAACACACCGGTTTCGAAAGTACCCTTTCATCGTCAGGACAATATTAAAATTTAATATTGATATAAATTTATAATTTAATATTAAATAACTTTCGAAACCGGTAGACGTGATATTAAATAATAAAGTGGTTTTAAACAAAGTTTATGTGTTTTATTTATAAATTTATTGATTTAAACCATCTTTTTTATTTATTGGAATAGTTGAAAAACTCCTACTACTATCATCATAATATGATAATATTGCTTAAGCAATTATGGAGGACGTAGCTAGAGCAGAGGAATAGAACCCATGACGCGTGGGTGGAAACCCCACACATCTGCCCGCCCAGCTATAAACCGGTAATTATACAATCGACCCCGTTTTTTCAATGCACGTCCCTTTGGCAAACAGTGAGAGTACGCCGACCGTAAAGAGGGGGGGTACAGCGGACATAAAGTTGGCCGACTCGTGAATTTGTATCGATTCGCAAGCGGCGGCGAACGGCCAACCCTACGCTTTTAATCTATGCAAATCATGCAAATGCGGTAGATACGGTCATAACAAAAAGTCGAGCGGGTGTGAACGGAATAGACAGTAGCGGAAAGGAACGGATCGAACGAAATGAAACGGATGAAATTATAGGATGAATTTGTACGTTTCGAATTTATGGTGAACGGATATTAAATTTAATCTTCAATATTTTTATTTATAAATTAACGGATTAAAGTCCAATTACAAAAAAATACAAAACACGAAATTGAAAAAAAGAGCGACAGATAGAACAGCACATACATAGTATTAAATATAGCAATGATAAAAATAGGACAAAATATACATTAGAAAGAACATTAAAATCAAAGCCAAGGTCAAGCCAAAGTTTTGGAAGAGTCGTACAGAATGACAAAAATCATCCAGACTGCTACCAAAAATGTTAAGACCGTGGCTTGAGTTAACAAGTCTCGACATTCTGGACAACGGAGAACGATACCCATAATGAGTAGAGTGATGATTGAGTAACAGCAATTCATTGTTTCTGAGTCTACGGCAAGGAATGTTGAACTGGATGAGTTGCAAAAGAGAAGGTGAGTCTATAAAACAAATCAATTGAATCACGTAGACATCAAATCGAAGAGTTAAAAATGATTACTAGCTGGTACACGTAGATTTCAAAATGAGAAAAAGCGTAAAAATAAATATTTACGAATGTTTTTTTTTATTACTGTAAGAATTTTTTAAATTATACCGCACAAGATTTACATCCGACGGGATCCAGTAAGAGTGTGACATACATATTTTGTATGATATCGTGAGGCTGAAAGAAATTGGAAAGTTGAAAGAAATTAATGGAAAAAATGAATGCTAAAACCAGATATTCATCAACAATCCTTTTGTCATGTTTATACAGTAAATCAAACAAAGACCTGGCAAAGTTCATAATAAATTAAATAGAAATCAATTCTAATACGTTTTTGCGCTACGCAGTAATCGAACCCGCGACCTACTCAATTGCGTAGACCACTACGTTATGGAGCCTGTCAAATACATTGATGTACAAAAGTGTTAATCATATTTTTTTCGATAGCGAAGGTAAAACTAGTACTGAATTCCAGGCAGGGAATGACTTTAATAAACACGTGATCAAATAATCAATCATCAGACGGTAATTTATGCCAGCTGTGGTGTAACTGTGTAACCTTTGTCAAAGGCACTATACAACAGAAGTCTGATGGGGGTATCCGTGTGCCCGAAATAAGCCCACTTTTCCCTTACTTCTGGTGAAAGTGATCGAAAATGTTCATTTATCGAAAATCTCACTTCATCAAATTGCATTGGCCTTGGCAAATTTCATTGGCCTTTGTCAAAGGCACAAAACAACAGAAGTGTGTGGTGGGCGTATCCGTGTGCCCAAAGTAAGCTTAATTTTCCCTTACTTCTGGTGAAAGTGATTGAAAATGTTCATATATCGAAAGTCTTACTTGAACAAATAATACATTTCATTGGCATTTGTAAAAACACTAAACGACAGAAGTGTGTGGTGGGCGTATCCGTGTGCCCGAAGTAAGCAAAAAAATCTCTACTTCTGTTGAAAGTGATCGAAAATGTTAATATATCGAAAGTCTTACTTGAACAAACAATAAATTCCAATGGCCAGTTTGAGGCCTAGGAGTCTAAAGCCTGATTCACACCAACGTCCGGTTCCGCAGATTTTTTCGCAGATTTTTTTTTATCAAAAACCATTTTTTTATCACTAAATAATATTTTTATTAATTATTAATTATTAAAAACATCATTTAGTGATAAAAAAATGGTTTAAAAAAAAAAAATCTGCGTTGTAAGTATTTTTACACTTCAAAATAATTATTTAACTAAATAAGTAGTTAAATATCACAAGGGTGGGCAGAAGGATATACTGCCACACAAATTTGTCTTGGCACATACTCCTTGATTGATATTCATACCATATCAATAAGTTTTCTTGCGGAACAATATCGGCACTGAGCGGAACCGGACGTTGGTGTGAATCTACCTTAAAGGTTTATAAATGTAAATTGGCGTCTTCAGTGGTATTCTTTCAAATCGGTATATTTATTTATTTCAACAATACTTTAGAACCTTTTAGATATTATCACAGTTCCAGAAATTAAATGTTCAGGTTAAAGGGCATAGAGAAAGTTAAAATGCTACGTGATTGCTCTCGTGAATTTAACTTGAAAACTCATAAAATATTAATGTTCCGTACACCAAAGATTTCTACATGATGTATGATATGTATTTGTTTTAAATTCCGAGACAAGATACTTAGATAATTTTATGGTAATTTTAGCCATAGTTTTTAAGAGTTGTTAAGTGTCCTTGAGGTGAATTTTTACTAATATGTCGCTATATTATTATTATTATCAGTGGAAAATGATCCTTGTCGTCTTGTTGTTCCTGGCGGTATTGCCGTGCAGTTCGAAGGTTGCTTCTTAACCCACGTGACTAAAAAAAATACAAACCGAAATTCGATGAAGGATGTCAAATTCTTCATTTATTTGTTTTTATTTCGTACAACTCTGTTTGAATATTAATTTTAAAATAAACATATTTTTATAAATGTTGATATTGAAAGGATTCCTTTAAGAGGTTTCGCAATTTGAAAATTTTCTATAAGTCTTTCAGTGGCTTTACCATAACTTAAAAATAATAATAACCCTTGCCTCAAATTTAAGGGTGCTTTTCAAACACCACAGTAAAAAAATTCATAGCTATCGCTATTTGGATTAAACGAATCTTTGTTTGTAACGAAAAAAAAAAGGAAAAATAATAATAACAATATTATTTTTTATTTTTTTACTTAATTTGAAATGTACCTTATACTGTAAAACGTAACTATAGAGAGCTATAACTATGATTTGAATTAGTATACCCACGCACTGGCTTTTGCCTATGTGGGATTTTTGTTATGTCTACATTATTTTTTATTATTTCTGTAATTTTTTAAATGTATGTAACAAAATAAATCAAATAAAAAACGACAATGCCTTGGGAAGGCGATATAGCTAACATACATAAAATAACTATACCTAAAAGCAAGGGCGTATACATATGTCATACAAAAATGAAGATTTTTCAATTTGATTTGACCAAACTGAAAAAATCTCGAAAATGTTTTTTAATAAAGGGTCGACTACAGCACCAATGAAAGGTAAAAATACCTATGTTATAAATATGCAAAATAATTTCTTTTTTTTTGGGTTAAAATTATTACTTTAACAAGGGTAGCACGAAACAGAAAGGTTGTATAAAACTTAAGTACACAAAGAATCATAATTTGTTTTTTTTTCATTACTTCGCGATAGAAGATAAAATTTTTAACTAAAAACGGACAAAGCGTGACGTCACCGCCGCCCACCACGTGATCTAATAATAATCCTTTGCGGATCAATCGCCGATTTCTATGCGATCCGCGCCGCAGATCGGATCCGTCGATAATTCCCATCAGGACGGCAGGAGTTGCAAAATGTTAACTAACCAACACGCCGTTTCCCCGCAGGGGTAGGCAGAGAGGACGGATCGCCATATAACTATCTTGGCACACACTCCTTGCTTCGTTCACATTCATTTATAGTATCATACATACTCTTCTGTTATTATGACCCTTCACATGACCCGATTCAAGTATTTGATTTACTTGATCGTGCCATGTCTTCCTCGGACGTCGTCGACTTCTTCTTCCATTCACTTTCGCATCATATATTCTTTTCACACTCCTTTCTTCGATCATTCGCTCTACATGCCCAAACCATCTAAACGTCTACTTCTTTATCCTATTCATAACGCTCACATCAGCCTTGCATTCTTTCCGGATATCCACCTTTTTAAAACGGTCACACGTGGTTTTACCGCCCATGTGTCTCAGGGATCTCATTTCCACAGCATTCAGTCTACTTTCATCCTTCCCCTGCCAGTTCCATGCCTCACTGCCAGTACATCAGGGTTGGTGTAAGCACTCCATTGTGGACTGATAGCTTCTCGCTTTCGCTTCTTTGGACAATTTCTTATATGCGCCAACAGCGTTCAGTCCTCCATTAATGGAGTTTCCTGCATTCACCCTTCTTTCAATATCCTTATCAGCTTTTCCGTCTCTCGGTTGAAAAAGGTTGCGGACACTTAAACTACGCCAGTCATTTTACAGGGCGAGATAAAGGCTTAATGAATTGCAAAGCGAACAATGAGGCGGCGGCCGCAAGGGGATGAGAACTCTGCCGAAAGCGACCGAAGGCTTTCTTCTGTGATCCGGTTAACAACTTTTAGCAATTAGGGAAACGAGGCCTTCTCTTAGGGCGATTTTTGGCAACTGACGAAGGTAAATAAGATATTGAATACATTTAGGGAGGGTGTTTGTGTAATCTAAGATGTTGCTATCAAAATCGCGGTGGGGCTTTGTCTAGAAGATAAAATGTTTTCGACTAGTACTTCAATCGGACGATCTCTGAAGTTGATTTGTAAAATGTAAAAAATAAGGAAGTGAATCTGTTTGTTTGAAACAACAAAAGCCATTGAACGTTTTGAAATGAGTAAAAATTAATTAGAAGGCGAGACTCAAGGAGAATCAGAGAACGTTATCATTTGGTTAAAATAAACATTCATATTCTTAGAGTACTCGTTAGAGTGGTATCTATCCAAGGCAGTGTAGTCAGTTTTTGATGATTTTTACCTGACTCGGCGGACCTGGGCGTGGCTAAGACTAAGGTTAGGTTATGTATACATCCATTCATAGCACATATCAACATAATGTTTTTGTTTATTCGTATAACCACTTTTTCACAGTATTGTTTTCAACAAAAATATAGCATTTAATCTAAAAAACCGTTTAGTTATGTCAAGTTTAGTGGCATAATAAAAAAAAAATGGGCGGAGTCCCGCGGTAACCCAGGAGCCCAAGATCATCGCGATAGTACATAGAAGCGGTGTATTACATTTGTTGTCTCTTTCTCTCTCATGGTGTACGACGTAAAAACCCGGAGAAAGTGATTTATCGCAAGTTTGTATAGGTTGGGTAAAAATAATTAGCTCTCTCTCCATACATTATTACTCCAAGTTCATATTTATGATACCGATCATGATTTTAGATGGTTTTAATTTGAATATGTCACACAATATTACACTCCTATACGACGAACTCAACATCTGGGAAAGAAATACTCCGATGTTATTGATATATTTAGTACGTCAATATCACAATACAAGTATACCTTAGTACAGTGTTTTTCATCTAGTAGAGCTAAATTATTTTTAGTAACTATTTAGCTCTGGATGTATCTGTTATTAAATACTATATATTATTTCTTGTACAATATTTTTGCACTGTTTATGAGTGAATTGTTTTTAAAAAATGCAAACATTTGTGTAACAGCTCAAATAAATAAATATATGTTTTATTTTATTTTCTCGTTGTCATATTACGTTAGGAAACTTAGTGTGAAGCGCACATTGGGTGAACTATTACAAAACTGCGCTACATAAATTCTCTTTTATCTTTTTTTTTCTTTAAAAAAAAAAAAGAAAGACAAACATTTCTGGGTTACGAATAACCTGTCAATTTTTGCAAAACCCCTACTGCCATCATAAAAAGCGGAAGATGTTGCTTGTGCAATGATGGAGGACTTAGCCAGCAGAGGAATTGAACGCACGACGCCCGGGTGGGAATCCGACGCGTTTGTCCACTCAGCTACTTACTGGCCGGTCTGTTATTATTATTTTAATATCGCTGTCCAACCTCCGATGAGAGACTTACAAGAAGGAGACAATAATAAAAATAATGTAAATGAAATAATAAACTTTGCAAAAAACCACAGATTTAATTTTACTTTTTAATGCTGACCGGTTTCGCTTAGCCCAAGCATCATCAAGGTACAAAATTAAACGAAACAAAAAAATACAAAGTGAGCGGTTATTTAAACATTCACAATATAAAATAAAATAAAAGAATAGCGAGAAAACAATAGAATAACATTTAAAATTATAACAAAGGAACGTAGAGAAAGAGACATATAATATGAAATAAAAGAGGCGAAACGTCAACTGAGAAGGTGATTAAAGAATAATGAGAAATTTTATGAGTTTACAGGAAATATACTTAATATTGGACTACTGTACAAATTAAAATGATTATTAAGAATATGACTTTTACCTTTTATGGCTTTCTTTATTTATAGTGCTAAAACTACATATTTATATACGAGGCCCGTTCAAAAGAAAAGGTGAATTTTGAATTTTCGCGGGCTGTGTACATTCGATTATCGATTTTTTGTTTGTTATGTTGGTATACATATGTTATTAGTGGTTTGTTTTTGACAACTGGAAAGGTTAGTCACGTTTTTGTGTGTTCTTCGATTTTTTAACTTTTGAAAAAAATGGATCAAAGAATAAAATCCATGATTTGTTTTTCCACAACTCCAGGACGCTCATCGTCATTAACATCTTCTCGGGCTTCTGAAAAGTGTTTATAAGTGGTACAAAACTCCTGATCCAAAATGGCTGATAATGCTAACATATGATAAACATATGTGTACCAACATAACAACAAAAAATCGATAATCGAATGTACACAGCCCGCGAAAGTTCACAATTTACCTTTTCTTTTGAACAGGCTATGTATATATTAATTCAACTTATTTTTAAAAGACCATTTGTTGTTACTGTTAAAAGAAAATAAGAAGAAGATTTCGAAATAATGGAATATTAGGCAAAACCGGATAATTAAACTAGCGTTCTATAAATAAAACTTACAATTTTAATTTGTGAGAAAACCTGAACAATAATAAACCAAGTCATCGTCATCATCAGCTGTTTGGCAGCCCATAATTGATTTATTAATAATTTGGGCAACCATTTGGGTTATTTTTAATCCCTGGAGGTTATTAGTACGCCCGTAACTGCGCCATTTTCCTTCTCAAATATTCATTATGTTTGTTCGTAGCATTTTCAAAAGCAAAAAAAAAACAGTTTCATTTTTTACTTATATCATTATTGCTCGATCAATCGTCGGGGGTAAAGAAAGAGTTTTCATTAGGCTTAAACACAAATTGATTAGAAAATACTAGATAATGACGCCACACTAAAAACTGAGTAATTACTTAAAGCACTTTAAATTTTCAAGATAATTAATTGTTAGGTTGTAATATGTATTCAATAAATAATCTGTTTCAAACGATGTTTTCGCGTGATGATATGCTCGTTTACATTTTAAATACAGATTCGATATGAATTGGTAAATAGGATAATGGTAATTTGATTGCCCTGATGTAAGCCAACGTCCGAAATCAGAGGCCACCATTACAAGTAATAACATGATATGCTACCGTTAGAATGATTGCACGTTTAGACTAGTTTTGTTACCTGCGAGTAGGTAGTGCAAAAAGTTAGGTTGTGGCATATACATGGAAAACCAAGACAAGTCATATTCATATAAATCTTACGAAAAATGTAGCACAACTAGTACCGTCTTTTCAGTTTCACCCGCTTATGAAAAGGATAGCCATTCAAAGAATATGTGTGTACGGATGAGATAGCTATATGAACGTCCCACGCTACTGTTATAATCGAGTATCGCGCAACTAGCCGTGGTTGTCTTCCACACACTTACGTATTTCTGCATTCACTATCTCACACCGTTTTCGAGTAGCTAAAAACCTTGTGAATAATTGTATTCATTTAAATAATAAGAAGTGATTTGTGGGTAATTATGAATGGAAAGAAACTCCATGAGATATATTTTTTGCTCCTGAATGATTTTTACACCTCTCAAAGCATTTTTTTCTCAGAAAGGAGCCTACAGCGACGCGTTTGTGACAGCTGGTGACAGCTTGTCTGTCGAACGAATGTTTGTGTGATACTAAACGCAGTAAATCTCAGGTATGTCTCTCGGTTTAGTGCATTCACGCGCGTTATCTCAATAACGTATCTACATTATTTGATTCACCTAAGGTGAATGGCTAAGTTAGGTTAGTTAAAGTATTTAAAAAATCCTTCTAGAGTTCGCATACAAAGTTGACGCCTAATAAACATTTTTTTTACTATTTTAATATCTTGCTAACATACATAGCAATCCCGATGAGTTATAAAAACTCACTCTTAACTAACTAACCATCACGCCGTTTCCCCGCAAATGGGACCGCCATACAACTCTGTCTTCTCATACATCGTCTTATACATATTCTTCTGTTATTCTGATTTTCATGACGATTCAAGTATTTGATTTACTTGATCGTGTCTTTTCTCGGGCGTCCTCGACTTCTTCTTCCATTCACTTTCGCATCATATATTCTTTTTCACACTCCTTTCTTCGTTCATTCGCTCTACATGCCCAAACCATCTAAGCGTCCCTTTCTTAATACTATCCATTACATCCGGATATCCATAACGGAAATCCGTCAAAGATCTCATTTCCACAGTATTCAGTCTACTTTCATCCTTCCTCTGCCAGTTCTGCCACTCACTCTGGGACAAGGGAAATCAAAGAATACACGATTCACAACAAATATACAATACAGAGTAATCAACAAACATAAATCATAAGAAATGTAACAACACATAAAAAATACAGCGTACAAAATGGGGTAATTAGTACAAAGATAAAATACAACTAAATTAAAAATAGAAACAAAATCTTTAAGTGCAGTGAATGAGGATGTTTTTACTCTGCCGGGAAAAGAAAACTGATTATAAAAGTATTTTCATTTTTTAAATGAATTTAAAAAATATTTCCGTAGAAAGCAATCACTTTGTGGTTTGACCTATTTAAAGAAATGAAAAAATAATTTTGTATAGGACCACAAATATTATTTTGATCTCTGTTCCTAAATGTTATTCTTTTGTTTTCTCATTGTTCTGTTATTTTATTTTATATTTTGTTCTCAATCTATAGGTATATGTAACCCTCATATTTTGTATTTTTTGTTAAGTTTAATTTTGTACCCTGATGGTGCTTAGGCTAAGCGAAACCGGTCGGTCATAAAAATTAAAATAATATCCGTGGTCTTATGAAAACTTGTTTTTTCATTTCTTTAAAAAATATTCTTTTAAAGCATTACTTTGATTTTTTTATTATGTTGACTGTTTTTGTAATTATCTGAAAGTGAGTTGTATAATGTGTAGCCAATATATACTAAAGATTTTATCCTAAACTTTGTGGTGTGTATAAGTGGAATGTGAATATTATTGTTATTATAATTTATATTTATTGTTATGCTATATGTTATGTTGGTTGTCTAGATTGCAAAGAAGTTTGATGTTAGTGTGCGTTGTTTGCTGAGTAATTTGTAGAATGGTGGTTGTAATTTCATGTTTGGGAAGGATCTTGATTGGAAGGATGCCGGTATCTGAATAAATATTTTTTAATTTCCACCATAAGAGGACCCGAAGATCGAGAGATCTCCCGGTTGTAGAACAGCTCTGTAATTAAATCTTACGTGCTATCCAACCGTTCCACCAGCCGAGAGAAGAACAACAAATTCCAAGAAAAGTTGCCTTCGGATGCGTATTCAAAACCAATTTTAGCGTTCGCATACCAAATTAAATACGCATCTAATCCAAATTTGTAAAAACAAAATTCACAAAGTTTCAGAATAATTTGAAAAATCCAATTACTCTCCTGTCGCAGCTAAGCCCTGGAAGGTCAAACTTAATCTCTTA
The DNA here is from genome assembly GCA_022651775.1 of Drusus annulatus. Classification (NCBI taxonomy): domain Eukaryota; kingdom Metazoa; phylum Arthropoda; class Insecta; order Trichoptera; family Limnephilidae; genus Drusus; species Drusus annulatus. The sequence goes on from JAGWCC010000338.1 coordinate 212,168, forward strand.
CAATGTGACGCTGAAATCATTGACGCCTATAAACGCTGGAAATTGCTAAACATTCATCTGAAACAAACGCGAATTACGAAAAACTAATGAAAATAACAACAAAAAAAATCGTGGTTTATAAGAATTAAATTTGCCATGGAAAATTTTTCAATTGTTGAGTACACTGACAGCTTCAAAACCGCTCGACTACGAATCCAGAGGCCACCGGTTCAAGCCCGGCGTGCTCAAATAACTTTAATTAATATGTGACATAACAAATTTAATTGAATGATTTAATAATACCAAATTTTAATTTTTATTACAGTATTTATTATTTAAGACCTGACCGGTTTACTTTATAACGGGCATCTTCAGACTGGTCGCCAGTCCAGTATTATTATTGAATCAATAAAATGGGGTTTTACCACGAATTAACAGTTAATGAGAAGAAATAATAAATTTAATTCGTATAAAATAATATACAGTATATTTGCGGCACGTTCCAGAGCGGTAGATACCTTAAGTATCGCCCTGGTGAAAGACCACCATTCAGAATCGAAACGTTGCTTGAAATGGTGTTAGACGTGTTTGTTGATCAGATCTGAATAGCCAGGTACTTTCCAATCTTACTCTTTCTCCATCTCCTTCTCATCCCCACTACCTTCAGCCTCACAACATACCCCAATTTGGGATTCCATTGTTTCACTGGCTCTAAACGGTTGGGAGCAGTTGGGAGGGTGCGGTATTAACTATAAAAGTACCTACTCAGAGCTACAGTTAAACAAAAGTTAAGTAAAATATAGTAAATTGATTTACATTTTCTTGTATGGAGATTTTTAGTTCCATTGACGAATAATAGAATTATTAAAAACTAGTAAAAAATATCTTCGAGCGGAAAGTAATAAACAAAAACATCTCATGAAAATGTTGACTATCTGTGTAACAATAGTTTTATACAACCTTTGTGTTTCATGCTACCCTTGTAGGAATAATCTTTTCAACCCATACAAATTCAGTATTTTAATATAACATGGGTATTTTTCAAATTCTTTTAGGTGTTCCAATTTCAGTCAATGGCGGGATTTAACTTTACTTGTCAAAAAAAAATATTAGTTTCTTTAATCCACCCATTTCAAATATAGAACAATGTCTGCTAAAATACATTACCGGTAGATACTTTATTAGGTAGGTAGGGATTCGAAAAGATTATTTTTTTAAATTTGATAATTTCATTTAACACCAGTTCTTAAATTTGAAAAAGTTCAAACTGGTACAGCCGTACGTACTCGCAAAGTAAAGTATTATATTGTGAAATTAATGATTTCTCTGCCCCTGCGGTGAAATTTTACCACGAATTTGTCTGATATCGCGAGTCTTATTATTATTTAAACGAAATACGAGGGACTAAAGAACCGACAAATGAAACACTTTAAAATGAGTCGTGATTTTGAAAACAGATTAAAATCTTTTTACAGCGAACATTGCAGAAGACCTGCCCGAAGCTAGTGAGATTATGGCATCTCCAATCTGGGTATGTTTGAGGGTGGTGGAAGTGGGGATGAAATGAGATGTGGAAGAGGAAGGTTGGGAAGTCCTGGCTAATCACACCTGGTCATAAAAAACGGCTAATGCCAGTTGAAGCAGCAACTTTCAACAGCTGGGCAAATGATGTGCACCTTTGGAGAATAGGAAATCATCCATAAGGGTCAGCACTAAAAAAATGACGCTCAACGTCACTCTGTAGCATTCTGATACAAGCAATACTACAAATGATTTATCTGCAATTTTTTTATAGGTAGTTAGAAAAATGTCTGAGGTTTCCAGTGAAACACAATTTTTTTAAATGTGATCCTTTAAATTCTATGAAAAACATACCAAAATGTTAGTAAAAGGTGCAGTTTGAAAACCAGCAAAGGCATTTTTGACTGTTTTACCTAAAATTCCAGTATGCGTTTCATGAAACATTAAAAATATTACTGTTTATGAATTGTAATCACTGCAAATTCTAACTACGCGTAAAGAATTAACCAACTAATAATTTGCTTGTACTACAAAGCCAATGTGTTTATATTTTTGGGTGCTGACCCTTAAATCACCCTCAGAATCTTATGCAATATCAGATTGTTTTGAAATTCTATGGGAGAAATACTAGCAAAAGGTTTATTTTAACAACAATATGCCTGTTAACAAAAATAAAAAATATACGAAACAAACAAAACATTTACATAAAAGCATCAAACAATACAATTCATATACCGCCGTGTAAATATTTCAAATAATTGTGTTTACAACATGTATGATGTAGGCAATATTAAAGCTTATAAATTATATAACTACAAACAACACCACGTATTTACCTAACTGAAACTTGGTGCATAGGGACAGTATGATATTTATAATTTGATGGCAATAAAATAATTTTAAGGGTTTAAACAATGTTGGAGGCAGATGTCACGACATGTAATATATAAATTTATAATATTTGAACCGGTAAACAATGAGCAAAGTGGCCGACAGTTCCAAGAGAATGCAGTGAAAGAAGTGAAAGTCGACGCGCTGTTCGTTGGTATTAAATAGGGGCAAGTAAAAATAATATTATATTTTTGTAGACAGCAATCACTTTGTGGTTTGACATATTTAAAGAAATTAAAAAATAACTTTGTATAGGGTCCGACAAATAACTTTTTTTTTTGAAAAAAGGGCGCAAAACATCTTTGTAGCTTCGGCTGTGTGGCACGTAGCGCCGTCCTGTTGAAACCAAATGTTGCCAATATCCTCCTCTTCAATTTTTGTGAACAAAAATTCGTTCAACATGGCCCGATAACGATCGCCATTGACTGTAACGGCCACTCCTTGCTCATTTTCAAAGAAAAATGGCCCAATTATGCCTCTGGACCAAAATCCGCACCAAACAGTGACTCACCGGCTTTTCAATGTATGCGTGCGGGTTTTCTGTGCCCCAAATACGACAATTTTGCTTTACATACCCGCCAAGATCAAAATGAGCTTCATCCGAAAAAGATGATTTTTTGGCAAAATCGGCATCTTCTGTAAGTCGATCGCAGGCCCACTCAGCGAAGCGAAAACGCATTGGATGGTCAGTTGGCTTCAACTCCTGAACCAATTGGACTTTGTATGGCGTCATACCGTCTTTATGCAAAATTCGTCTCAATGATGTCTCCGAAATGTTCAATTGTTGAGAACGACGGTGAATTGATGTTGATGGCGCTTCACGCACACTTTCTGCCACAGCATCGATATTCTCGGGTGTACGCACTGTTTTTGGCTTTTCACGCTTTGGTTTATCGATGAGGATGCCAGTTTCTTTCACTTTTTTCACAAGATAACGAACATACGGAGCTGACGGTGCTTCTTCCAAAAACCGTACGCAATTAAAACATTCTGCAACATTACCATGATTTTCAAAGTAATGTCGCAATATTTTAGCGTTGTTCATGTACACAACCATATTCGCTCAGCGGAAGGATAAAACTAATTATCTGTCAAATCAGACATGAGCTAAGTGTTACCATTCACGAAATAAGCACTAGTTGAAAAAAAAAAAAAGGTATTTATGGACCCTATATAAGAACACGATTATTATTTTACTTTTTTATAACCGATTGGTTTTTCTTAGCCTCATCATCAAGGTACAAAATTAAACTAAACAAAAAAATACAAAGTGTGCGGTTATATATATATACAGAGGGAGAACAAATATATAAAATAAAATATCAAAACAATGATAAAACAATAGAATAACATTTAAATTATATTATTTCTAACTTAGAAACTGTTAGTTCGTGGTGGAACTCTTATTTAATGATTTTAATCATACCAAATTTGAAACTTTAATCCACTATTTTTTTAGTAAAAACCTGACCGGTTTCACCTTATGACGGGCATCTTCAGACTGGTACAATTTTAAGTAAGTCTATGGAATATATACTATTAGGTCCGGAAAGGATGGATATTGATATTCATAGTGAATCTTAATCTGAATCATCTGTGACTTAAGGATTTTAGTTTTATGGCTGACAGAGGTGGCTTTACCATTTAAATTTTAACAAAGAAATAGAGAGAAAGAGATAGATAATATGAATTGAAAGAGACAAAACGTCAACTGAGAAGGTGATTAAAGAATAATGATTAAATGTTATCAGGTTAACAGGAAAATATACCTAATATTGGACTACTAGACAAATTTACCTTGCGAAACTGGTCGGTCATAAAAATTTAAATAATATTTGTGATCTTATACAAAGCTATTTTTTTCATTTCTTTAAAAATAATATTATTAAATTCCAGTCACTGCAAAATATAAATAAAAATAAAGAGCATTTAACAGAAAATCTGCTGAAAATGTAATATTCACGTAATGGATAACATTAAAGATTTCAATTGTAGCTGTTATTTCCTAACATTCCGGTGTAGTTTATGTTACTATCGGAAAATAGCCGATTCAACCATTCTAGGCTAACAGCATTGTAAATTTAAAACCCATTAGGCAGTTTGTTTTTTGTTGACCGATATGGCTTTAAAACTGCCTTAAAAATTGATTACTCAGAAAAATCAACGGAATTTTCCAAAAGGAAAAAATTGGAAACCTGCCAATTTACTTTTCTAAGTAATTTTGTTTTTGTGAAGCATTCATAGAAACAAACTACCTAATGAGTTCTATAGATGCTTCACAAAAACAAAATTACTTATAACTAAAAGTAAATTATTAGGTTTTCATTTTATTTTGATCGCTAAATAAAGCTGAAGGTTTTTGTACTCTTGGAAAATTCCGTTGATTTTTCTTACCTCTTGGTGAATAATTATTTTTTTACTGCAGTTTTAAGGCCATTTCGATCTTCCCCGTTAATAATAAACAAACTGCTTAGTGATGTTCATAGACAGACGATTTTTTAAATTATTATGAGGAAAACCACAAATCATTCACCATTGCAAAACAACATTATTAATTGGACGAAGTTATGCAGAAAGCGTCCAACCCCAAAAAGATGAAACTGAGAAAAAGACGTTTGAAAATATGACGATACAAAAGCGTATTACGACATTTTTTATAGTGAATATCAGTGTTTTTTCTTTTTGAGAATCATTATAAATAGTCAATTGATGATCTATCACTGTATTTGTTACAAATATATATACAAGGCCTGTTCAAAAGAACAGGTGAATTTTGAATTTTCTGGGGCTGTGTACATTCGATTATCGATGTTTTTGTTGTTGTTATGTTGGTAACATATGTTTATCATATGTTAGCATTATCAGCCATTTTGGATTAGTGTTTTGTTTTTGACAACTGGAAAGGTTAGTCACGTTTTTGTGTGTTCTTCGATTTTTTACTTTTGAAAAAAATCAGAGAAGAAAAGGATCAAAGAAAATGTATTAAATTTTGCGTTAAAAATGGAATAAAGTGCTCCAACGCACTTAAAATGTTGACTGTGGCATTCGGCGAGTCTACTTTGTCTCTTTGTGGTATTGTCTAAGTGGTAAAGCGCTTTACAGAAGGCCGAGAAGATGTTAATGACGATGAGCCTCCTGGAGTTGTGGAAAAACAAATCATGAATTTTATTCTTTGATCCATTTTTTCAAAAAGTAAAAAATCGAAGAACACACAAAAACGTGACTAACCTTTCCAGTTGTCAAAAACAAACCACTAATCCAAAATGGCTGATAGCGCATTTATGAATACGACCAACCTACATGGATGATTCTTACAAATTATATTGACGCAGTTAAACATAATCACTGAATGCATTCACACCACTTGTATTTTTTCTGACATTATTATCTTTAATTGATATTTTATAAGGTAGAAACAGTAGAAAACATTCAAACAACATAGATATTTTTTTACTTTAATTTAAGTCAGATATCTGCAATGTGGGTTGGTAAAAAATTTAATTACCAAAAATCTATTGCATTTAGAGCTTAGATGTTTTCAGTAGATATAAATTTGGTATTTATCTAAAGAAAAACATGTAAAACTCGATTTTGGCAAATTGTAGGTTGGACGCTTTCAGCATTTTTACGTCCAATTGCGCTTCATCGTGTTAATAGGTGTTACTTTGGGATATAAATAAACATTGAATATAATAGCTACGTATTTAACTGTACAATTGAAATTTACTAGATCGTTAGGTTTAATTTTTTTTAAGATTCAGCCACGGCAATTTTAAATTGAAACAGAATTAAAACATATCGATGAATTCTCGTACTTGAATCGATGAGTGAATAATTTATTGCAAACTCATAATAGGTTGTTTACTTCATATTTATCAAAGCCCATACGAAAACTGATCAGCTGTAAAAACAGGAGGTACAATTAAAATACCTTCAAAGACATACCATCTGATAAACAACACACATGAGCAGACATGTCACACGCAACCTCCTAAAAATACTTCATGAATAAATAAGCGCTGGACTTGAATATAAGGCATTATTTTTATTATTGTTGATATAAAAACCGTCTACGTAGCTTTTGTAAGCCATCTGGCCATAGGTCTATTGTGTTAACTTCTAACTAACTAACCGTTACGCCGTTTTTCCGCAGGGGTAGGCAGAGAGGACGGACCGCCATATAACTCTGTCTTGGCACATACTTATTGCTTCATTCACGTTTATACATCGTCTCATACATACTCTCCTGTTATTCTGACTTTTCACATGACCCGATTCAAGTATTTGATTTACTTGATCGTGCCATGTCTTTCTCGGGCGTCCTCGACTTCTTCTTCCATTCACTTTCACATCATATATTATTTTTACACTCCTTTCTTCAATCATTCGCTCTACATGCCCAAAACCATCTAAGCGTCCCTTTCTTGATCCTATTCATTACGATCACATCAGCCTTACATTCTTTCCTGATATCCATATTTTTAATACGGTCAGTCTTAACCACTCTACCACGGAGGTGGTCAATGTTTGATTTCTCTAAAAAAAAAGTGATATTATGTAAATTTCTCTGGTCCCAAAATGAGTTTTATATACGTAGGAAAATATTAAACAACTAAAAAATAATCCCTATTTGATATATTTTTACGTATGGCAGTGTAGTTGCTGGAGTGCGATACGCGAATGTTTCATTAAGAAGTCGCTACATACGTAAGTTTTAATTGCGTTCATTGTAATAAATTCTTCCGTTATTATTCTATTTACATTTAAAAGAGACGAAACGAGAGTAATTCTGTACTCTCTTTCCGAGAAAATCTTATCACAGTTATCTCCATTGTGTATATCGTTCGCAATAATAAAATGCACTTAATGATAGCATTTATCACCGCTCGTGTTTACTGCGAGCGGGTTGATGTATTAAAATATACATGGCGACTGGTAAATGATGCGACATATTTTATTTGAGTAATAGAGGAGACATTTTCGAACAATCAAAAAAAATACCAAAATGTCAATTTTCAACGATCACGAAGTTATGGTAAAAAGTGGATGAATAAACTATAAATTGACCGGTTAGTAGCTGAGTGGAAAAACGCGACGGATTCCCATCTGAATGTCGTGGGTTAAATTCCTCTCCTGGCGCAGTACTACATCATTGCACAAGAGTCCAATTTACTAAATTCACAAAATGAGGATCGAATCAGTTCAAATGAAACTAGTCCGAGCATTGTCTTATAGAGCTGGATTGTCCACTTTGCTTGACGACTATCAGAAGCGTTTGGAATATTTTAAAATGGAAACATTGAAAGAACGTCGAGACAAAAATGACGTCAAATTTCTTTACAAAATTATAAATAACCACGTGGAATCTTCCCTTTTATCCACAATTAAATTTAATACTAACCCCCGTCATTTAAGAAACCCCGAAACTTTTTTACATTCCTTTCAAAAAAACTAATTTAACCTTCTCCCAACCTCTTATACGAATGTGTCGACTGTATAACATCCACTGTAGTGGCAAGATTAACGAACATGGTATGATCAACGAAATCGATATATTCTCCAACTCACCTTTTAGGTTTAATCAAATCTTAAATACCATTTTTACTTAAAACATAAAACAGAAAAAGGTACACACATTTACAACTTTTTAAGGTAATTTTATGTTTTATAATGTTTTTTTCCTAAATTTAAACTTGTGTTGATATTTCTTTTTATAAACGGTTGTTTTCTTTATTTTTCTATTGTTTTTATTAGTGTTATACAGTGTATTTCTAATTGCATGATGTGAACATTTTGGAAATGGATTGATGACCTACCATTTATTTTGTATCTGTCAGTATGTCTGTAATGTTGTCACCCTGTCAAATGTTCCAAATAAATAAATAAATAATGATGGTAGTAGGAATTTTTTCTAAGATTTTCAGGTTATTCGTAACCCGGGAATGTTTGTCTTCCTTTAAAAAAAAACATATATGCAGAAATAACATAGAAAAACACAAATTCGTATAAAATAGAGTTAAGACTTCACAAAAGATTTTTTGGATAAGGAAGCATGGTCGCAAGGAAGGTCCTGTGGGATACTAGAGAGGCATGCGGAATCCTAACCTGTCAGCGTGGTGGGAGGAATGGGGAGGAGTGGGGAGGACGACATAGGTTCACAACAAAGTAACAAAATTCCATTAACTTAATTGAAACGTCTGTTTTTTGCGTCAGTATTAATTAATTGGTTTGAGATGCGTGAATAAAATACACGTATAAATAAATATTAAAAAATGAGTTAAGTATGTAACGGAACAACATCAGCTTCACCAAAATAAGGTAACTCTAACAGCCGCTTTCACCAATCAAAATAACAAAACAAATGACAGCTAACGCTGCCGGTGGGATTATTTTTTCTTCAGCGTTACAAAAAGTTGGTTTCATAGATTTGCGTTGAACTGTCGAATTATATGCAGATTCATCCGCAGTGATAACTGAGTCAAATCATTACTAAATAAAATATAAACATTGGTTTATTCATGACATTTAAAATAAAATACGTTTTAATATGCGGTTCTGTAGTCCACCAGTGAAAAGGACACTCTTCCTGGTTTTCTGTACTACCCTATACACGTGCGAGCTCTGGACCAATTTTAAGAAGAGTAGCATGGAAAGGCTTCGGGTCCAGTACAAAAACGTGATGTTCATTCTTCTCAGGCACTGCAGTGCTTCCGGTATATTCACCGAGGGGTGAGTTCCAGGATTTACAGCCCTTATGAGAACCAAGGTAGCAGGATAAACAACTCCAGAAATGACCTTATCATGGAATCCTGTCAGATCCCGAATTCTAGCATAGAAGCGCATTGGAGTAAGTTATTGCCCCCATCAATCTTAACGCTGCCAGGATGGACTCCCTCTTGATGGCGTTTTGCAGAAATGAGATCTAATATCCTCCACTATTTTTGACGTGTTTTATTCCAATTTTATTTATTTTCTTATAAATCTATGTTCCCTTTCTTGATCCTATTCATTACGCTCACATCAGCCTTGCATTCTTTCCGGATATCCACATTTTTAATACGGTCATAAATGGTTTTACCGCACACACGAGTACTCGTACGTCTCGAAAATCTTATTTAATACAATTTACTTTAAATTTTGAAAAAAAATCTAATTTGTCAACGTAATATTATTTTTCGAAAGAATAGGGTGTTGATGTAACAAAGGTATCCATTGTTACGGTAAAAATATTTTCGACATAAATTTATTCAAATGTTTGTTATTTTCATTAAAAAATATAGAATAGCATGTACTGTAATTGTTCACAATTTTTTTACGTTTTAAAAATATATCTCACATTTAAAAATCACTGGCGGATATTTGCGTATCGGCGGCCTAACCTAACTTTAGAGTATATAGAGCGGTATCTATCCAAGGCAGTGTAGTCAGTTTTTGATGATTTTTACCGGACTCGGCGGACCTGGGCGTGGCTAAGACTAAGGTTAGGTTATTTATACATCCATTCATAGCACATATCGACATAATGTTTTTGTTTATTCGTATAACCACTTTTTCACAGTATTGTTATCAACAAAAATATAGCATATATCCTTAAAAACCGTTTGGTTGTGTCAAGTTTAGTGGCATAATAAAAAATGTGGGCGGAGTCCCGCGGTGACCCAGGAGCCCAAGATCATTGTGACAGCACATAAAAGCGGTGTCTTATTTTTGTTGTCTCTTTCTCTCTCATGGTGTACGACGTAAAAATCCCGGAGAAAGTGATTTATCGCAAGTTTGTATAGGTTGGGTAAACATAATAAGCTCTCTCTCCATACATTGTTACTCCAAGAAACTAACATAAGAAATAAATTTATCTGATTTCGCAACTCATTCATTTGTAAAAATGGACCCATTATCGAATAAGTTGCCGGCAGTCATCGTTCTTCCAACAATCGAAAACCGTATATACAGCGTCGTCTATTGGAGAGCCGATAGAGCACCCCTGGGTCTAGAGTACAAAAAACAGTACAGGGACAAGGGATCTTGTAAGGTATCTATGGAAAATACTGAATATAAAATACAATAAAATGGGAAATAAATTTATACCGGATTTTAAATAAAATGACGTCGAATTGGATTATTGAGAGAAGTGGTATGAGATCAAGCGAGAGGCTCTACGATCCGAGATATGCTTAGCATCGAACCGCTTATTAATTCCGCACGAGAGACCCAACTGCTCCCAACCGTCTGGAGCCAGTAGGACTTTGGCATCCCCAATCGGGGTGTGTTGTGAGGCTGATGGTAGTATGGAGGGAGAATAGATGGGGAAGAAGGTCGGAAAGTACCTGGCTAATCAAATCTGGTCACCATACACAGCTAAATCCATGCCAAGTGACGTTTAGGTTCTATCGCCAGGGTGATACTTAGAGTATCGCTGTAATTATTATAGTGTTTGATGCTTTTATGCATATATTTTGATTGTGTTTAAAAAGTTCACAGTGGAGTGCTTATTCCAACCCTGATGTATGAACTAGAAGAGGAAAGAAGGACGAAAATAGACTGAATGCTGTAGAAATGAAATCCCTGAGGCGTATGTGCGGTAAAACTATGTAATACCGTGTTTAAAATGTGGTTATCAGGAAAGAATACAAGGCCTGATGTAAGCGTAACGAACAGGATCAAGAAAGGGACGCTTAGATGGTTTGGGCATGTAGAGCGAATGAACGAAGAAAGAAGTGTGAAAATAATATATGACGCGATAGTTAATGGTAGAAGAAGTCGGGGATGCCCGAGGTAGACATGGCACGATCAAGTGAATCAAATACTTGAGTCGGGTCATGTAGAGTCAGAATAGCCGAAAAGTATGTATGAGACGATGTATGAATATAAATGAAGCAAGGAGTATGTGCCAAGACAGAGTTGTTTGGCGGTTCGTCTTCTCTGCCTACCCCTTCGGGGAAACGGCGTGGTGGTTAGTTGATTAGTATTAAAATATATGTACATATAATATTAATTCCTTGCCGTAAGCTTGGAAACAATGAATTGCTGTTCCTCAATCATCACTCTACTAATTATGGGTATCATTCTCCACTGTCCAGAATGCCGAGAATTATTGACTCTAGCCATGGTCTTAAAATTTTTGGCATCAGTCTAAATGATTTTTGTCATTCTTTACAACTCTACCAAAACCTTGTTCAGGCTTTGACTCGAACGTTCTTTCAAATGTATATTTTTGTCATTGCTTCATTAAAATATTCTCTATGTGCTGTTGTTTTTATGTTGCAGTTTTTATCCCATTTAGTGTTGTCTATTTTTTTAAATCAGTCAATGGTCCATTAGTATAAAAATAAATAAATAGTACACTGAGGTTACTTGCAAACCTAGTTCAAAAACACCAGTTTCGGTTATGATTTCGGCCGAATTTCGGATGATATTCGGCGATTCGGTAGGGCCGTAATTGGAAAGCTCTGTTTCGGACGAATTATAATAGACTGCATTAACCGCTGCAATTAGCGGGTGCTTACTTACAGGTTACGGACAGAAAGCTCGATTATTTTTCACGGGGAAAACAATTAGTACCCTTCGTTTCTCATAAGAGAGACATTAATCTGAAACTAGCTGATAAAAACCCGCTCCCGCGTGGTTTAGTCACGACACACAAATCAAAAGGGAACACAGTGAGTAAATCGTGAAGGACCGCAATCTAGAAAATTTCAAACTTTTGTATGTATGAGCCAATTTTTCCATCGAACGTGGCAGAAGACGGCTCACGGTATTAATACTATCAGACTAGTTTAGTTTTGATACACACGTCAAAAGGAACATGGTGAGTAAATCGCGAAGTAGCGTAATCGGAATAAAATTTCAAACTTTTTTATGTGTGAGCGAAAATTATCAGTATTATTTTTGCAGACATTAGCGATCTAACGAATCGTGTACAGAAGACGGCTTAGCGTATTAATACTATCAGATATATACGAAACCATAAACGGCTCGTAAAGCCACGAATGAAACTAGGTATAATAATTTTACATCGTACGTAAACCCTATCATTAGATGAACAATTATTATTTACAATTGGCAAAAGGGATGAACCTCCACACCACTCTGTCTTGGCACACACATTCATTCAACGTCTGTTATTCTGACTCTTTTTACATGAGCGGACTCAGGTATTTGATTCACTTGGTCGCGCCATGTCTTCTAAGGGCTTCTCTAACTTCTCCTACCATTCACTTTCACGTGATATTCATATGTTCTCCTGACGCATCCGCTCCACATGTCCAAACCAAATATGGGTGCCTATCTTTATTTTGGTAACTACGCATTCGTTAGATTAACATTATTTTTGGATTTCCATATTTGTAACACGGTAAAATATGGTTTCACACACATACACGCCGTAGGGATTTTATTTCTACAGCATTCAGTTTACATTCATCCTACCTCAGCTAGTTCCATACCTCACGGCCTCCATGGTAGAGTGGTAAAACGCTCGACTACATTTTCAAAGGTCGCGGGTTCAAACCCGGCGTGTGCAAATAACTTTTCCTTAATTAATATGTGTCATAACACATTTAATTCATATAAAATAATATGAAGTATATTTGTGGCACGTTCTAGAGTGGTAAATACTCCTAGTATCGCCCTGGTGAAAGACCACCATTCAGAATTGAAACGTTGCTTAAAAATGGCTTTAGCCGTGTTTAGTGACCAGATCTGAATAGCCAGGTATTTCCCAACATCCCTCTTCTCCCTTTCCAAACCCTTCACACTACCTTTAGCCACACAACCTACCCCAATTGGGGATGGCATAGTCTCACTAGCTCTAGACGATTGGGAGCAGTTGGGACTTTTGTGCGATATTCACTATAATTATTTTTAACATCAGGGTTGGTATCAGCACTCAATTGTGGACTGCTAGCCTGACTTATTTAAACAACTTTTGGTTAACGACTACCGCGTTTAGTCCTCCATTAGTTTCCTTTATTCGCCCTTCTTCCAACGTCAGTTTTTTCATATCTCGTGAGAATACTTCCAAAACACACAAACTCATTTAATTGCTCTAAGTATTCGCAACTATTTTACAACTGTATCGCACGGTTTAGTTATTCGATATAATGACCATGAAGACGAGGGCTACCAAGGGCATTAACTAATCAAAGATCGTATAGGGTACTGGTTAGGTTTCTAGGGTTTGTTTGGGTTGGGGCATCTTAACTATTAAGCAGTTTTTTTTGTGAGTTAATTAGAAGCTCTAGCATTATGAAATTTGCCGATTTTTCCGCATTCTCGTCGGACTAGTTGAGAGATAAAAACTATCAGCATCGCCCTGATAAAACAGCGCAATGCATAATTAAAGGATTGCTTGGAATGACGCTAAAAATGTTTAGCGACTAGATCTGGCAAACGGTTTCTTTAAACATTTACAAAATAATATTACCAAATAAAAAAACTCACATTGAAAAAGTGATTTGAGGTTACATATTTCGATGTCATGATAAGTTTAAAAATCTCTACTACAAACCAGAAAAAAATCGCTAACGGTGAGTTCTTGCGTTATAAAATTTGCACAGATTTTTTTTGTTTTAAATTACCAGGTCATCTCTTTTTTTAATGTAAAAAATAGTCAAAATGCTGGAAATAATAGCCTTAAAACCTAACATAAATAAAAATATTTTATAAAATGCAGTTCCAATTGAGTACTTTGTTATTTTGAAGAAAAACTGCCCCTTCAGTCAACAGTTATTTGAAAATGATTATTTTCCAAGTCATCCGTGTAATTTGAACATAATAATTCGAGTAATTCAATAGACATATAAAATGAATATAAAGCCAACACTTTGTCGTGTGAATTACAAATTAAATTTAAAAAAAACAATCCTTTGTTTTAACACCAATAGCAATTTATTAATATTAGAGACGCGACAGCGTCATTTAATATTAATCAGTTAATATCATACAACATGCAACCTAATGTACCTAGGATACAAGCGAAACCCACTCTAAATATTAAAATTAATAAAATAACTAATATTGATAATAATACACATTGCAAATTACAGTTTAAATTAAAAAATAATTATGATATTGTTAAAAATATTTTTAACGACTTACGATATAAGTAAAATGGCCATTGAATTTACTTACAGAAATAATAAGATTAAAGTGATTTGGACATGCAGAGCGGATGAATGAAGAAAGGAGAATAGATGAAGCGAAAGTAAATGGTAGAAAAGTCGGGGACGCACGCGGAAGTTATAGCACGGTGAAGTTGAGTTGGGTCATGTCAATTCAATTCAATTGTTTATTATTTTAAAAACATTAATTATTTTTAAGGCGTTTTTAAATAAAATAAGTGTATTAAATAGTAATAAACAAAAAGCAATCAAACGATTCTAAGAAATATTAATTACATTGAATGTTAAAGTATACACAATAAAAAATAAAACAATTTAAACATAATATTTCATCAAAATGATGTATAAAAAATGTAAGTGTAAGAATAACAGAAGTGTATGTTTGAGACCATGTATGAATGTAAATGAACCAAGGATCGTACGCCATAGACAGAGCTGTGTGGTGGTTCATCCTCTCTGCCTACCCCTGCGGAGAAACGGTGTGATGGTTAGTCAATTAGTTTAATAAGTGAACTTTTGTTTAATAATGATTAGAGCATGACTTTATGGCAAGGCTTAATAACGCTAGTCCTATCAAATAAAGCCTGTAAAGGCAAGTCGTACTTTTGCTAACACGCTTTGTACGGACAATACTGGAACCATCAAACTTAAAGTCAATTATATCGCGTGAAACGGAGCTTTCTACTAGTCACGGTAAATTAAATTTATATCGGCACTGAATATTAAATATTTAATCTGAATCAGTAAATAAAGCGCTTAGAAGAAAAGGCTTAATCTATTTATTAAATGCAATATACATGTATTTAACATCCTTAGTTAACACTTCAAATAGAATAGGAAATGAACTTTCGTAAAATATAATGGTAGTGATCTCTCGCCCAACAGGATTGCACCAACACAGCTTTTATCCTTCTGTATCGCGTAGAACGAGGACTTCTCTACCCCAAAAGGCACCAATCCAGGATCATCGAGGGATTGAACTGCGATACGTAGATGATGCAGAATGCTCCAACAAACGCTGAAGATGATTTCTAAATAACCGTTAACTTTCATTGTATGTATTGAGATATTATGAAATGATGATATGACGTGGGTAAACATTGGTAAAACTACACTTCAAGTCCCTAAGCGTTACTCCACCCCTGATTCTGGTAAAAGAAGCCCCTATTGGGGGTTTCCCTTACTACCAGTATCTCAATATGATCCAACAGGTTATCAGATAAAGGACACATCACCGTTTGAAGTCGTCAAGTGCTGCTTTTGCGCTGGTAGAAGGGAGGGTTAACAAACTTTTAAATACAACCAATTTTTTTTAAAGGAATTATAGACAGCCCTGATTTATTGAATCTTATTTCTTGTCTCCTCCGAGCAATAATTTAGCAGGAAATGTAGCTTTCATGGACACACCTTTTGACATCCATTCATACCACATGTCTACAACATTTCCCTTGTCCCAGAGTGAGTTTTTATAACTCATCGGGATTGCTATGTATGTTAGCAAGATATTAATAAAAAAATGTTTTCCTTATTTGTATAACCACTCTTTCACAGTATTGTCATCAACACAAATATAGGATAAAACCTCAAAAATCGTTGAATTATGTCGCAGCACAAAACGTGGTGGGCGGAGTCACCGGAGACGCGGGAGACGGAAACATGCTTACATACCTAAAAGAAGTGCAATATCATGTGATAAATTGTCTTGTCTGTTTCTCTTTCACGGTTTACGACGTAAAAACCCGGGGAAAGTGATTTATCATAAATTTGTATAGGTTGGGTAAAAATATTTAGCTCTCTCTCGAGTATATTATTTCTCTAAGCTAGTCATATTCTTACGAGAACTACTCGATCATAAACTATATTTAGTTTTAACAATAAAAGCAGGACTGAGGTGGCTGATGTATTTAACTGCACAGAATGTACTCGTAGATACGAGAAGGCTATAATATATATAAGTATCTTTAATCAATATTTGATATAATATAATCAAACAAATACAATGGTACGTAATATGTATGTTTACCACTCATTCTTACTTTTCGTATGAGCAAATAATTTACACTCGTCTCTCTGTAAAATGTACCTTCATATCACATCATTATGCAAAAGCCAACTTCGGCGAATTCAATTAGATACATAAATAAATGGCAACGTTCGAAAAAGTAAGACGAAATTTTTGAATTGACGAAATTGTGAATTTATGGGTGATTGTTTTTTTTTTGTCACTCGAGCATTAGAGACATCGATCCTCAGACACTAGAAGGACGGCCGATGATCGCTGCTAACTGTGAAAATTTGCACTAGGAAGTTTAATCATTTACACGAGGTGGGTGTGTGAGTGTGAGAAAAATTCACCTGTCGACAATTCAGCTGTGCAAAGTGTTTACGGAGCAACAAACGACACTCAGATAAGCAGGCGAAAATGTACACGGAAAAGTTATATGCTCTATGAGTCATAATAATACACTATATTCAAACAGATAAGAAAAAAATATATTACTTGACAATATGGGAAGCCGAAGGGGACTTTTTTATTTAATTTTAATGGCTAATACTCTAACACCTTTTACTGGGCATGATGGGACCCCGCGAGATAACTTGACGTATCCAGAAATCCAATTGACCCACGTATTTTTTTATTTATTTATAGTAAATGCCACACAACAGTTCCAACTGCTCCCAACCGCCTACAGCTAGTAAGTCTATGGCATCCCCAATCGGGGTGTTTTGTGAGGTTTAATGTAGTGGGGAGGGGAAGGAGATGGGGAAGAGGAATATTGGGAAATACCTGGATATTCAGATCTGGTCGCCAAACGCGGCTAAAGCAATTTCAAGCAACGTTTCAATTCTGAGTGGTGGTCTTTCGCCAAGGCGATACTTATTTATTCTTAAATTATTATTTCTAATTTTGAAACTGTTAATTCGTGGTGGAATTCCATTTTAATGATTTAATAAAACAAATATATAACTTTATTCCACTTTTATTTTATGACTGGACCGGTTTCAGCCTATGACGGCCATCTTCATGTACTAGTCTGAAGATGGCCGTCATAGGCTGAAACCGGTCCAGTCATAAACAAAAGTGGAATAAAGTTATATATTTGTTTTATTAAATCACTTAAATTATTATTATTTTTTTTTTTCATCATTATTATTATTTTTATTTTATTATTTTCTTATTTTTTTCTTATGAATTTCTGTTCATTTTTTATTTTGTTTCTATTATTATTACAATGTATTCATATCAATTATGGAAGGTATTGCATTGCACTACTCCTGCATACCTTCCGGAATAAAACTTTATTATTATTATTATTATTACTAGGGTATATACCACACTGGAATGTGCTGCAAATATATTTATTAAATTAATATTATTTTATATCAATTAAATGTGTTATGACCACAGAGCAATAATATACAAGAGAGAGCGCTGCTGTAGTCAATTTTGATGAGTTTTGCCGGATTCGGCTAGACCTAGACGTGGCTAGGACTAGGGCTAGGGTATTTATACCTCTATTCATAGCACATGTCGAAAAAATGTTTTTGTTTATTTGTATAACCATTTTTTCACAAAATTGTTTTAAACAAAAATATATCATATAACCTAAAAAACCGTTGACTTATGTCCATTTATGTCGCATACGAAAACGTGTGAGCGGAGTCAACAGAGACGCGGGACACGAAGAACATCCTTGCAGTACTTTAAAGCGGTGTGATAGTTTGGGAAAATTTGCGGTCACTTTCTTTCTCATGGTGTACGACGTAAAAACCCGGAGAAAGTGATTTATCCCAAATTTGTATAGATTGGGTAAAAAAAATTAGCTCTCTCTCCATATATTGTTACTCCAAGGTTATGACACATATCATTGTAATTAAATGAAGTTTTTTGCGCACGCCGGGCACCCTCGACCTCTGGATTCGTAGCAAGATTTTGTGGGACAATGAAAACTTCCCTTTAATTTATAGTTTTTATGTTAAAATTGAAGAACTGCATTTTAATTTGTTACAATATTATTATAACTATTGAGTTCTACTAGTTCCTATAGATGGTTTGATAATGGCCTTGAACACCAGAACAGCTGACACTAAAAATAAAAACTAAAACTAGCAGAATTTAATAATAATAAATTTAAATTTGAAATAATTTAATCATTAAAAAAAAACAAATATTTTATTTTTGTTTGGAGAACTAATTCTACATACAAAGTCCAGGTATACAAAGAAAGCATACAGGTGGCCTTGGGTAAGTAAATAACATCTTTAGAGATTTGTGGATGGTGTTTGTGAGTGCACTTGGGTCTTGAAAAGACCCCTGTTGTTGAAGGGATGAACCACAAAAGCATGCAGATCGTTCCAGGGCCCAGATATTGAATATAAGACCTAAACCGGGATTCTGGTAAACCGTTATCATTGACGCTTTTTCTTCATAGAAGCACCTTTTTATTGAAATATCTCCCCGTATTATTCGCACAACCTTTAGTGTTTTTTTTCAGATATTTAAGAGATCCAGAGAAGAGGTTCAATCCAACTAAAAAGGAACTCCTGCTATTCACCATTCAGAATCGAAATGTTGCTTGACATGCCTTTAGCCGTGTTTAGTGATCAGATCTGAATAGCCAGATACTTTCTAACCGTCCCTTTTCACCATCTACACACACTACTCACGCCCTTCAGCCTCACAAATTTAAAACACTTTTTAATAGCCTACCAAAAGTCCTAAAAGAAGCCTCAAGTCTTGCCACTTGTGCTGAATATGTAAAGAAAAACCTGTGATTTTTATACATACTAAGATTTCAATTTATATCTACTTGTATAGTATATGCATGAATAGTAACCTTGTGTGCTTCGTTCTACTATTGTGAAATGTTTTTTTTTCTTACTAGATGTGTGATTTTTTTTTTGCATACATCTAAATAAAAATACTAAAACAAACACACAAAAAACATATGCAGATCTGGGATGCCATAGTCCCACTGGCTCCGGTCAGTTGGGACTCTTGTAATTTATTTATTTTTAAATCGAACGTTTTATTCTAAATTATTGATCCAAATCCATTTTATTATGGTTAGGTACATACTACAAAATTATTAGTGAGTGTATTTATCATAGGAAGATTAAGTATACGATGAAGCGGTTGGGTGACTTAAAACGTGGTTTATCGAGCACGTTAAGACTTAATAGGTGTAATGGCGCTTATCCTCCTGTTATCTGTTATCAAGTTCATGATAAGTTGATAAAAATGTCAATGATAACAGGTGATGATAAGACTGCTTGTGTGTCACCTTTGCCATTCGACCAAAACGCGAGCATGCTTTCATTTAGAGAAGAAATAAAGGTTCGTAGTAGAGATGGTCGATGTTCCTATCCCGGTTAAAAGGAACCGGTTCCAAGCCGGTCACTGGAACCTTCGATGTTATTTCTCCGAGGAACCGGTTCCTTTTTTAGCAAATAAAAACCGATATTCTTTGTTCCAGGAATCGGTTCCTCTTTTGGGCACAATAGGTTTTTGGCGGAAATAACCTTTTGACGCGGAACTGGTTCCACAGTTGCAGTTCTTTTCGTATCTTGAACATCGCTGACAACCCCTAATCCGGCTATGTTGTGAGGCTGAATTAAGTAGAGAAGGAGATGTGATGGAGATGTGATTTTAATATGTTAGTTGTTAGTCACTAGTTACACGAATTAGGCATAAGTTAATAATAAGCCTTAGTTGTAATATTATGTTTATTATGATGTAAAGCGCCCTTGAGGTGATATCTCTGTCACGAAAACGGCGCTATATAAATCAACCAATTATTATTATTATTATGGGGAAGTGGAAGGTTAGGTCTGGTCGCTATGCACGGCTTAAGTCATTTTAAATAACGTTTCGATTGTGAATGGAGGTCTTTCTTCAGGGCCATACTAAAATTATCAACTACTCAAGAGAATCAAAAATTTTAGTCGGGTAATTTAAGGGTCTGTAAAACAGAAGAGTATACCTTAAAACGTTAATTTTTGTAATGGTTTTGAAACTCCAAATAATTTTATCGAACCCAATCGGGTACACATTTTTATGCACACACAAAAAAATTATATATGTATACTCTAAAAGATTTCCTTGTAAACAACCTTTACTTCCATTTTTGCAAAAAAATGAAAATAAATAAGAAGAAAAAAAGGTGTGAGGGAAGCTCATTGTAATGAACATTAAATTTATGACACATCCCATTTGAGTTTCAGAAAAAAATATGAGTTCTGCCCGTTCGTCCTTCACAGGTGTGAAAATCGATTCAATCCAAAACATGTTCTAACCGTAAATATCAATATGTGAGTCATGTATCGCATAAACACGCAAATAATGAAAGTCGTGTTAAAATATTTTTATAAACATGTTAATTTTTGTATTGTATGCACACGTTCTAAAGCATGTTTTTATTTCGATAGCGAATGTTAAGTTTTACTTATTAAATCTTCACCTTTCTCCTCCTCTGCTTATGCTTTATGTAAATCCCACACCTGTAAAACTCTACACTGGTAGAGTTCTACCAGCCAGCGGAACTATCCCTTTCCTTTATAGTATTCATTACTTGACTTTCTAATACAAGCAATACTACAAACGATTTATCTGTTGATTCTACATGGGTAGTTGGGAAAATGTCTTAGGTTTCTAGTGAAAACAATTCCTTAACTGTAATTTTTTTAATTCTTTATGAAATGCGTACTGAAATTTTAGGTAAAACCTTTAAGAATGCCTTCGTTGGTTTTTGAAATTGCACATTTTACTCACATTTTAGTATGTTTTTAATACAATTTAAAATATTTCAGTTTTTTTTTCAATTCATTCATTGGAAACCTTAGACATTTTACCAAAACTACCCATAGAAAGTTTACAAATAAATCATTTGTAGTATTGCTTGTATTTAAATGCTACAAAGTAACGTTGAATGCCGTTTTTCGGTGTTAAGGCTGAAATCAGCCATCCATTATTTCCGGATCTTTACATTTGCAATACAAAGAATCAATGCATTTTACGTAAAAATGTATTTTTTGAGTGAATACCGCACAAGAGTCCCAACTGCTTCCAACCGTCTGGAGCCAGTAAGACTATGGGGAAGAGTAAAGTCGGGAAAAGTACCTAAATATTCAGATTTGGTCACCAAACACGGCCAAAGCCATTTTAAACAACGTTCCGATTCTGAATGGTGGTATTTTACCAGGGCGATACTCAAGTATCTACCACTCTGGAACGGCCCGCAAATATACTGTATATTATTTGATATGACTTAAATATCAAATAACGCATATTAATTTAATTTAATTTATTTGCGCACGCCGGGATTTAAACCCGCGGCCTCTGGATTCGCAGTCAAGCGTCTTAACCACTCGACCACGGAAGCCGTCAATGTAATGAAATTTTCTTCCGAAATAAGAGCAGAAGATCTAAGGGCTTACCAAAAGGTCTAGACAATTACACGAAATAAATAAACGCAGTAGTTATTGGCTACACATTATTATATACATTTGTCTCATTTGAGGTTTTCATGAGTCCATATTTACTACAACGTTGCGCGTTTTATTTCGTCTGAATCTGCATCAATTCGTATATATTGTCATGTTATTTTACATCACTAAGGTAATCTATGATAAATAAAAATATATTTATGGCTGAATCATTTTCACAGGATTTTTATATTTATTTTTTTACGATCCCGACCTAGGTTAAGCTGCTTCAATACCCAATGTTTACTGTCTTTTTTTTTTCAGAAAGGCAAATATTGCCAGGCTATTTGTACAACATGATGATATTTAAATTACTCATAAGTGGAAAATCTTTTCTTGTGCAATTACGGAGGAGCTAGCAGGGAGTTGATCCCGCGGCGCCCGGGAGACTACCCCTAGCTTGGGACCGCATAAACTGAACACTGCATATCGCTTATGCATTAATCAATTAGTATTAAGGGTTATGAGTGCAATCAGCCTGCAGCCAGAGGCATGAATAATAATTCTCATTATTCCCTCGGCCAGTTGCTCACGCCGGAGAGTGCGAGTGCATTTTGATTGCATATTCAAAATTGAGTGGATCTCCAGTGCAACGGAAGTGAATGCAGTATTAATTGCACAAATTTCTCCCGAAACACGGCTCTGTTCGAGATCAAATTGCAGATATTACGGTCACAAAAAAGTTATTTCCACATTTTTATATAGTGAATACCGCACAATAAAGATGCATTATAAAGACTCCCGACTGTCTGAAGCCAGTCGAACTATGGCATCCCCAATTGGGGCATGTTGTCAGGATGAAAGTAGTGGAAAAGGAAATGAGATGGGGAAGAGGAAGGATGGGAAGTACCTGGCTATTCAGATTTAGTCACCAATCACGGTTAAAGCCATTTGAAACAACGTTTCGATTTTGAATGGTGGTCCTTCACCAGAACGATACTTAGAGTATCCACCACTCTGATTAATATCACTAAATCTTGAAGTAACAATGTATGGAGAGCGAGATAATTCTTTTTACCCAACCTTTACAACCTTGCGAAAAATCACTTTCTCCGGCTTTTTACGTCGTACACCATGAGAGAGAGAGAGAGACAGCAAAAATATCACACCGCTTTTATGTACTGTGAGGATGATCTTGGTCTCCCGCGTCTACGGGGACTCCGCCCACACGTTTTGATTTGCGACTAAATTGGACACAACTTAACTGTTTTTTAGGTTATATGCTATATTTTTGTTGATAACAATACTGTGAATAAGTAAGTGGTTATACGAATAAACCGAAACATTATGTCGACATGTGCTATGAATGGATGTATAAATACCCTAGCCCTAGTCCTGGCCACGCCCAGGTCCGCCGAGTCCGGCAAAAATCATCAAAAACTGACTACATTGCGTTTTGATAGGTACCACTCTATGTACTCTAAGCACTAAATAGATAAATTGATAGCAGTGTGTGTTATGGGCGTGTCCGTGTGCCCGAAGTAAGCTCATTTTTCCCTACTTCTGACGAAATTTATCAAACATTAAAAAATTAGCCTTAGTCAATTGATTTTAATATAATGTAGGATCGAGAAAGTGAATAAGGATTTAACGAGAAAAAAGTCAAGACGTAGGCCGAATAGCAAAACTTAAGAATGGGCTGGGGATGATTGTACAATATTTCTATCTCCGACAGTAATAAATATAGTCATTACAATAATTCTTTTAACTCCACTTTTATTATAAACTAGTTTAAAATTTGCGTTTTCATTAGGATTGTCACGATGTAAAATGTATTTTGTATCCACTGTCATTAATTATAGGATTTAGTGCCATGCAAATTTAACTACTGTCAATGTATCTTATATGGAAAAATAAATGTATCAAGAGAGTTTTACGGTCAGTGTATGTTGTATCATCTATGTCTGTTGTATCATCTATGTCTGTTGTATCATCTATGTCTGTTGTATCATATATGTCTGTTGTATCATCTATGTCTGTTGTATCATCTATGTCTGTTGTATCATCTATGTTTGTTGTATCATCTATGTTTGTTGTATCATCAATGTCTGTTGTATCATCAATGTCTGTTGTATCATCTATGTCTGTTGTATCATCTATGTCTGTTGTATCTACCTCAGAACAGGTTCTAATGACCTTGTGAGGTAGGTAATGTAACAAAATAATGTAAGAAATTTAATTTTTTTTTAAAAAAAATAATAGAGAAGTTTAAAGTTTCCGTCGGTTCGTGAAAATTCTCTGCCGATATACCTGACTCCGGTTGGTCGCTGTCTTTGTCCACAGTTACCGCATACATAGCTGAAAACTAAAGGGAATAACTTTACGGAAGTGCGGGACGTGATCTGGTTACTCTGACGACTTCTGCGCTCCGGGTAGCCGATTTCAAAACAAGAAAAATCGACCAATTTAGTGCGATTCCACTTTAGAAAAGCTTCTTGCTATTATTATTCAGAACTTTAAATCAAAAGAAACAAGACTTCTGAATAATTATTGTAAAATACGAGTATTTCCAGGGATCCACAAATAAAACTTCTCACTATTCTTTTATCGCGTTCTCATTTGACGTTTTGCCTCTTTCGTTTCATATTATCTGTCTATTTATCTCTGTTCCTTTGTTATAGTTTAAATGTTATTCTTTTGTTTTCTTACTGTTCTCTTTTTTATTTATTTTATATTGTGTTCTCCCTCTGTATGCATGAGTAAACATAACCACACACTATGTATTTGTTTAGTTTAAATTTTGTACCCTGATGATGCTTAGAGCCTAAGCGAAACCGGTCGGTTTTAAAAAGATAAAATAAAAGCTGTTGACTGGTACAAAATTTATTATTTCATTTTTAATTAAATATGTCAAACCACAAGGTGATTGCTTTCTACGAAAATTTAATATGTGTTTACTTAATCTGCATTAGTGAATTTGTGTGTGTTTTAGTGGTTGGTTTTCATAGCATGAAATACGCCATGCGTAAAAAAATATATCTTCTAAGTGTAAGTAACACTCGTAACAAAAAAAAAAAATTGTTTACTGCCTGCATAGATAGCGTAGTGGTTTATGCATTTGACTTTGAGTCGAGAGGTGTGGGATCATTCCCACACAGTGCCAAAGTCCTAGTCACACAAAACAAATAGTTCTATTAATTATAAAGACATCCTTAGTTGAATCTGTTCAAAGAGCCTTCACTAAAACAAAGTCCTATAAAACGGGAACAATCAAAACTCTAAAGACCTACAATGAAAGATTACAATATTTCAATCTTAAAAGACTAACTAACAGGCGCAAAGAAATAGAATTGTGCTTATCAAAAAGTTTTAAATAATATAATGAATAATAATCAGAACTAAAATAAACCTTAAATGTAAGAACCAGACCTCAAAGAAAATAAGAAAAATTTAGATTAGAAACATTCAAGAACAATATTTCATTTTTCAACCCTCTCTCCCCGCATGTGGCGTCTGTATAACGAACGTAGTATTTTCAATGAAATTGATATATTCTCCAACTCACCTTTAAAGTTTAAGCAAATCTTAAATGGCAATCTCTACATATAATGAATGTTGAATGAATGATTTTCTCGAAAATTACTCGACCGGTTCTCGCTGAAAATAGCACAGGTTGTATTTATTAGTGACGTGAATGTTTAGAACAGTATGTATCAGAATAACAGAAATCTATCTGGAATATTTATTTATTTTATTTGTATTTGAGACGATGTATGAATGTAAATGAAGCTTAGGTTTTCCCATCTCAAGAAGTGTGTGCCAAGACAGAGTTGTAGGGCGGTCCGTCCTCTCTGCCTACCCCTGCGGGGAAACGGCGTGATGGTTAGTTAGTTATTTAGTTAGTTAGTGAATGTTTAGAGGGTAGTAAAATCAATATGAAAAACATTGAACCAGCAATTTTCTATGTAGGTTAGCCCATAGATATACCGCTCTGGTTAGCCACAGATGGGAAGAAACACAATTAGGTAACTACTTAGGATTTAAAAAATATATATATATATATATTTATATTTAAATATCTTTCCTCGAGTGGTTTTGCAAAGCATGCCGGGTACTCGCTAGTTATTATATAAAACAAAAAATACAATTTTTCATGTTATTGTTTTTATTTTTGTATAATGTTATTACCTCGATTTACACTTGTTATTATTTTTGTATGTACTGTTATTTTCCTTGCTTTTGCATTTTTTGCTATTATTGTTTTTTTCTTAGTAATATAATTACGCCTTATGATTGTATTCAATACTCAACGCATGATGAGAACATTTTGTAAATGGATAGAAGACCTTAATTTTAATTTGTATTTAACAAATGTATGAACTGTTATCACTCTGTTTAATGTTCCAAATAAACAATAAATAAATTAATCACGACGGTTCATCCATTTGCTAATAGAAGTGAGGCAAAACATATTAATCCAAATAATCACTAAACCATGGAAATTTGATCTAATTCTGTATGTTGGTTTACACGCCTTAAAAATGGCTATTTAGTTTTACGCGTTGTTCCTCGTAAGGAATTTAATGGAAAATAAACAAGTCGTCTACCGCCAACGATCAGAGTTTATATCGCAATAATGTTGGGAGGCTGTCTACCTCTAGAGTTAGACGTCTGTCTCTGTCAGACGTAACATAATAATATAACATAACGTACATAGTGTATGATTTCAGAACCTTTTGGAGAAATTGTATTATGAACCTTATGAATTTTCAATAATTATTCCTACTAACAGCGAAAATTCTTAAGCCAAGTAAAAATAAAATGTATTCATACCTAATATTTTTTTAATATTAAAATGACAATTTTAAACTTAAGACCTAAACTACTGGGGTGAAGTTGGTTTGATTGCGTGCATCCCTTACATGTAGCATCGAATTACAAATAATAATATTTTTTCGTAGAAAGCAATCACCATAATATATGAAAAGAAACAAAAATGTTTTCAATTTTTTTACATTTAAATTAGAATTTAGTTTGAACCTTTATGATTCTTATTGTATTAAACGGAAGATGACACGTTAAAAAAAACTATTTTGGTAGTCCAATCGGCAGAGACGTCACTCCCGGGTAGAGTAGAGGTTCCAAGTTCGGGTCTCGATCTCGACCTAATTCTTTTTATTTTCTTGTCTTCTCTTATTTCATATTTAGTTTAAAATTATTGATTTTATTTAAAAATTAATAATGTTTTTCGCAAATTTTAATATACCACCACCCTGATGCAGCGTGACTAAAGCGAATATTATAAATAGATAAAATAATTAGATTTTAAAAAACAATACAAACAAATTTAGATATGCTAAATTGACAGTTTAAGCTGTTCTCAATTCTCACAAGCTGGTTGTCAACACTATACACAATAATTCAGTTATTTGACTATAATATGAGAACTTTAGTGTTTGATCTTCTAACGTGACAAAATTTACCTCAGAATTTTTGTTTTTTTTACATTTACTCCATACAGAAGAAAATTATTTCCCTCAGTACATATGTCATCTTTGGGGATACTGAATTTTCGCATATTCAACTTAACTCAAATATAAAATAGTAGACTTTGGTGGTTTAATCATCTAAGTTTCAGATATGTAATGTAAATATAAAGGTTGACCACAATATAATTTTTCAATAAATAAGTTTAGAAAATAAACATAATTAACGGTCATGTACCTACGTAAAAAAATATGTCCCGAGTAAGCCTCCATTTAGTTTATTACGGTTAGCCAACATTATCAGAGTTTTTTTTTTTAAGTACGCACATGCTCAAATCATTATGGATTTAACGAAAAAAAGCATCCAATCACACGAATTAAATATTAGCCCGATATAAATATGATAAAAGAAAGGTGATAAATGATAATTTATTGAATTACCTTGCGGGAATGAAACAGTTTTATATGAGTTTAATCTAAGCTAGCATTGATAACAACACTGCTGTTCACACAAAATATTACGTACATCCGTTCTACACACACGGACGTGCGAGAAGAATTTTAGATATATTTTCATAATCGAATCGTTACTTTAAATGGATTTAGCCGTGGTTGGTGACTAGATCTGAATAGTCGGGTACTTCCCCTCCCCACACCCTTCAGCCTCACAATATACTCCAATTGGGGATGTCATAGTCTCACAGACTCCGGGCAGTTGAGACTCTTGTGCGGTATTCACATAAAAAAGCGAAGAGCATGAATCTGAATATTTTTCATCAAAACCAAAAGAAAATTAAAAATGTCTTACTGTACAAAGCCAAGAAAGGCTTCTTCCAAAACTGGTACAGTTAAAAAAATATACAACAAAGTTAAAGAAAATTTTATCATAAGAAATAATAGAAACTACAATAATTCGTTCCAATTTTTTTTAAAATATTTATAGTATGAAATGATTTGTATAAAATACACATGCCCTTTTTTGTATGCATTATAAAGCACATACGTGTAGTCGAATTTATTAATTATTCACTAGCAGAATCACGTTTGCTTCCCTTTGAAAGTTTTGCGGGGAAATGTGACATCGCATTATCGTTGAACAGATTCATCTCTCGCATGTTTATTCGGGTGGTGTTTTTCTAGAAAATTTCGTACCGTTTCCCAGGTTTTACAGATAATTTGCTCGTATACCAAGACATCGCTCGTTTACCAAGATAAAATTAACAACAACAAATTTTAAGCAACTTTTCGATTCTGAATAGTGGTCTTTCACCAGGGCTATACTTAAGAGTATCTACCACTATGGAACGTGCCGCAAATATACTATATACTATTTTTATATGGATTAAATGTGTTATGAGTTATGACACATGTTAATTAAATAAAATTATTTTGCGCACGACGGGTTTGAAGCCGCGACCTTTGGATTTGTAGTCGAGTGTCTTATCACTCGGTCGCGCAGGCCGTCAAATTATGATAAGCTACAAAGAAAGCGCTTTTCTTGAACATTTTCCTTGATTTTTTGACGATAATTTTACCGTTCTGTTTTACTATCGATTTTTTTTGTTTGTTTTTGATTTTCTGGATTCTTTCGTAATCCTCTGCTAACTAGCTGGGGCTTATTCAAATACCCCTCATAATGTCTATCTAACTAGTACTGCGGCTCATTAGGCCTTATTACTATCGCCATTTGATGGTTGTGTTTAATTGACTGAATTTAAGTTTACATTAGTGGGTTCTTAGGAAAAAGGTCTTTACTGGATAAAAACGTTTTACTATCGAATGATTTTTGTGCTTCACCCTCTTTCATGAAGTGCAATAATAATAATATTAGAGTTATTTGCTATTTTTTTGCGGACTTAGGAAAAGATATCGCTTAAATCGAAAAAAAAACATATCACAGCACGCCCCTGATGATAAATAAACACGTATAGACATATCCACTCTAGATATTATAATATCTTTGCAAATTCTTAAAATATACACTGTAATATGCACCGCGTAGAACCAGTGTTTCGCATTCCACGATAATCAAATTACAACGTGAATAATTCAGGTTTACTGGAGTCACGTCCAGTGAACACTGTTCTAAGAAGTCGTACTACATAATATGCAGAAAAGAGAAATTGTTCATTAGAATAGATTAAAACAGGAGTAATAAAACCAGCTCTTTGTTAAAAAATCAATCAAATTCAGACGTGAAACTACTAAGAAGGCGACTCCCTTTTATGTTCATAAAACTCTATTTCGTAAGGAATGTGGAATATCATACCTACTTTACTACCCGGTTTCGCACGAGTTTTAACACTCTTATTTTCTTATTGAACTATTGAAAGATAATAAACAATACAGTGTCGTGAATTATTCTTTTGCCTGATATTGATATTTTAAAGCCCCACAGCACACGATAATGATGACTATCGACTTGCGAGCTGTAAATCTTTGCGTTAGTACAAGACAAATCAACAATATAATAACTAATAAAAATGAAACAATAACTTTGTATTATGACGATGAGATTTTATTTTATTTTTTATGACCGACCGGTTTCGCTAAGCCTAAGCACCATCAGGGTACAAAATTGAACCAATTAAAAAAATACATTGTGTAGGTTATATATACTCATACATACAGAGGGAGAACATAATATGAAATAAAATAAGAGAACAGTAATAAAACAAAAAAATAACATTTAAATTATAACAAAGGAATAGAGAGAAAGAAACAGATATTATTAAATGAAAGGGGCAAAACATCAACTGAGAACATGATAAAAGAATAATGAGATTTTTTTATGAGTGTACGGGAAATATACCTAATATTGGACTACTGGACAAATTTAATTGACCATTAATTTTAATGGCTTTCTTTATTTCGAATGCTACTAAATTATTTAATCAGTTACCATGACCGTTTTTATGAAGAATATGAGCACCGGTTCTTTTATTAAGGGTATAATCTTTTTCAAAAAGATGATTGGCGAATTCTGAAAAACGGTCAAAAACAGTCAGTCATAAAAAAATTAATAAAATCTGTGGTCTTTTACAACGTTATTATTTCATTTTCATTAAATATGTCAAACCACAAATTGATTGCTTTCTACGAAAATATAATAATAAATACAGAAACCTGGGTGGGGAATGCCGTTCCGTGAATGGATAAAATGAAAATTGGGAGTAGAAAATTTAAAATCACAGTCAGTCAACAGAGCAACAAGACAGACTTTCTCACGTTTATTTTTTCCTCTAATTTATTCTGAATTTCAAATCCAGTCCAAGGAGATCCCCTTATCCGAATCCTCGAGGAATTGCGCGAATGTTTCACCAAGACTCGAGCAAACTTCTCGCCGCCGGATCACCCCCTCGCGAGTGTCGGGGGGGGTGGGAACGCCCCGGCCAGCCAGAAATCGCGGGGAGAGCAGGCGCCGGGAGTGCGGAAAGCTGTAGGGGTTGTGCCGCGTGTAGCGTTAGGGATTAACGGTGTTTGCACAGGAAACTGAAATCCGTCGGATTGAATGTGACTCGTCAACTCCGCCGGTAAGGATGATGAGAAGTGGGGTTTAGACCAGGCTAAGACCGATATACGAAGAAACGTGGAGTTACTCATGGACAGGTTTGAGTGCCGGATCGGTGCACACGTCGGTTTTTTTACGCGTGGCACCACACACGTATTCGACGCGCATTTTATCTACTTATTTAACAAAGATCTCATAAAAACAGTTATTCACCAAATACATTAAGAGAAAAGTGTTTATAAGTGGTACAAGCGCTTTACAGAAGGCCGAGAAGATGTTAATGACGATGAGCGTCCTGGAGTTGTGGAAAAACAAATCGTGGATTTTATTCTTTGATCCATTTTTTTACAAAAGTAAAAAATCGAAGAACACACAAAAACGTGACTAACCTTTCCAGTTTTCAAAAACAAACCACTAATCCAAAATCGCTGATAATGCTAACATATGATAAACATATGTGTACCAATATAACAACAACAAAAAATCGATAATCAAATGTACACAGGCCGCGAAAAATTCAAAATTCACCTTGTCTTTTGAACAGGCCTCGTATAGCTAGTCTGCCACATCTGTGATATCACAGAAGTGGCAAAACATACAAGAACCTATCCTTGCCCTAAGCAAATTTAGGGTTGAAAATTAATTCACATGGGTATTGTTATATCTGTTAGATGGTGCCGAACTTCGTACCTGAAAACGGGAAAATATTAATCATTAGCCTTGTCTACACACCGCGAGGTTAACGCTTGAGCCGGTCCCAACTAGCAATTGAGTCAATAAATACTTGAACATTTATGAAAAGGCACGAATATATTATGATAGTCACATTTAATTTCATACACTTTATTTTGCCCTTTTTCCTGTTACTTTATTTGGAAATGGCTCACGTGCATTGTGGGGACTGTCTGGACGAATCTAAGGACGAAGGGATTGCATTTGTATGGGGAGTTGTAATGACGCGGCGCAGGACCTTTTAACTACGTCAGAGAATACCTCCTACTTAGTCAACTTTACTTTCAAACAATTCCCGAGTAATCCTCTAATGGAGTGACGCACAACCCACGGCCCGCGGGCCCATTTCGTAAGTCCAAATTGGCAACAACAAAAAAAAATAAATGGTAATTCTGATTTGAAAACCGTGGCTGAGGAAACTTTGTAGAGATCTTTTGTTAATCTATACCCCACGTCCTAAATTAACTCACATGTAGGGCACGTATTCTTAATTTTGTTTGGGCAAATAATTTTCAATTTCTTCATTGTTTAATTTATTTTTTTTTTAATCAAAGAAAGACAAACATTCCCGGGTTACGAATAATCTGTCAATATTTGAAAAACTCCTACTGCCATCATAAGAAGCGGAAGATGTTGCTTGTTAAATGATGGGAGGAGTTAGCCAGCAAGGAATTGAACGCACGACGCGTTTGTCCACTCAGCTACCGACCGGTCTAAACGTATTTTAAATATTTTTAAATATAATGTAAACCTTTATATTTAAAAGCCCACTCAGGCGTATACAATAAAATAAATCAATGTTTTTCATAGATTTTTCACAAAACCGTATGGATAAATAGATGGTTCCAGGGAGTGTTTTTTTAACGAAATACAAAGAATACGTCTGTGCCTCATGAAATCTAAAAAATCCGCTAAAACTCCCTCCCCCTCTCCTTGCACTCGATGTTTTGTAAAACGGTTGTGCATTACAGCTCTAATGACAGCTGATTCACACCTCTTCCCCAGCTTAGTGGAATTTAAACATCTCGAATATACAATTCATATTAATTAATGAAGTAGTCTCCCCCCATTGTAAAATGTAAAAGTGTTGAATACGGTTTTTTAAACCCTCTTGTTAAATGTCCAATAAAAAGAGCTAAGTAATTGATTGAACTTTTCAACGTACATCAACTAGAAATCAGAAGTTTATATAATTCGTGGTGGAATTCCATTTTAATGATTTAATAAAATATACTTTATTCCACTTTTATTTTAACCGGTTTTGAGCCAGACTAGCAACAACATGTACTAGAAATCATTAAATCTGTCTGTCTGAAACCGCAGAAACTCACAAACATTGAGCTCTGGCGTCATAAATGGTGCCTGGAATTTAGAAATCAAAGAAACGAATGTCACACCTTACACCGAAAGCTACATTTTGAGCTATAAAGCTTTGAAATACCTATTTTACTAAAATAGTAGACAAGACGAAACAAAATTTAAGGTGTTTTGCTACTTTAAAATACAAATTTCTGCATTATAATTAAGAGCTATAAAGCTTAAAAATATTCATTAAACTGTCAAATGTATGAATTTTTGCTGCTTCAGAAAACAAATTTAAGATGGAATGTAGTCTGGGGTACCAGTCTTACTTATAACTCAATTTATATTGAACTCAATTTACGGCAAAAATATTTATTTTTTGTAATATTTATTGGACAGTAGAAAATCTTGAACGGATTTTAGAGCACGAGCATCGATTCACACAAATGAACAATAGATCACCGATAACATTATATGGAGACTTGTCGATGTATGAAGGTTGGCGAGAATATTTTTACAAATGATTTAGCGTGGAATAGCTAAAACCACTGAACAGTAAATGCATAGAAGAGTGATCTATATTGATTTGTAAAATACCAATTTGCATAAGACCTTTCGACTCCTAGACATCCAGACTGGCCAATGAAATTGATTATCTGTTAAAAAAAGCATTTCTGTATTTAAAAAAAAAAACTGATGTATGGCATGAGGAAGGATGGAAGTAGACTGAATGCCGTAGAAATGAGATCCCTGAGAGACGTATGAGCGGTAAAACCATGTATGGCCGTGTTCAAAATATGGATATCCGGAGAGAATGCAAGGCTGATGTAAGCGTAATGAATAGGATCAAAAAAGGGACGCTTAGATGGTTTGGGCATGTAGAGCGAATGAATAAAGAAAGGAGTGTGAAAAGAATATACATGATGCGAAAGTGAATGGAAGAAGAAGTCGGGGACGCCCGAGGAAGACATGGCACGATCAAGTGAATCAAATACTTGAATCGGGCCACGTGAAGAGTCAGAATAACAGAAGGGTATGTATGAAACGGTGTATGAATGTGAATGAAGCAAGGAGTGTGTGCCAAGACAGGGTTGTATGGCGGTCCGTCCTCTCTGCCTACACCTGCGGGGAAACGGCGTGATGGTTGGTTGGTTAGTTTTTAAACAAAATTACCAATTTCACCAGTAAGAAAAAAATGAACTTACTTCGGGCACACTCACACGCCCATAATAATAATAACAGTGAACTTATATAACGCAGTTTTGTGATATTTCACCTCAAGTGCGCTTCAATATACTAATAATAATATACTTCTTTTAATAATAATATACTTCTTTCAACAACGACATTTCGGCCCAAGCAGAAAAGAGGGGAAAACAAACATAATGATTTAGCTGTGTCCAAATAAAATAACTGCGGTGTTGTCCAACCTCAAATAAGAAACTAGAGATAAGCAGAAAAATTCACTACTTACGTAGTAATCTACGAAACTTTAGCAATTGTGAACAATGTCAAAGTAATTTGGTTTTTAAAATAATATTAATTTTGTAGGTATCAGAATTTACATTAAATTACCTACCCTCGTGGCTTCGTAACTTTACAGCGGAAAACTTTTAATCACAGAAAGTTAAGAATTAAATTAAATTTGAAAACAATACTAGGCAGGTACCTTGTTTTAAAGATTTTGCCGAAATTAGCTGAGTGGATTCCCGTATCCATTTTACTAAATGTAGATATATCGTGACTTCTACAAGAAATTATAATTTACGCATTGTTTTTCTGGATATAGCCATTGTATTTCGTTAAAACAAAACTTGGGAGAATTATGTACATAATATGTATAATGATTAATGGTGTATCGTCGCCGGAAAGGCAAAAAGGCTGAAGCGCTATTTTGGGCAGTTTACACCAAGTTTTTTTATGACGAGTTTTAGTGTGAAATTCTTTATGTATAATTCAGAAAATCACAATAAACATATTAATTTAAGTCCACTTTTTATTAATACCAAAAAATATTTTAATGAACAGTGAAATAATTGGTTATTTTTGTATGAAAAAGAAAACCGTATGGTGCTATTAAATGCTTGGCGTGAAAAAGAAAAACCGTTGAGTCAGCAATATGCAATTGCGCATCAGCAATATCCAATTGCTCTTTGTTTTAAAAAGCAATGACCGCAACATGGGATGGTGGCAAAGGACAATATACCGACGCATGGCATAACTAGTCATCAATCAACCGTATCCCTGATGTATGGAATGAATAAATAAGATCCCTGAGGCGGTGTGTGTTGCAAAGATGGTATAACAAACTCGTGTTAGATAGTTAATACTATAAATTTAATAAAATTTCTGATTATAACATAAAATTATTTTTAAAAAATATTTGAATAGTATAAATATAAAGTAGTTTGTTTTTTAGAGAATATCTCCGACTTCTTCTTCCATTCACGTGTGCCTAATATATTTTCCTAGCTCCTTTCTCTGTTCAGCTGCTCTACATGTCTTAACTATCTAATCGTCCCTTGATGGTTTGTACGTGTTGAGGAAAGGGATTACGTATTTTTAAGGGGAATCATAGCCTTTAAATTTCTGACTAGCTTTCGGTGCTCAAATTATATTGTTTGGTGGCAAAAGGCCAGCATTTGGGCATCAAATCAAGAAATTCGAATTCGGCAGTTGAAGTATTTTCGCCTATAACAGTATTTTACCAATCATGGCAACGACTCGAACCTAGCCAACTTAAATGTTCGATTTCCACACCCTGCAAGCCCGGCGAAAGATGTTTTTGGGCAAACGTTTTTATTTAAGTTGATTTCTGGAGGTAGTTATAACCCATATATACTGAAGGGGATCAACTTGTTTGCTCCAAGTAAGTAAATTCGTGCGAGGCATCATGTGACGTTTTACACACCGAAAGTCAGAACTTACTCATACAAAAACACGCCAACATATAAACCAATGCAACTATTTAATGAAGCTACGTCTGCCTTAGATGTATTTAGGGTTTTTAATCCAGTTAAGATCTTTTCCCTAAGAAAACACTAATGTAAAAATAAACTCAGTCAAGTCAATAAAACCATCAGATGGTGATAGTAATAAGGCCTAATGAGGCGCAGTACTAGTTAGATAGTCATTATGAGGGGTATTTGTATAAGCCCCAGCTAGTTAGTAGAGGATTACGAAAGAATCCATAAAATCAAAAAAAATCTTAGATGTATTTAAATGCGCTAATGTACAGTTTTGTCAATATCTTTTGGCGTACGTACAAGAGTGACCGTTAGGTACATAGCAACCCACATACTTTTTTACACTCCCCTGTTTAATCTTTGTACATTTTTTTAACTTGTTATACTATCCTTGAGTTTATGTTTTACATTTGACCTATTTAGGTATTGGTGAATAAAATATAATAATAAATTAACTAAACTTCAAGCCAATACGTGTATATGTAATACATAAGAGGGATGAAATTAATGATTTCTCCTTTAAAAATGGCTGGTAACTTACAACTCAAAGTATACTTTATTGTGAATAAATTTGTTGTTTTGCAAGTCTGAGATCGTTTCGTACCTACGTGGCTTTGAATTGCTAATGAGCTATTTTTTCAATAAAAACGTAATATCCTTTGAAAAGATTGGCGTATGAAACCATTGACAAAAGAAAAAATCAAAAATCCCCACATTCATACCGAACATAACCGATGCGATCAAGTATTTACTGATTATGGAACAAAATTTCTTGGTGAAATTTTTGAGCAGTTTTTAATATCCAAATTCCCGATCAGACGATCACGGGATGCAGAAAATCTGTTATCTAAAACTCACTGACGGTGAGCTCTGGTGTCAAATGAAATTTGCACTTTTTTTAATCTGGAAATTCTAGTTTTATGCAACTATTTTCGCTTCGCTGCGTCATTTCCGCAAAAAGCTATGACGATGCATTTAACACGTTTAACTGTAAAAAAGTAAGACGCCATATTATTTATTTATTATTTTACGATTTTTAAGATTTTTCAGAAATCCGTGCAGTGCACCACCAAAACTGAAAAATTCTGAAATTCTTCATACCTAAAATAAAATCGTTAAAAAATATATATCATTTTCGGCTACAACAACACTCACACCTGAAAAACTCACGAGCCGCCACTGAAATACATATGGGTGGCAAATTTAAAAAAATGCTTATCTCTAATTTAATAAGTTGGTAACACTACTGTATTTAAAATGTTCTACTCTATGAAAACTATGTATATCGTTTATAAATTTAAAAACCCTTTCTTCATTTTTCAGCTACAAAAAATATTGAAATAAAATAAAAACAATTTCAAAACATGCCCAAGTCTTAAAAACACATGCTTCCATCTATTTCGTCTTGATAAAATACGTTAGTCCAGCAATTATGCTTTGAAAACGGATGTATTTAAGTCCATTGGTAGGATTAAGCAATTATTGCAATCATAATAATAACATTGCATTTATATAGTTTTGTGATATTTCACCTCAAGTGGGCATACCATCAATCCATGGGATAAAAAAGCAAAGGTTGCAGTTTAAATTACAACTAAGAGACAAAAACATTCAAGATGGAAGAGGATGTCATAACAATCGTATACGTTCAACGCCTGAAAATGTTGTAAAATGTGTACACAATTACACTAACAGCCTTCCATGTCAATTTCTCAATACCCGTGGTCTTCAACTACGCTCAGAAAATACTTAAGAGCTAAAGTAATTATTATATGGCTAAATCATTTATGTTCATAAAATAAAATCCCGACAATAATGTTACATATGAAAAAATGAGAAAAATATTCAACGAAGATTTTAACTTTGGTTTTCTGAGGAAATATTTATTTATTGAAATACAAGTAGATACATATATTACAAATACAATATCGCGCTTGGTATTTTTAGCAAATGCTTGAGTAGAGAAGTGGAGTGTACATCTTAAAAAAGTATTGTGTTGTTTGCAGAAATGATATAGGTGATGTAATAAAGGTAGTACCCACAGATAAATAATATACAAGAGAGAGCGCTGCTGTAGTCAGTTTTGACGAGTTTTGCCGGACTCGAAGACTTGGGCGTGGCTAGAACTAGGGCTAGGGTATTTATACATCCATTCATAGCACATGTCAACATAATGTTTTTGTTTATTCGTATAACCACTTATTCACAGTTTTGTTACAAACAAAAATATAGCATATATCCTAAAAAACCGTTGAGTTATGTCAATTTAATATCAAAACGCGTGGGCGGAGTCAACAGAGACGCGGGACACGAAAAACACTCTTACAATACTTTAAAGCGGTGTGATAATTTGAGAAATTTTGTTGTCCCTTTCTTTCTCATGGTGTATGACGTAATAACCCGGAGAAAGTGATTTATCCCAAGTTTGTATAGGTTGAGTAAAAACAATTAGCTCTCTCTCCATATATTGTTACTCAAAAGTAGTACCCAATAAAGGTAAAGAGAAAGCATGTGATGTAATATAATTAAAATATATCATATAACTTCTCACATATGAGGCTTGTAGAAACAAACACGGCAAAGTCCACCAATAATGGAAAATGAGTTAAATATGAGGTTCGAAAGAGTAAACAAAATGCTTCATGATGCAATGTTGCTTTCCTAACAAATACGGCTCTAAACTATTTATTTTTACGGATTAAAATTGAAGTCCATAACAAACTCGGCAAAGTCCACTTCTTTCCAAATCAAAGACGGCAGTTTTCAAACGGACCAATAGGAGCGTTGTAAACAGCTGTTTTCAAGATGGCCGCTCTTTATGTTTCATACAACATTACAACCGTATTGTCTTCTCAGCTGCTCAGTTTATAGGTGTTTTTTACTATATTTTCGTAATTTTTTTATTTTTATGCATAGTTTATAAAAACGGAATGAGCCCCCAACGAAGTATTACAAGAATCGGCGAGGAAACGCATAAAACAGCCCCAAAATTGGAAGGTGAACATTGCTAAAAAACAGAAGTTATTACCACTTTGTTTTTGTAAAAGTTGAGATACTGACAATTTCGCAAATTACCGAAAATGTCCGCTGACGTGCATAATGAAGTTTTGTTTCTTGTTATTTTTTTATGGACATTATTTTTTGACTTACTAAACAGCATAGTGGTAAAATAAATGAGTTTTTACTTACGATTTAGAGTTTTATTGAATAATATGATTACTTTATTAGTAGTTATTGTTCCGTCATTAATATTGTAGAAATCATTGCTGTATGAAAAATGTATCAATGATAATTCCAAGCAACATAGAACCCGGAAAAGTTGTTTTGAAATCGTTAAAAGTGAGAGATGTCAACTATGTTTTGATCAAGCATTTCGGTGATAACTGGAGAAATCCTGCTCTTGAATATTATTCCGCATTCATATCTTATTAAACCTTTAAAACAAATTTATATAAAAAATACCAGAATAATAGTTATTATTCTTTTCTGATATTTTTTCTCGATTTTTTCGGTTTTTTTTTTTTTTAAATTATTAATTAGGTCATCATAACTTACAAACTTTTTCAAAATATTTTGTAAGATATTATTGTTTTGTATTTCTATCAAAATAAATACTTTTTTAAATATAAAACTATTTTGTTACTGACTTTGACTGCAACCTTACGAAAAAACGTGTCCATTTCAAAACTGGCAAAGTCCAGTTGTGTTGAAAACAAAAGCGGCAGTTGTCAAATGTGAACAACAAACACGGCAAAGTCCACTATTAATTTGAATATATTTTTTGTTTTGCACCAGTTAAACTAATGTATCAAGAAGAAAATTAATGTTTTTAGTAAGTACTAATTGTCGAATTTATTTTAGTGACAGTATCACAAGTCATTTTTAAATTAAACGTTTTTTGTTCTTCCTTGAAAACTGTAGTCAATGGACTTAGCCGTGTTTGTTTCTACAGGCCTCATATGCAACATAATGTAGCTGTGTTATCAAAGGAATAAACAACGAAAAAAACGAAGTACACGAGCGGAAATCAGCCCAATTATCTTTTGACAAATTGAGCCAGTGCGATAAACGAAAGAAGTCTACCGTCGATTTGTTTCGACTTTCAAAAAAATATGCCACTCCCGGTTATACCAATGTTCGAGACGAACACCGCCGTTATGGCTATATAACTTCGATATTCACAAAGTAATCGAAAATAGAGGGACAATGTACTTAATCACTAAAAATAATATGGTTTCGAAAGGTCCGAATCAAGTAATTACTTGCTTGAAAGATAACATACATTGAAAATTATACAACTTTGGAACAAACCAATATTCAAATATTTTACGACAAAACTGTTTTAGTCAGGGCAAAATTCCCTTTTTCATTAACATCTCTCGATCAGCTGAGTGCCAAGGGCATATACTAACTAACCATCACGCCGTTTCCCCGCAAGGGTAGGCAGAGAGGACGGAACGCCATATAACTCTGTCTTGGCACACACTCCTTGCTTCATTTACATTCATACATCGTCTCATACATATACTTCTGTTATTCTGACTCTTCACTTGACCCGATTCAAGTATTTGATTTACTTGATCCATGACTTCCTCGGGCGTCCTCGACTTCTTCTTCCATTCTATTTCGCATCATATATTCTTTTCACACTCCTTTATTCGTCCATTCGCTCTACGTGCCCAAACCATCTAAGCGTCCCTTTCTTGATCCTGTTCATTACGCTCACATTAGCCTTGCATTCCTTCCGGATATCCACATTTTTGTAGCAGAAAAGGTGCAGTATCATATTTCAGGATACTCCATAAAGGCAATAGACCGAGTATTTAACACACAAAAAAAACAGTTCGATATGGTTTTCTTGGAACGCAATTTGCGACGATTTCTTCTTTAGAAAGAGTTGGTAAGAAAAGTTTTAAATTACAAACAACTGTAGTGAGATTATATTAAATCGACTATTCCAGGGATTTCGACTTGAAGAATCTAGTCCACCCGAACTCTGTTCAAGTATCAGAGGTCTTTTCCAATGCTTCACACTGCACTGTGTCGGCCTTGGAGTAACAATGTATGGAGAGAGACCTAATTATTTTTACCCAACCTATACAAACTTGCGATAAATCACTTTTTCCGGGTTTTACGTCGTACACCATGAGAGAGAAAGAGACAACAAATATAATACCCCGCTTATATGTACTGTCACAATGATCTTGGGCTCCTGGGTCACCGCGGGACTCCGCCCACATTTTTTGTTATGCCACTAAACTTGACACAACTGAACGGTTTTTTAGGTTACATGCCATATTTTTGTTGATTAAAATTTTGTGATAAAGTGGTTATACTAATAAACCAAAACAATATGTCGATATGTGCTATGAATGGATGTATAAATACCCTAACCTTAGTCTTAGCCACGCCCAGGTCCGCCGAGTCCGGTAAAAATCACCAAAAACTGACTACACTGCCTTGGATGGGTACCACTCCATATACTCTAAGCCAGTGGCCCCCAACCTTTTAGTCGCCGCGGACCGGTCAACGTTTGATAATTTTACCGCGGCCCACTGAGGGTGGGGGGGTTACATTGGGGGGATGAGTCACATTGGGGAGGGTCACATTGAATGTAGATTTAAAAAAAAAATTATTATTCAATAAGGAAATATTATTTTACAAAGAAATATAAAAATTAAAAATAAACAGTAAAGAAAAATGTATTAAAAATAAACAAGCTATATAATTGACGATTTTTTCAAAAAAATATTTTGATTTTTAAGCAGGTGGCGCGGCCCAGTACCATTTGGTCCACGGCCCGGTACCGGGCCGCGGCCCATGGGTTGGGGACCACTGCTCTAAGGTGTCGGCATTCCTAGAAAAAATAGAGTACAGAAAAAAATATATATAAAACGTATTATGCAGTATATTCCGCAGGTCAAAAAATATTACCATGCAGACATACCTAGTAAAAACTAACGACGTTGTCATTGAGAAAAAACAACATGAAGACGATACTAACGAAGTTGAATAAAATCGCGTCTATTCAATTTCA
The DNA here is from genome assembly GCA_022651775.1 of Drusus annulatus. Lineage (NCBI taxonomy): Eukaryota > Metazoa > Arthropoda > Insecta > Trichoptera > Limnephilidae > Drusus > Drusus annulatus. The sequence goes on from JAGWCC010000338.1 coordinate 254,137, forward strand.
TTTTTCTTAGTTTTCTGCTTACATAATATTCAAACTATACTTTTTTATAACCGTTGCTATGCTAATTATAAATAACGTGTATTTTTCAATTTTCTTTTTCAAAAAACCTCTAGGTGTGTCTTTTAAATACCTCAAAAATGTGTCTTTGTCCAAGCTTAGGTTTAAATACATGTGTTGTACTAATCTTTTCATATTTCAGGATAGGAATAATATTTCAGGATGAAAATGAAAACAAAAATGTGAAATTCCTGTGGTAAATGATACCCGTCTCAGAACAGACATTGTCGAGTGATGCGGGTAACGTACACGTACTTCTAAAAACTAAGATAATAAACGCCCGGGTTGCCAGCAATAAAAAAAAAATAAAAAAACAAAACAAAACAAAAAAAAAACAACTTTTTTTTTTTAAATTGGCCACCCAAATTTTCAAACGGTTAAATAAGAAAAAAATAATATCGAAGTTAAAGAGTGGGTAGTAGTAACTACTTCTTTTGGTGCCAACTCCCATCGGAGGTTGGCCATCATATGGAAAATCTTCAAGCTGCAGCCCGGAAGAATTCAGCGGAACTAGACTTGAACCAGTCACCTATGTTTCGAATTCACGAAGAACACCGTCTCCCTATATTACGTCTTTCATAAGTACGTCTTCCGCGGAGTACTGCTAATAATTGTTGACAACACTTCAACGAATGAATTATGATCAAGTGAATCAAAACTATTTTGGGTATCATTGTTTAGGGAACAAATTAAAGCGGTTTGATTGGGTTTGATGTCGTCATTGTTGTGTCGAACTATAAATTTGAATAATGTTTTGTTTATGCCTATCACGAATAATGACTTATTTTATTACCCACAATATTGGAAAAAAATAACAAGAATATACGACGCGAAAGAAAATGGAAGAAGAAATCTGGGACGTCCGAGGAAGACACGGCAAGATCAAGTGAACCAATTACTTGTGAAGAGTCAGAATAACAGAAGAGTATGTATGAGTGTGAATGAAGCAAGGAGTGTGTGCCAAGACAGAGTTGTATGGCGGTCCGTCCTCTCCCGTTAGTAAGTTAGTTACATAATACCATAAAGTTAAATAATACATATATTCATAACACATACACAAATAATTCATATTCCTTCCAGTAGATTCAGAAACAATGAATTGCTATTCCTCAATCATCACTCTACTAATTATTATAGGTATCATTCTCCACTGTCCAGAATGTCGAGACTTGTTAACTCAAGCCATTGTCTTGATTTTTTTGGTAGCAGTCTAAATGAGTTTTGTCATTTTTTACTACTCTACCAAAACTTTGACTAGACCATGGCTTGAATATTCTCTCTTAGGTTTATTTTGTCCTATTTTTGTCATCGCTTCATTTATTATTATGTATGTGCTATTCTTTCTCTGTTGCTCTTTTTTCCATTTCGTGTTTTATATGTATTTTTTGTAATTGGACTTTAGTCCGTTAATTTATAAATAAATATTATTGGACATTTCAGCCCTCTGTCTCATATGTGTCGACTATATAATAAGATATTTTTGTCAATAACTCCTCCCGATAAAAACAAAAATGTTCCACTATGTACTGCTTTAAAAGATATAAAACAATAAAATATAAATCTACCGCTACCTATGTTATGATGCTTTATTTTGAAATATTTTCTTATTTGCTTTTTGTTCTGTTATTTCTTTTGTCTCCCTCTTTTTATTCCTGTTTTACTTTCCTTTGTACCCATTAAGAAATAATATAACATGTATATTCTATGTATTTTCTATGTTTTAACCGAGTTTTCTCAAATTGGATTGTTCTTACTCACCTGTGAACAATCTGTAAAAAAAACCAGTATAAAAAACATTGCATTTTTCGTCGCAATGGAAATGAATAAAATATATTATCGCGATCACTATTAAAAGGGAGACATTATCATTATGACGTCCGGTAGGTACTCCATTATGTAAAATCGATCCATGATTTGTTTACGTATAGTACCTAATTAAAACTGAAAAATTCAATTCGCTCACAAAAAGTAGCGTTGATAGTTGGCAACACTGGTCACATTTGCAAGATATTTCAACAGTATTAGTCTGACAAATAGTAGTAGAAAAAATGGAGGGCGCTGCGATCGTTTAAATGACGACACCTAGATGGTTCAAAATTAAAAGGGTGTAAATTTAAAAAAAAGCATCTTCCATGAGCATATTTTTCTCATAATTTATACACGGTGATAGGAAATGAGTGATACTTTCCAAAAGGAGATGATTCTACGTCGCATTCTAAGGTAATTTTATTCTATGTTGTTATTTGTAATACTTTGTGTGCGAAATAATTGCACAGAAAGTGTTTTTAATATTTTTGAAATATATAAAATATCAAAAAGGCAATCATTGGATAAAATAAATAAAACTACGAGGAAGAAACGCACACTTTCAACAATAAAAATACACCTACAATAAAATTGAGTTGTGCCAAAACAAGTCATAATAAGAACATAATCACACATTTGAATGTATATTAATTTCGTTCCAACTTCGGTGTTGCCGCAGTAATGAAAAATGTTAGTTTCGCTTTATTAAATTTGTACATTTTATTATCAAACTGTACTCATTATATATCGTACGTTCATCTTATTATTTTTGTGATAATAGATATATTCAAAATCATTTTGCAGTCCTAATTAAAAACAATTATGTCAATATGAAAAATTATCTCATAAAATTAACAAATAAATAAAGTGGAGAATATTGGCAGCAAGATTCTGTTTAAATTTAATAAAATACTTTCGAAATATTCAACAGAAATATTAAGGTAAGATATTTTGAATTTCATTTGATTTATAATCTTGAGATTTTTCCGTACAAGGTTGTGAATAAAAAAAAACTTTACACAAATAAATAATAATATACAAAGAGAAACAAGTTCGTAATTAAAATTATTCTTATTCGAAAATCTTCCTCAACTAAATAAGATGAACAAAGGATATTTTTTTCATTCGCATTTATACATCGGTCTCATACAAACTCTTCTGTTCTATCGGTTCTTGACAAGACCCGACTGAAGTATTTGATTAACTTGATCGTGTTGTGTCTTTCCTCGGTCGTCCCCGAATTCTTCATCCATTCACTTGTGTACCATACATTTTCTGAAATACGGTCGAACATGGTTTTATTCTATGATTTCATTTCTACTGCAATTAATCTGTTTGTCTTTATTTATTATTATTATTTAATTTTGGTAGAAAATAAAAAAAAAAATTTTAGACCAAATATATTAATAATAAATTTCTTTAAAAAGAAAGACAAACATTCACGGGTTACGAATAACCAGACAATATTTTGAAAAACTCCCACTACCATCGTAATAAACTGAAAATGTTACATGTGCAATGATGGAGGACTTAGTTAGCAGAAGAATCGAACCCACTACGCCTAGATGGGAACTTGGGAACCCGACGCATTTATTAACTAGGCTACTTACTAACCGGTCAAATATTTGATTGACTTCTTAGTTAATGATAGTTATTTCTTACTATTTCGATGAAAAATATTTAAATACATGTTATTATTACTATCGTGATAATGTCGCAAAATAGAATAGACATTTTTTCAACGCCAACGTCAGTGTAACAAATCAATAAAATAGATCATGAAGATAGAAAAAGGCTCATAAAAAACTCTGTAAAAACACACACAGTAACAACAAAGTGTAAGTGGGTTTATAACTAAACGGCGTAACATTGTCAAACTATTATCTCTATTTACGCCCGAGTGAGCTTTCACGTGTAATAATATTATAGCTATTCCTGAAAAATTCCTCAGCCACAAAAAAGAGCGTCGATAGTCGGCCACACTGGTCACATTTGCAAGATATTTCCACACAATTGTAGTCTGACAAAGAGTAGTATAAAAAAATTGAGGTAGTAAAATCGCTACTTTCGTTTAAATTTAATTGAATGGCAACACCAAAATGGTGATTAAAAATTAAAAGGGTGTAATTTAAAAAATAGCACGATGTTCTAACTGCATATAATTCCGGTATAAAGATTATTATTACTAACGGCCCTCCATATTACCGACCTAATTCACGGAAAAAACTGCGCGAAATTTTTTTAATCGTATCATTATTCAATCGAAGATTTTATTAATATGCACCTTCATCATTCTAACATAATTACATTTTTCGATCGATTTCCATGTTCTAATTTTTATTAGCTAAATGAATTACTAAAGTATTTCATGTTTGAGTCAAAGACTAAACCTTTTTAAACTTTTCACTAAAAATTGAACAAAAATTCGTACAACTTGAACTTTTGACTTTACTTTTACACTTACTCGTAAATTGAGGTATTTCAAACTTTCGTCATAATTCGATGATTAACGACATTTTGTTTTTTTTTAATTATATTTGACCGGTCGCGTTAAGCGCTGACTATCGGTCCGTTTCAGCTTTTGAACAAATTGTTAAGAAGCATATTGAGCAGGTTATTGTACTTGTCAGCTGATCACAATTTGTTCAAAAGCTGAATCGGGCCTAGAATCGACGTTTAACGGAGACTATTAATAAAATGTTTAAAAAAAAAAACAAAATGTCGCTAATCGTTGAATTGTGGCGATCTTAAAAGTGACGAAAGTTTTAAACAACCTTAATATTGATTCTACTACTTTACTGTTACTTTGTATATTTTGAGTTTTACAATGCATTATGCAGATTTTCTCTTTTTACTTTTAAATAATTTACTATGTTTTTCATGCGTGAAATCTCTCAACGCTTTTATTTGGGTCCTGTGGATTTCAAATGAACGGAGTTTTACAGTATATATTACCTATTCACATTAATGTTTTTTTTATCGAAAAAAGAGTATGTGCCAATGTTTTCAAAGTAACGAGAGAGAGTATTAACCTGCTAGTAGTTAACATGATTGATTGACCGAATGAATGCAACGATATTGAATAATAATTAGGACTTTACAATAATTTATTTATAATAATTGTATTATTTGGAGCGGTGCGATAAAAGGATGATAGTATTTCGTTAGTGGAATTGATTAGGCAAGTACTGGTGTATTTTTTTCAGTGATAGCGTAAGAAAATAATAATATTATTATTGTGATATAAAATACTCGATTTGAATTTAGAACTTTTTTACATACAGTGGTGGAGAGAGAGGCAGCTTAAATGGGGTTTTTTTTATTAACAATTATTAAAAAAAAACGATTATTTTTTCATTCATTTTGAAATCAATTTAACGTAATTATTATTAAATTGAATAATTCATTACCTTATGTAGGTACGATTAAAAATATATCCTCTAAAAAGTATGATGAATAAAAATAAAATAGAACATTCCTATGTACATTAAATTAAATAAATATAAATAATATGTATGTTATGATCAAGGCACTATAGGGAAACGTGTAATATTATACTATTTCAATTAGTTTCATGAAATAATATTTGGGACGTCAGTCTAGTCACCGTCTCTCGAAAGCGAAAGTTACTGAAAGTGACCTGCGTAAATAAACACAGCTTCTGCACATTGTGACGGGAAACCCATTGGATATTTATCCGATTCTTATATGTACGATAGATATAAACAAATAAACCCGGTCTATGAGACCGGTTTATTGGAAAATAGATGAGTGTAGGGAAAAAAACATGCAGTCAAATCGTACACAGGACGCACTTCGAACAGACGTTTATTACTCGCACGTTCGTGGTCATAAAATTCATATTAAATATGTGAAATGATAAATAAATAAAAGAGCAGGTATAAAAGTAGGCGTGAATCAGAAACACGTAAGTTTCAACGATAATAAAGGCACTATCTTCCCAACAGTGGGCGACAAAGGCACCTGTCAAACCGTGGCTTCGACCGTCATGTCTCGGGGCCCCATAACAAATCGATAGTGCGACGTGACACTGATAACAGCCAATTGATAAGGACTCACCAAGTGCAGCACGGTGTTCACCACCTCGCGGTTGGTCACCTGTCCGACTTCAATCAGCCCGATAAGAACAGCGAATTTCAGGCTATCGTTCATGGGCATCCTCACGACCTCCTCCGGCCTTTTTATGTCACTGAACGGCGGCACTTTGAGGTCTGCCATGATAGAGGCAGTCACTTTTCACAAACTCACACTGAAAATTTGCACTTTTTATCACTCAAACTCGTAAAAACATTATTTTATCGACTCGCGCGATAGTACACCACTGCCGCAATCTGCCATGTTGAAATAATGCAATGCGATTCGTAAAGGCTGCCAACATCAAGACATGACAGTCCGCGAGAATGGAGGCAATTCACTTCAGTGACATGGGTAATCGCTGTAAAGAGTTTTCATACTAGACTCTTACGAATGGTCACAGTAGTTGCACGTGAGTCACTGGACTGAATTTGCACCAATAAGTAATTCGGCTTGCTCATGTTGCCGTCCTGTTTGTTTTTAAACATGGCTGCCATGGATGTAGACGTATCGCGGGTGAGCTCTCTAATATTTCATTACTTTCACATTAATTCTAGTGTTTTTACATTTAAACTAACGTTATATTCAAGTTCAAAGTTCATTTTACTCGTTCAGCTAATATTGTTTTCTGTTTCAAGTGTATATATATGTTCAAAATGTGTTTGAATCCAGGGCGTTGTTCAACTGCATCCTTTGTAGAAATTTCTCTCTGTCCCTGTCATTCTAATGGCATTAGATTGGTGCTAAGTGAAAAATAAATGTGGAGAAATTGAGTCACGTTCTAGGACTGTCACAATTTTTTGAGGACACGACCGTATTTGAATATGTATTACAGTTGCAGGACATTCCGCCAGTCGTAATATAGTAATGTTCTAACTGTCGGGTCGTTATTTCCAGGTCGAAGCCCATATTCGCAACCTCAAACTGTCGGGTCATGTCGGGTTCGACAGCCTACCCGACCAACTGGTCAATAAGAGCGTACAAAATGGATTTGTATTCAATATCTTGTGCATCGGTATGTATAATCCTTATCACAATCATAACAAATATATTATAATACTAGTTGTCTGGTGACACACTTTTCTTTTAGACAACTTTGAATGAGCATTCCATTTGATAGATTCCTCTTCATTTATCATATCCCTAACAGAGATCGCAATCTTTTAAACAGGCTGGAATTCTGTGTTTATTCCACCAGTACTTCAATAGAAGGTGCTTCGAAGAACTAGTGAACAGGACAGGGGGACAGCATTTGTACACAGTTGACATTTGCCAAATTGAGCATGCTCGACCCCTCGTCTGCAGCATGGCTCTCTTCAAGTTCGAGGTTCACTTCTTCTTTCCGCATTCTTCTCTCCAACATTCCCGAACATTACTCAGTTCCCCGAACTTCTGCAAATAAAAATCAAAGAAAAGTAGGAGTGATTCTTAGAGAGCCCATCTTTTCTTCATTTGAATCAGTTTAAAGGGAATGTATAAATACTAATTAGATGGTTGATCAATGTGGATTGTTTCAGGTGAGACGGGTCTGGGCAAGTCCACCCTGATGGATTCGCTGTTCAACACGAGCTTCGAATCCACCCCGAGTCCCCATTCCCTGCCCACGGTGAAGTTGAAGGCTCACACATACGAGCTGCAGGAGTCTAACGTTAGATTGAAGGTTAGTTTAAACATATTCTATGATGCCGAGCTCACTGTTAAGTTCTTTCTCATATTTTACCTACATATGTCCGCATTAAAGCGCCCTTGAGGTGATATCTCTGTCACTCAAACGGCGCTATTTTAATCAGCCAATTATTGTTTATTACTTTGTAAATTTTCCAATGTGTTAAATCATCAATGATTTTAAATGAGAAATATAATGTTCGCAAACTACACCCATTTTCTCACTCAAGTAAAATGTATATTCTGTCTCATCACATGGCGGGAGGTTTTAACAGCCTAAAGATATTCTGTAATATATTCAATTGATGTAGTGATGGCACTCAGCATTACTAACAAACTCACAATCACAAACTAATAACTTGAGCAAAGCACTAAACCAGATTGTAATGTACTCGAAATGAATTCTTCAATTTAAAATCATGAAAAACACTTATCTAAGAATATGAAAAAAAAACTTTCAACGTTAAAATTGCTCTCCGATAAAATGACCTAATGCGACTTACTGCCATCTTCCTTCGAGCGGTCGACTTAAAAACAGAAATTCAAAATGGAATTTTAAACCCACATATTATAAAAAAAGATTTTTTTTCCCCTCTCTTGAGAACCTCAAAAGAGTTTCCCTACATAACTTTGCACTATGATTCCAGCTGACCATCTGCGATACCGTGGGCTACGGAGACCAGATCAACAAGGACGACAGCTTCAAGGCTGTGGTCGACTACATCGATGCCCAGTTTGAGGCCTTCCTGCAAGAGGAGCTGAAGATCAAGCGCGCCCTCAACTCCTACCACGACAGCCATACGCACGTGTGTCTGTACTTCATCTGTCCCACAGGTTGGTTCATACTCTAAATCTGTAGCACAAATGTCCAACTAAATCTATCCAATTCTATTTCCCTTCCTTCACCAGTCCCGCAAATTGGGTTGTACTAAATCTGTATAACAAAAACCCAACTTGATCCATCCACCCTTTCTCCCCACCTTTTTACGTTTTCCCTTAACCTTTTAACCGCTAAACAAATACACCTAAGCAGTCGTCCCCACGCGGCTCATTTTTTGTTTACACATTTTTGGTTGAATGTTATTTTTAAAACGACCCTTTTATGAAAACAAAATCACTATATAAATTATCCTAAAATCATCCTCCAACATCAAAGTATCAATAAACATTCACTTGAGATAAACCCAAATTAAGATAACGCCATAATTGTGTTAATATAAACAAGCGCGGTAAATTTCAACCGAGACAAGGCCATCTACATGGACGCTCTATAGGGCTCCCATCAAACGCTGCAGCGAGGTTTAAATCTCCGACTGAAGTCTGTCCCCGGGCTCTCGGTTTTATTATTTTATAAGATGAACAATGAAGTAGTTGATAAAGATTCTTATAGATGTCGATCCACAAATGGATATTCTTATTTCTAAAACAAATTTTGCCGGAATACAGCATACATGTGTTCGGAAACCAATGTCAAAACTTGAAAATGAATTTAGTCAGCCGCCGCGTGGCACGAACGATTTGTAGAAATAACTTAAGTCACTCGCCGCAGTGTAAGAGTTAAATCTTATCCTTTTCTTGAAACACTCACAAATATTAAAGACGAAGTTAAACCACTGACCAGTGGAAGTATTTTTTAAATTTAAACAAAGTGATTTTAACAAGACGATCATGTAACGAAATCGGGGTAGTTTTTATTGCCGTGTGACTCCACTCCTGTATAGAATTACAGAAATGAATAACACTCTTTTTAAGTCATACAGGCGAATACATACATGTAAGTACTTAAAGCCAGAGGTGCATGTTATAAGCACATTGGGATGTATGTTTGTATATTTTAAAACTATCTACGAAACAACAGCAAATTTCTGGTATTATTTACTCTGTTTTGTAAATGTTTTTTTTGTTCCTTCATCACATTGGTAAAAAATTCTTATTATATTATTACTCAGCTGTGCAGTGAAGTGCTTACACGTCATAATGCAGGTGGCAAATTATCAATATTTGTTGTAAATTATGTCATGTTGCTAAAATTTCTGTAGTCACTTTGTTATTAATTGAATCAGCATTTTGACATACTGTAAGAGAAAGTCGTGAATAGGTGAAACGAGTTTCATCTTTTATTGAGGTTCGTGGACCCTATATTTGATGTACTTTTCCTTTCTATTTCTAGGCCATGGCTTGAAATCCATTGATCTGGTCTGCATGAAGAAGCTGGACACCAAAGTTAACATCATTCCCATCATCGCTAAGGCCGATACCATCTCCAAAACCGAGCTGCAGAAGTTCAAGGCAAGTAGAAAATCACATCAAAAGAGAGGATAGAATTCCATATAACTGTTCCGTCACACACAAGTCTTATCACATGCATATATAAGGGAGGAGTCTACCTAATCTTCATAGCAGTGTAATTCTAAAACAAACTTATCAATAAATCGTTAAGTACAAAGTGTTACTGAGTGGGAGAAAGGCAATTGGCGACTGAATATGCAATGCAACGGCACATTGTCCTTTAATGTGAGTGATTAAGAGTGTTGGGTGGGGATTTCAAGGGTTATCTCATTACTTGGGCGAATAGAGAGCCCATGGCTTGGATACATTGTGAAAATTTTGCAGAAAAAAGGAAAAATAACAAATTCCTTAATTTTGAATGCATACATCGGAGAACCGAATTTTTAATATAATCAGCGTAATATTATTGAGTGTTAAAATATTACGCAACTGCAGAGGGCTATTGTGATTTTAAAGTATTATTATTAAAGGGTTTTTATGTAGTCTGTAGCATTAATTTAAAATATTACAAATTTATTGAATCATGCAGTACAATTGGCCTGTTGGGCATGTATGATTTCATTATGTATAATGATATAAATTGCATGATGTGGACATGACATACTTGTTCTATGAAGCATTACAGAAATGCATTGTTTGGAAGCATTTATTTAATGTTTTTAAATTGTGATGTCTATTTACAAATAAATATTTTAAACTTATTAACAGGAAAGCCTTATGTTGTATTGTACAGCTCTCAAATTGTGTAATCAATAAAATTGTTTATGCCAGTATATTTACAACATTATAGAAGTTATTAGCAGTGACTACCCGGCTTCGCATAAGTTTTTTTCTTTAATGGAGTTAAACTGATATTTGATGCCTCCATAGCTCTACATTGTGAGCTGAAAATAGCCAGTTTAACCTAGAAATTACGTATTTAAAAAGGTTTGCATATTTTATGATCCGCTAGAGCTAACCGTAGAAGAGATTTTAGTTATATGTCCATCTAAAAATATGTTTTTCTTTTTAGTTCAGATTTGATAGAATTTTGTTTTCTTCATTGTTTATGTAACTGCTTAAAAAAACAGATTTCTGTCTTATTGTTAAGATTATCCAATCTCATCTTCTTCCCCTTGTCCTATTCGGATCTAAGGCGCTTTGAAAAAGGCGCCTTCAGGTTTCTCTGTCCTGGGCTACTTCATATGCCTCTGTCCATTGCAGGCCTAGCCTCTCCTTGCTCAAATTAATTGAAATTATCCACCAAATCTTATTTTTCGATTTATCTTTTCAGTCCAAGATAATCACGGAGCTCCAGGCCAACGGAGTGGAAATCTACCAGTTCCCCACGGATGATGAGACCGTGTCTGAGACCAACACATCCATGAACTCGCACATCCCATTTGCTGTGGTCGGCAGTACCGACTTTGCCAGAATCGGGAATAAGATGGTGCGCTCCAGGCAGTACCCTTGGGGAACTGTTCAAGGTATGTGTATTTGTTTAAACTTTATGATCATCATTGTAGTACTACCATCCCAGGGGGGAATTTTGACTCCTCCACAAATGTTCTCTGCTGACTCTAACCCCCCTCCAAGAACTTTCAACGGTTTCATGCTTAATTATATTATCGAGTTCATGGTTCATTTCAATTCTGTTGAATTAGTTTTCTACCGTAGGTCCGAAATTGTTGCTTCGTAGCTGAATATCATAATAAAATAGAATCGATTGAGTTTTAATTGAACGGGAGAAAATATAAATTTCATTTTGCAAGACATTTCTTTTAAACCGTTTTGTTGTTTTCAGTTGAGAACGAGACGCACTGCGACTTTGTGAAGCTGCGCGAGATGCTGATCCGCACCAACATGGAGGATATGCGCGAGAAGACACACGCACGTCACTACGAACTGTACCGCAAGCGCCGTCTGCAGCAGATGGGCTTCTCCGACGTTGACTCTGATAACAAGCCCGTAAATATACACACACTCTTCATACTTCTACACTCTCTGTGATGTTTCTCAGTAAAGTTTCTTCGATCTTAACACCGCGTCAAGTTTCGAAGCGTTTTTTGATTCTGAAGTCTGAGTCTACTTCAACAAAACTGATAAAGACCAGCTTCGAAGATAAAATAATCTGGAGTCTTGGTAAAGTTAGCTACGTATTCAACTCCAAGCTCCGGAAGTTAGTTAGTTAGTAATTTTTCGGCATTTGTAGTACACGCAACATGTTAATGATAGATTTTCAAGAATACCAAGAGTTGGAGGAAGAAAATCCAATATCTAAATCAATATTTGTGAATGTTTGTTTTGACATAACACTAAAAGAATTCCTACGTGAACAGCGTTTTTTTGCCTTTGTAATAAATAAGAGGTTTGAACTATCGACATTTTTACAGAAAAGTATCAATGTCACTGAATTTTGACCATTTTTTCTGCATATCAGTATGATCTGTAACTATGTTCTGTATTCCACAGGTGAGCTTCCAACAGACCTTTGAGCAAAAATAAAAAGTGGAATAAAAGCAAATTTTTCAATCATTAAAATAAAATTCCACCACGAATTAACAGTTTCAAGCACCCACCTGCAAGAGTTGCAGCAGAAGGAGGATGAGATGAGGCAGATGTTTGTGCTGAGAGTCAAGGAGAAGGAAGCTGAACTCAAGGAAGCTGAGAAAGAGGTTCATCTCGTTGAATTTATAATCCAATACGGTTTTTTTTATCAAATAATTCTTTATGTCTTGCTGTTATATTTCTTTAATTTAAGTGCAAATTCTGCGTGGCAGTCGCTTTTTGCTATGACTACATTTGCAATTTTTAAACTGTTCCTGCAATGGCTAATAGTCGTTGGAATTATGTAGGCTTGCTTTACTCCATATTAATATTCATTTTCAGTTTAGGAAACAGATTTCCGTATTTGACTGCTATGCAGTGAAGGTATATGTCTTCACATTTAACCTTTGTTTTGAAATGCAGTCGGTTTGATTTGACTAAAGATAAAAGTTTTTCATTTAATTTATTAATGCTGCCAGTCTGGATGTTGATTGTTTAGTTTGATGAACCTAACAATAATTGATGTCATTAATATATCAATAATCTGGACAAACACTTTACTATTTATAATTTAAGGTCATCTTACTGACGTTACGGTCACGTCAATGCATTTTAATAGTTCCATTGTATCTCTTCTTTCTCATTAACGATGCACGCGGTAGAAAGAGAGATTGGATTTGAAACGGAGCTCTGAGAAGCAGGACCACACCTTTTTCATCCCAATTAAATCAATGCAATCATTTTCAGCTCCACTTCAAATTCGACAAGCTAAAGAAAGACAGCGCCGAAGAACGCAAGCGCTTGGACGACAACCGCAAGAAGCTGGAAGACGATTTGATTGAGTTCAACCGGCGCAAGCAACAGCTGACCCAGAGCCACCACACACTGACGCTCGGCAAGAGCAAGAAAAAGTGAAAATACGCCATCGGCAGAAGCAACACGGTCAACTGAACGCGGCTTCTCTGATTCACGGCACAGTGAACACTCTACACGTGACATATGAACATTATTACTATTATTCATGACATATTTTTATTGCATGCCGCCGCTGTTCCAATGAGGTGATTGAGAATCAATTCACATTACACTTATTTTTTTTATTATTACGACCCAACAATGTTGTCTTTCAAGCGATGTATTGTTTTTTATCCAACACAATAATTTTATTCACATCAAGTTCCACGTTTCAGAGGAATTCTGTAATTGAAAATGTGTTTCCCCAAAGTGTTTATAATACTATGAACTGTTATTAAAATAATTTACAGGTCTTGTTAGTTAGTTTAAGGTTTAATTTTCCTCATCACCTGAATTGCGAATGGCATATTTATTTGAACGAATCATATTTATAGATGTTTTATTGGCCTAGGTACTTTCATTAGCAACGCTGCAAATCAAACTAAAGCATGTTTTTGATTTGCTTAGATAATAACAAACAATAAAAGTAAAAAGGCTAATTCTCGAAGACGTCTTTGGCTATCACACTAACAGTAATTACATATTACTGATGCAAAATGTATAAAATTGAAATGCTGAATCTCAAGATAGATTGACTAATCTTCTAGAACCCTCAAAGATTTATATAGATTATGTTCCCTTGTAAATTCACCATAATTAGCATTTGTATTTGTATAAAATTAGCCGATGCATTATTTTTACACCATACTTTTATTCAACATAGGTTATGTATGTATTTCATTCCATATTATGGTAGATTCACATATCATTCCTCTTGTAACTTTCCTTATAAAAAATAGTATTATCGTTTAGATTAGTTTGAACTTTTGTATTTCAATTATTGATAACTTGGTCACATTAAATAAATTATAAAATTCGTCTTTCCCATGCGCTGTTTTTGTCTTTTGCCATCTAAAGAAACTTTGTGCTCGATTAATTGTTTTATATTAGAAGTTAAAGAACTTCTTGTTAATGTTAAAATTACAACATTTTTTCAACGGCAATACTGTAGATTGTCCGAATCATCTTTAATGCACATTTAACGTAAGTTTTGCATAACGATTGTTTAAATAAAATTCACATAAAAGGGCATTAGTAAATAATTATCGTCATTTGGTATTTTTAGCAATCTCAATAAGTAGCTTAATTAACATTTATTTCTCACATTCGCTTTTCCATTATTAATTTTTCATATTTTCAATTAATATTGTCATTGATATATTGTAATTAGTCACCAAATGTGCTGTTGTCTAAATCCAATAAGCCCTTCACTCTTTTGAAGAAAGTATTACATATAAATTAATATATTTTATGACTAGAAGAAAATTAGAAAAAGAATGTCAGTTGTTGAAATGAAAATAAGCTTAGTTTAGCCAAGTATAAAATTTTAGACATTCAACTTGCAATAAAAAATTAAATAAAAGGTATTATTGAGTAATTAATTTATCTGTTTATAAATTTTGCCTTGTGCCATGACAATTTTATATCAAAACATAACTAAAAAATAATATGCGCGACTTCATTTAACATTTTTTTTTTTTCTCTTTAGTTTTACATATATGTTTTAATCCGGCACAAATGGTTGAAATTCTGTAAAAGGAATTATATTGATAACGCTCGTAAACGTCTGGGAGTGGTATAATTATTTGTATTTTTATATTTCTTATAGGCATCGTTTTGTCATAGATTTATGTATTATCCGGATTGATATGCTGCATTTTTTTTATTTGTCCTTTGATTCACGGGGACGAGATGATAATTTATCATTTATATTATTATGTATTAGAAAAGCCAAAACATTTTAGATTTATGTGTATTTATTTTGTAAGATATGCATTTAATTTTGTGTCTTTATTTATACTTTTTTCAATAAACAAATTTATTGACAATTATTTTATTTCACTCTTTTAACCCTTCAGGAGGTATTCTTAGCCATGGATTGGAGGAGCTTTCTGTAAGATTTGAAAGGTAAGGCGAATTTATTTTCTACTTCCCCGCCTGCCTGGTGAAATTATTCTACGAGTTATGCCTGGTGGGGTCTGTAGAACCCGGCGATACTAATTTTTGTTTTTTTTTTTATTAGTTTTCAAGAATATTTCTATTTACAAATATATGTTCTAATAAATAAATACAAAAAAAAGAGAAATTATGACTCCATTATTCACTACATTCGACATTAGCGCAAAATCCGAAATAGTTACAGCTGTTTTAAATTGCTCTAGGTCTGTCAGACCCTACCAGGCATGCGCAGGGTTAATGTAATTTTAGAAAGCAATGTCAGACAAAAAACTAGTCAAATATAGCTTGTATCATCAATAGAAATGGGGTTATATACATAATGTATATTTAAACCTTTTTGGTTGTGTTAGTGCATATTTGAGCCTTTCTCCGCCTTCAAAATTGATCTAAATATGAATATAATCTTTAAAACTTTGCGCTCATTCTCTATGCATCCCCCATGAATTAAAAAAAAACGAAATTCATAAAACTTTCGCCTTACAATATTTATTTTTTAAATTACGCAGTTTTTATTTACGTAATATTTTCAGGTTTTACTACACACAAATATTTCGAAAAATTCAACACTCGACGATATTGTGTTCCGAAATGAAATGGTTTAATACTATGACAGCTATGTGTACAAATGTAATCGCATGGATCCACGGCTGATTTACGAGATATTACAATATATCGTCAGTGTAAGTCAAATACCGCGTATGAGCAATCATTTTAAAATACGTTTTATTGGCGCTTTCAGTTGAACGGCACAAGCCGCATTGATTGGCACATTCAAATTTTGAAATTGACCAATCGAATGCGTGCCTTGCGGTTAAAGTAGCGATGGGGCTTCACAGATTTCACACTGAAAAACAAAGTCTTCTTCACTAATTTCGATGAACCCTTCAATTCATAACATATTTCACAGCATGGTAAAAAAAAATATTTGAATAATATTACTGGGCAGCTCTCCCAACCACATAAATTGATGTACAACATGTGCATTATTCTATGGCAAAATTAGCTTGTAGAAAAACAATGATGAATTGTCTATTATTGGTTTCTCTTCTATGGTTTACGGATGCAGCTGTCAAAATCGTTTGAATCTTAAAAGTATTCAAGGTTTGAATTGTTAAGTGTAGCATGACTTAAAAGGGGATGATTTACAATGAGTATGCACAAGGAACTTGCAAAAGCAAATGAAGTACTAGCAAAATTTCCAGTTTCTGTAAGAGCGATATAAACTTCTTTCAGGGGCTTGAGATACGATTTGAATATTCTTACTGTGCAGTACTCAGTTTGACAGTTTGGTTAGCAATAGGCTGAATATTGCGCAAATGACGATTCATATTAAGGCATATTTCAACCTTTATGGATATAACTTCAGAACAAAGTTGCATTTATTTCCAAGCCTCCTTTTTTAAAAAATAAACCCATATTTCACTTTTTTCTTTCTCGTTGAACGGCCAGTCATAATTTTGGGTGAGATTGAAAGGTATGTTTGTAAGCTGAGATATTATAAAGTTCAACAAAATAATTCGTTAAATTTCAAAATCGCAAAAAACACTCGGAAAAACTAGTGTCGTATAGACAAAACAAGCAAAGATTTTTAAGCAAATGTTGCAGTGCGAGGAACGGATAACTAAAAAAATACTTCATTGCTTCATTCATTCTTCGAACTAAAATCGAAGGAAGAAGGGAATGAACAATTGAACTGGATGATGCAATATTTCAGTCTTTCGAACGAATGAAAAATTGAAGTTCGAAGTAGATGCCATAGATTGTTCAATCGGAAGTACCAACTTAACCAACTTCAATTGAAGTATTTGTTCAATGAAAAATGAATGAAGTTGGGACTGCTGTCAAAAGAAGACTTCTTTGAAACAGTTCTTTCAAAACTGTCACAACGCTAGGTTAAAGTAAATACAAAGAATTAAGCAAGACCGCGTTGAATGGAAACGTTTTTTGTCCCTCCTAAACATTTTGACAAATAGTTCTACTGCGGTATTGAACTTACAACGACGATGTAATCCTGTTTAAATATACTTTTTGAAATGACTTAGGTCCCTGGGACAGTTATTTGACCGCCACATTTTACATTAACTTTAACCGCGACTATGAACCCGGTAGTGGTTTGTCTAATTTTATGTTGGGTTGTTTGATTAGCCATTAATTGCCGTCAAGCATGACGCTCACCAAAAAATGACTAAAAGCTGACAGGACGAAAATCGGCGGTTAGCGGGGTCCTTTTAATGTCAAAAATATTAAAATTGGTATCGGGATCGTCGATTTATGTTTGTCAAATTACTGGCCTTTAAATACGATTATTGAAAAAATATTCATTGAGATTTTTCGAATCATAAATCGCGTTTGGTCTGAAAAAAATAATTCTATCAGAACATATTTTAGAATGATCATATCAGAACATATTTTAGAATGAATTTTTTTTTTACCAATTTGGCATTTCTTTTAGCGTTATTTTTCATACTATCCGGATTCGAATTAATGTGGTTTTATAATTAAATACACCTGTAAAAGAAAACGGAAAAAAACGTTTTCTGCCACTGGGATTTCAGGCAGTTAGAAGAAATAAAAGTATACCAAGAATTTCTGTGTTTTTGTTATTATAAAAGTACTTATTGCTTGATAGAGCAATATTATAATAACAAGCAGTAGAAATGTAGCCGACGTTACCGGTATCTTAAGAATCACAAACTTGAGATGGGTTAGACCTGACAAGAACCGGCAAAACGGAATATGTACATCTGAGGAAGGCCTGTATCTAAAGATGCTTATTGCTTAGTTTTAATATTAAATCTTATTTTATTAGTAATTTTCGTTAAGTTTGCAATGATTTTATTTATTATGTTCACCACATCTGTTGGAATCTTGACTTTTAATACCGGCATTATCTTTCATCCTCTATGGTTCTTATTGTACATATTTGTACTTTATGGTATTTTGTTGCGATGGGAAAAGCTTCACAGATTTGTGAATGCTTCACGAATTGCTAGTTCTTCAAAATGAACCCTTCACGGTGAACAGTTCAATCGAAGTAACAGATCAATCGCAGAATTCCTCGTCGGGGGGGGGTTGCTAGCGATAAATGTACCAAATAATAGTCACGTTTTTTTCTTAATAGTTTTATTCGGGACGGCTCTCCCAACCACATAACCCACTCCTCCATTATTATACAGCAACAATTATACCGTGTAGAAAACTACTTCTTTCTTTCTTCTATGTGTGTGTAGATGAATTGTCTATTACTAGTTTCTTGTCTATTGTTTCTGATGACAGCTGCCCATATGTTTGAATTGTTGGCGGTATCATGCCTTAAAAGGAATGATGTACAATAAGTTAGCCTTACAGAGAACTTACAAAAAGCAAATGTAGTAATTGCGAAATTTCCAGTTACTGTAAGAGCGATGTGAACGTTTTTCAGGGCTTGAGGTACAATTTGAATATTTCTTACTGTACAGAGTTTGACAGTTTGGTTAGCAATAGGGTGAATATTGCGCAAATTCATATTACAGGCATTGCCTCCCTTTATGGATATAACTTTAGAACAAAAGTTGCATTTGGCCTGGTAAACCCCAACTTCTTTAAAATAAGCCCATATTTCACTTTTCTTTTCTCGTTGAACGGCCAGCCATAATTTAAGGTAGAGATTGAAAGGTATAGGTAAAAAGTTCAACAAAATAATTCGTTCACAATTCAAAATCACCAAAAACACTCTTAAAAAACTAGTGTCATATGTCAAAACAAGCGAAGAAATCAAAAGCAACTGTCACGTGTACGTGCGAGGGAACGGATAACTAAAAATATACTTCATTGTTTCATTCATTCATTCATACTACGAACTACAATCGAAGTAAAGAAGTAAAAGAACAATTGAAATTTAGATGATGCGATACTTCAATCTTTCGAACGAATGAAAGGCTAAGATTGAAATTCGAAATAGATGCCATATATCGGGCAAGGGGAATTACTAACTTAACCAACTTCAATTGAAGCATTTGTTCAATGAAAAATGAATGAAGTTGGGACTGCCGCAAAAAGAAGTCGTTCTTTGAAGGAGTTCCTGCGAAGCGGTCGCAACGCTAGTATTTTGAATTATACATGTTTGACATAACCCTAATGAATAAAATATTCAAATGCATTATTATTTCACGATCTCTTTCTATTTATATAGCGTACTATTCAAACGAATTGATATTTAATTTAGTATATTAATTTTAGAACATTGCAACCTTAGAGTAACAATATAAAGAGACCGTACTAATCTCAGAGTAACAATATAAAGAGACCTTAGAGTAACGTAGAGACCTAACATTGCGAAATTTTGTCCGCACTTTTTGACCAAGGATTAATATTTTTAAGTTAAACATATTACGAATCCATTAAAACTCATTTCAAACGGGAAGTTTATTAAATTGGAACAATAGTCAAAGATTAATTACATATTGGTGTAAGTTACTAGTTGTTTTTGTGGGTTGGGATGTTAAATATTTGAGATCAAACTAAAAGACGATTTTTATGGTACATGCGTGTGAAAACTGTTTGTTTTGGTCCTTTTACTTCGATTAAAGCAGAAACAAGTATAGCACATATGGCCATGATGTTTTTGCTAGATATCGGACAAAAAATAACTCAAGTTTTAGCATTTCGTACTTTTGACAGTTCGCCTGACAGTGCAAACGTGTCCGGTTAAATAATGAAGACATTCCAAACGTGAAGGTTTTCAACAATTGTTTGTGCGTACATATCTTATATCGCGGAAACATAGTATTTAGCCCAAATTGTCATGGTTTGTCCAAATTGTGTGGTCTGGTTTGAGACCATATAATTTGCGACAAATCGTTGACAAACTCGCAAAATATAGCTCTCTCTTTATGCTCGGTTCTTATAAGCATATGAGAAAAAAGAGACAAACAATTGTTGAAACCACCTACAAAAAAACAACTAGTAACTTACACCAATATGTAATTAATCTTTTTGACTATTCGTTCCAATATAATAAACTTCCGTTTGAAATGAGTTTTAATGGATTCGCAATATGTTTAACTTAAAAATATTTACGAGATGTCACATTAAAACCATTAGAAAGGGGAACTCCGTCTTTGTACGGCTTCTGAAACTATCCCGGTCTCTTTCTTTCCTCATGATACTAACGCTAAATTGTTGGCAAACAGATAAAGACAGAATAGTGTTTATCTCTTAGATTTTGGTTGCCTCCCTAAATTCAGGGCTATGCCAAAATTGGAATATTATTATATATTTAATTATTTTTAGATTTCCAAAGGATGAAAAAAAGGCGAGAAAATGGATCCGTGCTACGAGAAGGCAAAATTGAACTCCTAAATACCATAGCACAATCTGCTCAGTCCATTTCCCAAGTAATCACTTCGACAAAACATCTCCGTTGGGCCCACTAATGGACGATAATATTTGGATACCTTCACTTTGAACATTGCCCCGTTTTTCTAGGTCCTGTATTATATAATTTAAAGATGTGATTTTTCGTAAACGTGGACGATTTGATTGTTGTAATGCGGAGATTTTTTTTCTAGTTTCAAAATTCGCGTATTACGTTATAGTATTATGTTTTTTAAGACTACCTTTTTGGAGTATCTACGATTGGTGCAACTACAGAATTCTCGGGCGTTACGGATCTAACATCAAATTCCAATCTAATTTCTTTTTCATAACGATCATGCATTTAGATAGTTTTAATTTTGTATACATATTATATATTATTTTCTCCTTGTTAGTTAGAATTATTAGCTTAATTAATTAAGTATGAAGCGCACTTGACGTGAAATATCACAAAACTGTGCTATATAAGTTCACTGTTATTATTATCTGCATTCGAAATTTCCTTACAAAATAACGCGGGACGGAAAACATCCCTACAATACTTAAAAGCGGTGTCATGTTTTGTGATTTTTTTGTGTCTCTTTCTCTCTCATGGTGTACGACGTAAAAACGCAGAGAAAGTGATTTATCGCAAATTTATATAGGTAAAAAAAAAATTGATCTCTCCATATATTCTTACCCAAGGTTAAGAAAAATGATTTAACATCTGTTATCACCGTACATTTTTTTTTTATTTTACTTTTTTGTTTGTAAACTATTTTGTTGATGGAATTGAAGTTCATTTTATAATATGTATTATAAAATGTTCTGTACTAATAATTTAATTCGTTTATATTTTTATCTATAAATAAGATTTTAATAATCTTATTGATTAATGTATATTTGAATAAACAAAAAAAATATACAACATTCATTCTTTTAATGATTTACAACTACCTACTCACAACAAAATACCTAATTTACTTAATTTGTGACAACCCTGTTAGTGATTTTACTCCGAGTTTAGGCCACACCTTGAGTTATTTTTGTCCGATATCTAGCAAAACATCATGGCCATATGTGCTATACTTGGTTGCTTCAATCGAAGTACAAAAGGACCAAAAACAAACAGTTTTCACACGTATGTACCATAAAAAATCGTCTTTTTAGTTAGATCTCAAATATTTAACATTCTAACCTACAAAAACAACTAGTAACTTACACCACCAGTAATTAATCTTTTGGACTATTCGTTCCAATATAATAAACTTCCGTTTGAAATGAGTTTTAGTGGATTCGTAATATTTTTAACTTAGAGATATTTTTACTAGCTGTCACATAAGAAACCATTACAAGGGGGAATACCCATATTGTATTTATTTCTTAAAGTATCCCGGTCTCTTTCTTTTCTCATGATACTAACGCTAAATTGTTGGCAAACAGATAAAGACAGAATAGTGTTTATCTCTTAGTTATATTTATAATTTCGGTTACGTCCCCAGATTCAGGGCTATGCCAAAAATTGGAATATTATTATTTATTTAATTATTTTTAGATTTCCAAAGGATGAAAAAAAGACGAGAAAAATCTAATTTCTTTTTCTTTGATTTAACAAATATGTTAATATGAATTCATACGTTTCATCTGGATTTTTATACCCTTAGCTTCTAGTTAATTGTTTTTTTTTAAATCTATTTATGTGCACATGCACTATTGTACCCATTTCTGAACCTGTTCTCTGATGATTTATGATAACGATATGCATCTAGATAGTTTTAATTTTGTATACATATTATATATTATTTTCTCCTTGTTAGTTAGAATTATTAGCTTAATTAATTAAGTATGAAGCGCACTTGACGTGAAATATCACAAAACTGTGCTATATAAGTTCACTGTTATTATTATCTGCATTCGAAATTTCCTTACAAAATAACGCGGGACGGAAAACATCCCTACAATACTTAAAAGCGGTGTCATGTTTTGTGAATTTTTGTGTCTTCTTTCTCTCTCATGGTGTACGACGTAAAAACGCAGAGAAAGTGATTTATCGCAAATTTATATAGGTAAAAAAATTGATCTCTCTCCATATATTCTTACTCCAAGGTTAAGAAAATGATTTAACATCTGTTATCACCGTACATTTTTTTATTTTACTTTTTGTTTGTAAACTATTTTGTTGATGGAACTGAAGTTCATTTTATAATATGTATTATAAAATGTTCTGTACTAATAATTTAATTCGTTTATATTTTTATCTATAAATAAGATTTTAATAATCTTATTGATTAATGTATATTTGAATAAACAAAAAAATATACAACATTCATTCTTTTTAATGATTTACAACTACCTACTCACAACAAAATACCTAATTTACTTAATTTGTGACAACCCTGTTAGTGATTTTACTCCGAGTTTAGGCCACACCCTTTGGTCATTGCTTGGTCAAAAAGTGCGGACAAAATTTCGCAAAGTTAGGTCTCTAGGTTACTCTAAGATTGCAACATAATAATTTCGCCGCAAACTGATCCAATACGATAGGCGTCGTGTTGACAAACATCCACGGCATTGCATATAATGCATATTGCATTCTACAATTAGTGATGCCATGCAGCAAAAATGAAAATCGGTAGATAACTAGTGTTGAAAAATTCGGTAGACCGGGCTGATTGTTACATTTTTTAACATTGCAAACTATTGTTAGATCAGTACAAAATCTACGGTTTGCATATTTGTTTATTATTCTAATTGCCACAAAAAAATGAAGAAAAACAGAAAACATTACACATTTCAAATTAACAGGTGGATAAAAGAAAAAAGGAAACGTTTTACAGAAAACAAACATATTTAAACAACAAAAAATCCCTACAATACACAATCTAACCTAAGCCAAAAACTTAACCTTAACAAACTAATAAAAATATTAAATGGGGACCTTCAGGACAAATGAAGCGCCCAGTAATTAATATGTATTAACTAATGAAGTTTTCAGTTTATTTCTGTTTTGCTTTTATCAAAATACTACGTGAAAATTTCCGTTGCACATTTTTTCTATATTTCGGCCGATTTTCTACAAATGTCGGTAGATTTTAGCTAAAATCGGTCGATCTACCGAAATTTCGGTAGTAATTGCATAAATGAAATTAGAATCATGAGGAGCTTTACAACCACCTCTCAATGAGACGTGAAGGGGATACTTTTATAATGATACAAACATATTTTATTTTCTTTACTAGGCGGAATATGGTTCTGCCGCTGAGAGCTCTGTTGTAATCGCTTTTTCGGCGAAAGGCGTCTTTATGAGAAAGAGCGAAGGGTTGTAATCCGCAATCCAATTTCCTGTCCAAATCTGAGGAATGGCTTATTTAATTAGAACCCAAGAAGAGCAGATGGCAACTTTTCCAATTTAAACTGACAATAATCAGAATAAATAATGTGTTACTTTAAAGTGGGTGAAAAAATATGGTAAATACCTGATTCTGAAGAGAAATGACTTCAGGCTTTCAACAAGATAGAATAATCCCCAATAGCACAAAACACAACACGTTACATGTACACACAAAACTTTTAAACTGATTATTCGGAAAAAAACACTAACTAGTATGAAAACAAAAAGATGCAGGTAACGACAACTAAAACTTATTGTTGCAAATCGCACACACACTGACACACTTGATATTAATTTCACTGCGATTGTGGATTTTGTTCTATTTTTAAACTTAATATTATGTATACAGCCACTTTTTACAAAAAATGACTACAAATTATTCAAATTTCAAATATTATTATGATTTATCTATGTTCCGCATGACAGCTGTAGAGTTAATTGTGTTAGTGGCCATGTATATGAAAATTACATATTCATATATTTTCATCGAAATTATTATTAGACAATAAATTTATTTATTTACTTACCTACATTTTGGAAATAAAACGCAATTTTGTCATCAAAAAATTATTTTATTTTTATTATTTTATCATCATTGTTTTCAATATTTTTTTGTAGCACACAAGGTACCTAGTCTTTCCATCAAAATTCCTTTCAATATTTATTTTATAATTAATTCCATGGTGAAATACATTACATTATTATTTAATAGGCTATATTACGATATCAGAACCTGCACTACACAATATTACATAATATATTATTTTGCAAATATTCTTTTGGAGCAAATTTAAGTTGAATAATAATTAATGTGTGTTATGCTCTGGAATGAAAAAGCAAGATTTAAATAAAAACAGTTTAGACATGTTCCATTTTCAATATTTTATGAATGCGTAATAAAGTTTTTTAGATTCTAAAATATATATATGTACAACTTTATATTCTGTCAAGTTTCGCATATATTTACAATTTCATAGCGATAAAATTAAGTTTATTACATACCTATGTATTCCGAATGCATTTTATATTGTAGCTAAAATTTTTATACTAAATTGACAATAGACTGATTGATCTTAGATTTTTATTAGAGATGGAAAGAATATCTGGTATATGACCACAATAAAACTATCCAAATAAAGAGTAAATAAAAAAATATGTTTATAAACTGTAACACAATTGAAGCAGGTACCTAACTTGTAATAAAGTTACCACATTTTTGCCAACATTTCTTTGAAAAAAATTGACCTCAGGATATAAAGATACAAACTAAATGATTTTCATGCTGGTATTGTCACAAAATTTTGCACAGTTTGACACATTCAACTTTCCAGCAGCCAAAGGAGGAACTAGCGAATTGATGAACTATTTTTTTGATCCATACGTTTTTTGTATCCACAAAATTTACATTAGCGACGCCAGCAAAGTTATCCATGTCAAGCTGTAGTTTTGACATTGGGATCATTGCGGGAAAAACATATTTTGGGAGGAGAAAAGGAATGACAGTTAGAGTAGTATGTCGTGAAAATGATTTAATAAGTTTAATTTTAGTATTATATGCAAAGTAGGAAGAGAATATGTAATATTATTTTATTAATCTATTGCATCTCTAGTTTTTATTCATCCATATTGTGTATACAAAAATAATAACTTGTGAAATTTTCAGTATATAATATTTTGTTTACAAACTGAATTCTGACAATAATGGAATGAATGTTCTAATTTAAGTGAAAAAAAAACGAAAATTACTCTCACTTTGCTGAGAAATCTAATCTCAACACTTAGATGTATGGGTGAATTTAAACTGTGCTAAACCCCTTACAGTACCCACCTATCATACTAAACGTTTATGTATATAAAGCAATGACGACACCATGAAACAACTAAAGTTTATTAGGGGAACCTTTTTTCATTCAAATAAATTCATTTGTGAAACATTATTCCTAAACACACGTTTTTTTAAGCTGAAAAATGGCTGAGACCAAAAGGGAAAAAATATTTTAGGAAAAAAATGAGAATATCCAATGATTTTGTGGGAAAGGTTATAGTGATGAAAAATAATGGACGATGATAATTCAAAAGCTAGTGTAGAAATAAAATAAACACCTTATAGGACATTTGCAGTATAATCAAACAAATACATAGCAGAAAAAAAAACAAATATTGAGAATTATTTTCTAGGTTTATTTATTTTCAAGTACATTTACATTTCGTGTTGATATTGTTTTAGATTATATAATACGAGAAGTGATATTTTTAAACTTGCTAAGTCCCGTTTACACAAAGCGTTTTTAAGGGTAATGCAATTTTTTCCATCCTTTTGTACCAAATTTGGCAGGAATCATAAGTTCGACGATTTTATCTAGGCGACTACTAAAAGCCCTAGAGCCTGAAGGTAGCTACAGACAGAGTTTTCATCTTCGATGAATTTATTAAAATTTCAACTTCAATAAAAAAATTGTATCTTTTCTGTCAAGAGCTCTTTCTTCATCATGTTTTTTTTTCCATCTTGGTCAATGTATTGCCAACTTTTCATTCCACACTTTGAAAGTTCCACTGCATTTTTCATAAGATTAAAATTATTTTCAGCTCTCCTACGCATGTATCTATGTATAATACAAATATTTATATTTAGATTAATTGATTATATTATTTATTATTATTATGTATGTACATCCTTATATTTATGTAAAATTAAATTCCTTCCTAAATAAATTTCTCATTTAAAAATGTATGAGAAGATGAAATATAAATGATATAAGAGATGAGAGATCTTTATGAAAGTGAAAAATATATTATTTGGTGTTTGTAAAGAATTATCAAGAAATAACAATAATCAACAAATATCATAAAAATTATGAAAAGAAAAGTTTTTGAAATTGTAATACCTAGATTTATAGGGGCGGATTACACAATACAAAAGTTTCGTTACACTCTTAAAATAGAAATACAGGCTGACTGGTACTTCAAAATACTGAAAGACATTGTACACAACCAAAATATTTCATGTGACATATGAGCATCTAAAAATATAAGGGCTCTGAATAATCTAGGCAACTGAAAAGTAAGGTTAGGTAAAGCAAGCGAAAGAGAAGTAAGGAAATGGCCCCGCAGTAATATTGGTTGAATATTCCATTATTAGCTGATTTTGGAATAAAATTGATGAATGCTTAAAAGTTGACCCTATAAATATTTACATAAACTTTTTACATTCTCTAAATAACCTTTGAAACTTCACATTTAGTACCAGCCACCTTGTAAATGGTTTTTGTTTTAAATGGATTCTTAAGGCTGCTTTCACAAATCATGCACAATATCGGTATCACCAACGCAGCTGAGCATAATTTTTAGTTGAAGTGAGCATGATTTTTTGCGAGCCGGCCGCACTGACATCGGAAAATGATTTAAATAAGTACCATGTATCGAGCAAATGCTCAGTTAAAAAATGTTTCTGAAATAGAATTGGATCAATCCTTCGCTTAGTGTAAATCTTAACTTTACCGAGTGTTTGTTGCGCTTAAACGTATTTAGCTTATGAATTGAGTTGAATGTGAACTTGTTGTCTAAGAAAAATGATGTTGGTATATTAGGTGGGGTTGGGGGAGCTGATGGTCTGGGCGTAGCAGGAACGACAGACGGGGGCAGAGCGGCCCGAAGCCAGACCGGAGAGAGGGATGTGCTTGTCGATGCAGCGAGTACAGAAGACTCCACCACACTTCCAACAATGGTACTGCATAAACATAAAAAATATTAGATTATTGGTTAGTTCAAAGGATTGTTTTAGCTGCATTTGAAGATACTAAAACTTTCCTATTTCTTGAGTCAGTGATACTTCAAACTAATTTGTATGGTTAAAGTCGTGGTTAAAACCTTTGGTCATTTAGTTGTTTGACTGAGAGTTAAGAATTAATATATTGAAGCATATTTATTTATAAACTAACGGACTATTGTCCAATTACAAAAAAAATACATAACACGAAATGGGAAAAAAGAGCAACAGAGAAAGAACAGCACATACATAATATTATATTTGAATGAAACAATGACAAAAATAGGACAAGATATACGTAAGAGAGATCATTCAAATCAAAACCAGGTCAAATCAAAGTTTTGGTAGAGTCGTAAAGAATGACAAAAGTCATTTATTTTGGTACCAAACGACATTCTGGACGGTGGAGAATGATACCCATAATTAGTAGAGTGATGATTGAGGAACAGCAATTTATTGTTTCTGAGTCTACGGCAATGAATGTTGAACTGGATGAGTTGCAACAAAGAAGGTTTAACAAAGTTTAACATATTGTGTTAAATAAGAAAATTAACTTTAATTATAATGTTTTTTCCTGCATTTTGTATTGTACGTTGCTATCTGCATTCTCTTTTGCGTTGCTTTACTGGATAATCACTGTATCTAATGTGTTCCTAGGATAATGATTTGTGTAAATGTACTAATATATATTAATTATGTTTGTAAATGGTCATTGATTGTAAATAAATACATAAATTCTTCACCTTTCGACTGAAGTGATCGAATGGAGTAGAACAGACACACTCCTTAACATTCTTGATGGTCTTCCAATCGAGAGCCACGGACGCAATTTCCTCCTGAATCTGCAGGATATCTGTCACGGGCACTCCACCGTGGATGATGATGTCCTCAGTCGGTATCACGGAGAACTGCTGCTGCTTCCCGTCTTCCGGTGGCGTGGGGTTCTGCCCGTCCAGCTTGAGGGGATGATCATCATTGGCGCAGGCAAGCTCCGAAAGAGTTGCGTTTGTCTTTTCGTAGAGATACCTGCAAATTATATAAGTATATGAAGAAATAAAATAATACTAGACTTATTAACACCATCAAATGACAAAGGTTGTATTATGTGACATAAATAAAAGATGCTATAAAATTTTAATCAGATTTTATCACAAGCAAGCACATTATTGTGAGATCGAGATGAGCAAAGAAGCTTTCTTATCTTCAATGATAACCATTGGAGAGGAATTCAAAGAAGATTATTAAAGTGAAACATTGAAAGAAAGAAAGGCATTTGGCAGTCAAAAGAAAAACTAACAAGCAATTTTTTAATCCATATATAATAGCGGCACTACCAAGTGTACAAAGTGGTTGGTAGATCTTTACATTTAAGGCTGCTACAACTGAGCTGTTTTTACTTACTGTATTATGACTTACAAAAATACCCATTTGCCAGTAGCTGCATGGTATTATGCGCAAAATCTGAGCCTCTGTGCAGAATATAATAATACATAATTACTTAGATACTCGTAAAAAACAGTTACACTGTGGCTTGCCGTAATTAGATTAAATAAAATGAATATGTACATCTCTTTTGGGTTTGCTAGAGTTTTGAACTCGGTCATCAATATAAAATGAGTTTACTTGTTGTCAATTTGGTTAGCGTTGTTGAGGTGGTTAACAACAACATAGTCAGAGTTGTCGTCCTTCTGCTGCGGGTCCGTGTATGTGTTTGTGTGGTTGGTGATCTCCTTCAGCTTGGGCTTGTTGCTGTGGGATTTTTTCTGGCGGCTGCCCAGCAGGGATTTCAGAGAAGTTATCCTCTGGAATTAATAAAATTAAGTGTTTATTTGTATCAATAATTTGATAGTACCATTGTGGAAAGCACTAGGCATCCAAAATAAACTATCAACTGTCTGCCTACAATGTATCCTAAGATATTTTTCATACTTCACTCGCCAAACTAAGAACTCAAAACTGAAGAAGTTCATGATCACTGGCAAAGTGGAAGGCAGGAGAAGTAAAGGAAGATCACTGATGCGTTGAACTGTATCACAGGCGTCTGGAACGTTGGTGTCCGTGGCTCTCCATAGCGCAGGACAGTCAGGAGTGGAGGATCCTGGTTCATTAAGGCAATTGGAGTGGGGGTGACGATTCTCAGCAATGAGGCAATGGCTCGAGAAGAATTTATTTTTATGTATTATGAGAATCTCACCTTAGTCAGAAGTGCGATGTGATCTTGAAGAGATGAGGTGTGATCTGTGGTAGCGAGCAACAAATCTCCTAGAGGCTCCCGAGGATGGACTCCATTCTCAAACCTGCAGTACATGCCACGCCAAAATCTGCAAAAAATACATTTTAAAATAGAAACAACGTATTTATATTTAAGATTTTGGTGAAGCCATGATGAGCAATAATACTTGAAACAGGTAAGATCAACTTTCTAAGACATTGAATGATTTGTTTTGGTTACTTGACTAACATCGAGTTTAGGTTATGTCAGTTTAGTTTTGAATGAGGGATAATGACAGTGTAGTCAGTGGGGAATCTTAAGAAACATGCAACACTGTAATTTTAATGATTAAAGTTTGAAGAGAATGAAAACGAAATAGATATTTGTTAAGGAAAAAAATTCAGAAAGTAATCAAGATGCAAATTCAGCTAGTTCCATTGTTTTGACACCAAAAACTGTTTTTTATGTCCTTGTGCAATTTTTGGATAAAATAGCTGAAATTGCAGTAAAATAAATGCATATATGTAAAGAGGAAAACAATAGAATTATGTAAATAGTTTTGTGTAGATAATAAAAAATGATAACTCAAACACACCAATATCAACACCTGCATTTTGTGGGTATTTTTTAAACATAAATCACATTACACAATATAATGTCAACATAACAAAGCGATTTACCATATAAAATGTTTTGTGGATTAGTGTCTGGTACTTGGGTTATTGAAATGAATATCTGAATTGTGAATTGTTGTGAAGATTTTTTCTTAGCATGTTTTTCTAAAGGGTAAATATGGAATTTTTATAAATTATTTTTGCCTTCATTTTTACAAAATTACTTACATAAAAATCAAGAATTTAAAATCAAATGCGAAGCGAGACGAGACAGCTTGATTTTTCAAGAAAAAGCGATGCATTTAAAAAATGTTATACTGGAAACATTTAATTAAAATAATTATTAAATAAAAGAATACTTTGTTTTAAAACCACAGAATTTATTATGATGAAACCGGTTTCGCTTGGATCAAGCTTCGTCAGGGCACATATAATAACTTAGATAGTATATGTGCCCTGACGGCTTGGATCCAAGCGAAACCGGTTGGCCTTCATCATAATAAATTCTGTGGGTTTAAAACAAAAATCTTTTATTTAATTATAATTCAAACCATGTGATTGCTTCTACCGAAAAAAAAAAAAAAAAAAAAAAAAAAAAATAAAAATAATTAGTTCAAAAGCTGATAGATAAAAAAATTATTTAATTATAAGATAAATTTAGACCGTAAAAATGATGCAAAGGTTTTGAGTTCTTAGTTTTTTCAGTCCCAGCACCGTCTATTATATTTCATAAATTTATTGTGTTGTAAATGTTTTGTTGTTGTTGTAGAAAATAACAAACACTGAATATATCAAGTTCAAACACAACAGTTTTTCTTTTGTCACATCATTTGTCCCTTACCTGTTCACAAAACAAAGAGAAAGAACGTTTGTCAATGCTCCCACAACCACTTACCAGAACTGCACAAATGATGTATAAGCAACAATGAACCTCATGCCGATTGCTTTCCAAGTCATTATGACTGATCCCTATCACTTTCCTTGCCAATGTTTATTCATCTGCACTACTTACGACAGCTGTTAAAATATTTTCATAAGGTTTTAACTAAATCTCTGTTCACATAGTGAGTAAACAAAGTCAGCCCCTTGAGCATTCGGAAGTTAACGCTTGGCTATTCATACTGAGTGCTAGGCACTTTTTGCTTTAAGTATTAATTTTTATTATTATAACATGCAAGTAGCTGTCATTAAATTTATCAGTTTGACTTTCGCAATATATGCAACACAATCGTAATGGATTTATTGAATTTTCAAGAGTCAGAGAAGCTCCAATGATAAAATCCACTGTGAAACTCCCAGCATGAACACTCCTGTTTCCAGAAAACTAATGCGAATAGGACATAACTTTGCAATCAACCTCACAAAATCTATACTGACATAGCCAGAACTGGCAATATGTTTAAAAAATATAACAGCGATAGAACACGCAACTTCCCAAATCAAAATCAAATGCGTTTACCTTTCAGCACAGCTGGTATTGTTTATAGAAGCAGTGACAAAGAAAGAAACAAAGATATGTCATAAAACCCTAAAAGCCAAACAGCATCCATGTAGCTTCGGCACAAGCTACAAACAGCCATGATTATAATTATTTAAGTACATATTGATGTATTTTGAATAAGGAAATTCAGAGGAATAATCAAATAAATAAATTGATTAATACCGAGATAGCACATTCCAATGGAGATCATGCTACAGAGAGGAAACTGGCAAAGAGAAGAGAATAAGATAAGATGAGACATTGAAGTGTGGAACCAACACAATGATTTATTGATCAAGTCACTCACTGGATTACTATCTTTATGCTCCGTATTGAGTGCCAAGGTTTACTATTAGAAAACAGAAAATAACAAAAGATTTATAAAAACAGTTATGGTGGGGAAGCTTAGAAAAGGTTGCATATTAGTTGTCAGATCCAACTTGTTTCTCGTGATTTGTACCTGAAATAGCAATGTGCATAAAAAATAAAAATAAATGTTGATTTCTTCAAAAACATGCTTGCCATACATTGCCATCGTGAATTATCATCTATGCCTTTTTATAAAATGATATACCACACAATTCCTAACTGCCCAGAGCCAGTGGAACTATGGCATCTCCATTTAGGAATTACTGTGAGGCTGAAGGAAATGGTAGAGGAGAAGGAATGGTTGAGAAGTAACTTGGCTATTCAGACCAAACCCATTTTAAACTACTAAGTGGCAGATACTCTCAGTATCGCCCTGGTGAAAGACCACCGTTCAGAATTAAAACATTGCTTGAAATGGTATTAGCCTTGTTTACGTATCAGATATGAATATCTCCTCTTCTCCCTGCTTCCATCAGCCTCACAACATACCCTAAATTGTGGTTGCCATACCACTGGCTACTGGCAGTTGGAGCTCCTGTGGTAATGACATTTAAAAAAAAAAATAATAATACAAACAATCTATAATGCCATGTTATTTGATTTCCAAAGCAACTAGAACTTAAAGTATCAAGCTGTTAGTAGAAAAGCGTAGTATTTAATCCATTTTGAATTAAAAGTTTATAATATGGTATAACGCAGGGTTCGAATGAAGATAAAAATCAGATAATTATAACGTAAAGTACATGTCGCTCATGTCAAAATAATACCTCGTATCCCACCCATTTGTCAAAAGTGACTTTACAGTGTATTCTGAAACAAAATTTTTAAAAAGTATTGTCAAATCTCGTAAGCCAAATAACAGGTTTAGAGGTTTTTTTCAATTATAAGTAATTATTCCTTGTAAAGCCTTAAAACCAGTTATTTTTTCCCGATTGTCACAATTTCTATGATAGCCTTCCCCGTGATTATAGGTTTAAGATAAGGGTATATTAGAATTTAAGATGCACAATTTTTTATAGCTGTTAAATTACGTTGCATGTAATTTTTTCATCTGATGAAAAATTTAGATTTTTTGAGTCCCCTGTAAAATTTGTGTAATGTGAGATACAAGGTATTGTTTTCTTATGAGCGATATGTATATTTTTTCTCTGATAGTCTTTAGTTGCAGACATCTAACCAAGTGGTTAGTGAAATCTTGCAGTGTGATAGACTGTTAGTTTTCAATTTCTGTTAGGAGCGGCGCAGCGAAGAGGGAAATAAAACCAATTTACCTAATGTTCTGGCTGATGAGGTTAGGTTGCAGGAGATCAGAGGCAGATGAGGGGTCGTACAGGGGATTGTAGTACTCATTCATGTGACTGGCCATGAAGCCCCAGAGGGAGAATGTCCTGTCCGATAGTCTGGAATCAGATCATTTGGATTAAATATGTCTAATATTAATAATAATAATAGTTATGGTAGAATGGCTTTAGGACACAAAGCGGCTAGTTTGCAACTTTGTGGAAGCTAATTTTATGAAATCATATTTAATTTATTGGTGAAATTATAACATATTCTGAAAAATTGACACTGTACATATCATAACCCCAAAGCAACAGTGGGATATCTTGAAAAAAATGTCCTTAGATATTATGGTTTTAAGCTTCAATATAACAATTTGTTATTAAAGTTAAATAGTTTACTATTATATTCATAGTTAATTCATCTTCTCCTTTAGATAATTTAGAACTGCTAGAACTCATTCACACCCAAAAGTCCTAATACGACATCTTGATGTGTTCTTTTAAAAGGCAGATCTCTTTGTCTGAAGCATAAAGTAAAAAATCTTGAATGGTGATCTCTGGTTTGATAAAATATTCACAACTTTGTCTGTCTTGAATCGCTAGGTCTGCATGACTATTTTCAGATCTTGATGCAATTTCAGTCATGAGTTAAAATGGTTGTAAAACTAGTAATTGATAAAAACAATTTTTAATTTCAATTGGTAGTGTAATTTTTTTTTCGTTCAGACTTTAAAACATCTAGACAGATTTATGTATTTCTCACCTCAAATCCAGCCTATCCTTCTCGCAATTACCCACGAACGTCCCATACTGGCAGGCGTGCGCGTGGTCGTGCAACGCTATCAGGAAGCTCTCCCCGAACTGGAAGGCGGACGGCCGGGCGCGCGACAGCTGCCACACGGCGTCCAGAAGCTGCCCGAACACGGGCGACCTCTCCTTCGGTTCGCCGAGTACGTGACCGCAGCGTTCGGAGAACTTGTGTCCGAAAGAGAGCCAGTCTTTCTCGATGAGAGCCTGGAAACAGAATGTTATCGGTGAGATTTGTTTTGGTTTTTGGTTTATGACAATAAAGATGTGTCTCATTCAAAATGAATTACATACTTGCATAGTAGATGCTTATTTGTTTACTCCATCTAATAATATAGAAGCAAAATACGAATATTGGGAAAAAAAAAACAACAATGCATTATTTAAGGAAAATCCAAAAGAGTGACTCAGTTGGTCTTATTGATAATTTTTTGTCACAATTCAGTACACAACACTTATAAACCATTCTGAAATTATTTGAGTGATTGAAGAAAAGCTGCTGTATTTAATGTTTTTTTTTATTATAAAACAGAAGAGCTTGAGCAATATAAGATGCAAAACTGCATGTAATTGTATGCAAATTTAAATGGTTGCTCAAATCAAGACTGATTGTGATAAAAAACCTAGTACACCTTCTTTTTCGCTTCCCCTCAGATTAATTAAAATATTAATAACTCTCTGATCTGTTCGCAACTTTTTTTCTAAAGTAAGGTAAATAATCCGTGTATAATCAAAAAACAACTTTGTGAAGTTATCTTGTTCTTCCCCTTACCTACCTCTCTTATCAAAGTTTGTCTATCATTAGAGCAAACCCTGCAGGTTGTAATCCGGAACAATTCAGCAAAATTGCGCTTGAACCAGTCATATCGGTTTAGAAGCCATGCAAAAGCCATATGAAGTTGTCCAGTGTTTTATTTGATTATGATCTGTGCCCTTTCTATTGTTGACAAGATTGTTTAATATTTTCTATATACCTAACATTCTTACCATTTTGCCATATAGTGCAACAACCAAGTGCATCAAACATCTGTGACAATATCAAAGTCTTGTCTTATTTATCACTTAAATATATAACATCATTATTTACCTGGAAGCCCTTGACTGTCCTGTAATACGGGTCCAGCATGATGGAGGCCAGCGAGCAGACCTGGGCAGTGCGGTCCCAGCCGTCACTGCAGTGGACCACCACAGAGACTCCCCTGGCAATGGCCCCCGCCACCACGCAGGAAGTCTCCAGCACGCAGCGGACGTGACGCAGCCACTGGGAGGACTCCAGCCCATTGAGGAAGGCGGACATCGACTGGGTCTTCTGCTCGCATGCTGGAAGACAAGATTATTAACGATTATTATCATAATCAAGTGTTTAAGCCTTAGAATAGGCAGATATGATTTAAGATGCTCGTGGCCAATTCTTTAACTTTTCGAATACTAACCCGTGCTGCGCTTTCTCCTCGCTCCTGAGCCAACATTTTGGACAACTTCAAAGTGACCATCATCAAAAATAAAACACTCGAAATTTACAAGAACTCAATCAACATTAAATAAAGATGACGGGATAACATTTGGTATCCCCAAGAATTACAGATTCAATTTGGTTTGAAACCATCATAATAGTATTAGTTATTATTATAAATTAATCTAACCTACATGACTAATCTAAATAAAATAAATATTTAAATAACAAAGATCTCATAAAAACAGTTGTTCACCAAATACATTAATAGATGAATGATGTAAAAATATTGTAGATACATGCATAATGTAATAAAAGAAACTAAACATTTATTTACACCCCACATATATACAAGGTATTGTATATCCAAAGGAGTTATATGAGTACAAACTGAAGTAGTGTGACACATTATATATGAAGAAAATAAAAGATAAAATATAAGAGAGGTTCGCTCTTATACAATGTTATGAGATAATCATTGAATTGACAAGTGTAAAAAAATATTTTATTTAAAAGTATGTAGATTGTTATATACCTAACGGTCACTCTTGTACGTACATCAAGAGATAGTGACAAAACTCTATATATGTGCATCTAAATGTATCTAAGGTTGATGCAGCTTCATTGAATAGTTCCATCGCTTTAAATATTAGAGTGTTTTTGTATGAGGATTTTCTATTGTAGTATCCTACAGAGTAGAGGGCACCAGAAGAAGAAGAATAAATATTGTCAGGGCGCATAGAATTTGAAAAAATCCCCTTCAAATCAAACAATTTGTATTTATTATTTATAAGGTCTAAGACAGATTCTTTTTGGACTGCTCATATCGTGAATTGCAATGACTGCCTGTTTTATATGTTTTCTTAGAAAGCTATGTTTTATGAAAACACAAACTCTGTTAGAACAAGAACAATGTATCCAATACATGACATGTTTGTAAACTTGTTTCAAAATTTCAAGAAGACAACGAATGACAAATACATGATACAATGTTTGAAAATGGATTATCAAGAAATAAGTTTTACTTACTTTCAATGACCTTTTGCAGACTGCTTCGCATGACATGGATGTTTTCTATACCAAGAAATTGAAATTTGATATTTTCATAAAACGCTTCGTTTTCATATCCTTTTCCGGCAGCACGGTTAGCCATGGCATTTATCTGAAAGAATGGAACAATAAAATGTTATTACAGAAAAATGAGGCATAATAAAAGTCAACTTGATATTTCTGATGTGATTATAATCTACACTGTTAATAATTAGATATAATTGTTCTTACCCTCGGTCTTGTATCAACAACATACATAAAGCCACAGTTAGGGTTTGTCCGCCGAATGCAATCCAGCATTTGTTCATCTTCCAAACATCTGGAAAAATAAAATACAAGAATTAAATAATTGCATCTAACAGGGGGTTTGGAATGTCACATAGTACCAACTGGATACTCACAATACGTAAAATTACTTTAAATTTTATTAAATAGGTCGATAATGAGGTTCCAATGAATACTTAGACACATGCAATTCTGGCAAATAACCGAGAATGTTGTGGTAAAAATTGCCACCACACAAAGAGAAATGGTGGGAATCTCTTTACAAGATAAAAAGACGAATGCGTGAATTAGGAGCAAGTCAAAGGTTACCAACATTACCATCATAACCTCCTATCTTAAGTGGGACTATCCTGGGCAAGTGGCATGATAAACAGATGGCTGTTGAAATTGAATTTGAAAGCTGAATGCCGGAAGGTTCGTGAAGTAGAAGATATAATTTTAGCGATTTAAACCAACCTAGCGCTGAATCCACTTAGCGGCTGTGAGCAGCGTGCTATGGCAGCCTTGTTGTGATGTAGGTAGGACAGCACCGGCAATCTACCTCGGGAGCTGAATCGCGAACTGCCCAGCAGAACTTGAGAGCTGGCAGAGGCTGGGACATACAGATCCCGGGGGTAGGTATCGCATAGCTGGAATTTAATAACAATGTAATTATTATTGTACAGACATCAACACTGTTCGTTACTACTATAAAATCTCCTTAAAAATCTAGATGAAAACTAAAAAGGAGATCCAGTTGAAGCGACCAAGAACTAGGAAGAGATGGACTGACTGCATGGAAGAAAATTGGAGCAGGACGGAAAGACCTATGGCCTGGAGGCAAATGGCTAGGGCCTGGATCTAGTATAGAAAATGTATGGAGGAGGCCAGTTCCACCCCAGGATGTAGCGGTGTGATGATGATTATTTGTCATTACAACATCAACATTTTTTTGAAATTACATAAACTTTTTTACTGCTAATTATAAGTTGGCACTACATCTATAGTGACACTTTTTTTCTTATGGTTAATTTTAGGACAGCCAATTAATTGCTCATTATTTATGATTCATTAAAAATCCCCTGGTATGTTGACATCTGTCTACTAAATTGGTTTGATATCCTATTATGGAAATCTTTAAAATTAGATTGATGAATATTATATTTGCATGAATATATCAATATTGTTATTGATTTGGAGATGGCTGCATAGCTCCCGTGAGAACTCAGGCCATGATTTATCCCTTTTCTAACTCATCGGAATTGATACGTAGCAATAAAAAATAAAAAAATAGAGCTTCATTGGATATTTGGAAATTTCTCCTGGTTCCACAATGAACCTTCTTCTCATCAAGGCAGGGCATTATCAGATTTAACTTAATTTAATGAATAAGGGTCAGTTGTTTGACCAATGTCACATTTGACATTGTCACAAAACGACGATCTGCCCACTTTGAATATTTTAACATTTGAAGGGTCCCCATTAACTGCAGATTTTCAACCTGTCAGCGATTGACTAATTTTTCATGATTATTATGCTTGACGGTTTAATCCACTGCTGATCAAACAACACAATAAAAAATATGACAAACTGGTGTTGGGCCGAGAATCAAGTGTTAACTGTGACCATTCAAATGACAAAAAATTTTAATGGCGCTGATCGATTTGTGATGATGTTGAATGTGACGGATAATCAAACCGCTGACCTTAAAATTTTTCTTGTATAATTATACCACCATTTTTTGTTAATATTACCTCAAGGCGGTTAACAAGACCAGAAAATAACTAAAAACTATGGCTAAAATTACTTTCAAAAAGTTTAATAAGGTTAAAGTTAAGATAATGAGCTACAATATTTTTTTAAACTGATCATAGGTGTCAGTAATTGACAGGACGATAAAGAAGAGATCTTCTAAAGTGTTTTCATTACCAAAAATGTTATAATATTTGTTAAAAAAAGTAAAAAGATAGCAAAGTTGGTGTAACATATTTCTTTTACTGCCAATATAAGGGTTATATACGAAATTATTGATATTTACATAGTTCTTAGGGTACAGTACAAGCTAGTTGATATGAATTGACTTTGGTCTAATTTAAAATGTCTCACATCATAGTCCTTGTTGGCGGTACATAGCACCCACTGGTCATTGGGAACCCGCATCCGCTTGTACTCATCCCTCAGGCTAAACATGTCCCAGCCCACCGCCTTGGTCATGTCCTCCGAGCTGGACGTGTAGTGGAAGCAGTACAGGTCCTCGATATGCACTGGAAGTAGACATTACAAGTTAGCAAACAAGAGATACAAGCGTACCGCTGAGAGGTCTGTTATTTCCTTTTCTTCTTTCTCATAAATTACCCATGTAACAGAAAGAGAGTTGAAAGAATGCCAGATGACAGAAGGGCGAAAATGATGACGGCGTGGGTGCCTCAGTGGAAGTGTGCCAGAGGCAGACCAGAGAAAGAAAGAAAAAGAAGAACGAGAATAGGTAGAAAGACTATGTGAAATAAAGTAAATAGTAAAGACTATGTTGCTAGGCTGAAGATAGTGGGGAGGAGAAGGAGATGGGTAAGAGGAAGGTTGGGAAGTACCTAAATATTCAGATCTGAACACCAAACACAGCTAAAGCCATTTCAAGCAACGTTTCGATTCCGACTGGTGGTCTTTCACCAGGGAGATACTTGGAGTATTCAACACTCTGGAACATGCTGCAAAAAATATATATTATTTTATATAAATTAAATGTGTTATGACTTACGACACATATTAATCAAATAAAAGTTAATTTGAGCACGCCGGGTTTGAACCCGCGACCTTTGGATTCGTAGTCGAGCGTCTTACCACTCGACCATTAAAAGTTTTTTTAAATTTGAACACAATCATCCCAGCTGTCTGAAGCCGGGGGGGTCTACGCCATCTCCAATTATGGTGTGTTTTGAGGCTGAATGGAGCGGGGAGAGGAAGAGATAGGAAAGAGAATGGTTGGGAAGTACGGCGAAGCTAAGTGGAAGTGATTTTAATCGAGATTTTACCTGGTTGACTCATCTGCAGCAGGGAAGTGTGCATGTCGTGGCAGTCTCGCTCCCTGGGAATGACAAACGTCACGGACTGGAATGTCTTGGTTCGCACCAGCAGGGGAGATCCCGTGGTGGAGAGGGGGAGGCGCTCCGTATTGGAAATGTGGGACAGTAAAATCTGGAATCAAAGAACGTCAATTAAATTGCCGCAAGTGTTATTTTATTCTTCAATGAAAAAACGTTTTTTTTTTTTTATACGAATACCGCACAAGAGTCTCAACTGCTTCTAACCGTCTCTAGCCAGTGAGACTATGGCATCCCCAAATAGGGCATTTTGTGAGGCTGAAGGTAGTGGGGAGGGGAAGGAGATCGGGAAGAGGAAGGTTGGAAAGTACCTGACTATTCAGATCTGGTCACCAAACACGGCTAAAGCCATTTCCAGCAACGTTTCGATTCTGAATGGTGGTCTTTCATCAGGGCGATACTATTAGTATCTACCACTCTGGAACGTGCCGCAAATATACTTTTTATTATTTATATATGAATTAAATGTGTTATGACACATATTAATTAAATAAAAGTTATTGGCGCACGCCGGGTTTGAGCCCGCGACCTTTGGATTCGTAGTCGAGCGTCTTACCGCTCGACCATGGAGGCTGTCAATTATATAAATGGATATTTGGTTTTTCAGATGATC
Organism: Drusus annulatus; assembly: GCA_022651775.1. Classification (NCBI taxonomy): domain Eukaryota; kingdom Metazoa; phylum Arthropoda; class Insecta; order Trichoptera; family Limnephilidae; genus Drusus; species Drusus annulatus. The sequence goes on from JAGWCC010000338.1 coordinate 295,282, forward strand.
GATTGATTCATTATGGAAATTACCATCAGTATCGCCCTGGTGTCAAGTTGATACCAGCCGAGTAAACAGGCGAGATAGGGAACAGAACGACGTTCTATTCCCTCATAAAAAATATTAATTGTAGCGATGGGAAAAACTTCAATGTTTTGTGAATGCTTCACGAACTGCTAGTTCTTTAAAATAAACCCTTCGCAGTGAACACTTCAATTGAAGTCGAACTCGCCAAAAAGAGATGAACCGGTTATTTATCCAGTTCTTTTCAGGAAAGGTCCGCGAAGGAGACTTTTTCGAAAATACTAGCAAGTCGACAAAAGTTCCTCGCCAAAACAAACAACTAGTGGGTAGAGATTTGAAAACGAAAACAACTGGAACTGGTTCCTCGCCAAAACAATATTTCATGGGGTGAGGGCGGGGGGGGGGGAGTTGCTAGCGAAATTCTGAGAACGAGAAGAACTGGAACCGGTTCTTTTCGTCATTGAGGGGGGGAGGGGGTAGCTAGCAATTCCCAAACTAAAAAGAACACTGAAACCGGTTCCTCGCGTTCGCCAAATCTTTCTAGTCGACCTTCGATTGAAGTGTGTGCTACCGCAAAATAGAGTAGTTCTTTGTAGTCGAACTTCACTGAAAGTACTTAAAATGAAGTACTTCTTTGTAGGCTTTCTACTTCGCAACTGAACTGACGCAAAATAAAGTGGTTCTTTGGAGCTTTGTAGTCTAACTTCAATTGAAGTATTTGTTCAATGAAAAATGAATGAAGTTTGAACTGCCGCAAAATGAAATAGTTCTTTGTAGTAGTTCACACGGAGCGGTCACAACGCCAGTTAATTTATAAAAATTCATGTAAAAAAATATTTAATACCTTTTAGTAAGTAAACAATTTTTGGATTTAATATATTATAGTAAGATCTTCGGCACAATTCAAAATAAATGAAAAATTGCATGCCACACTTTCACTAGCTTCAGAGTGCTAGATACTCTAAGTATCGCCCTGGTGAAAGACCACCATTCAGAAACGAAAGGTTCCTTGAAATGGTTTTAGCCGTGCTTGGCGACCAGATTTGAATAGCCAGGTACTTACGTATCTTCCTCTTCCCCATCTCCTTCCACTTCCCAGTACCTTCAGCCTCACAACATACCCTTAATTAAACGTAGTTATCCAGAAAGCGTCCAACCTTAAAAATATGAAACTGAGAAAAAGGCGTTAGAAAATGTGACGGTAAAAAAGCATTAATATGCGTAATCGGCATTTGTAAAACGGAATAAGTGCGTTTATCACTGTATTTTTTTATGTTATCCTGCATTGTATAATGTTTTTAAACTTACAATTTAAGTAAAATATCTGCAATGTGAGTAAAAAAAAAATAATGACCAAAAATTCTATTGCATTTGGAGCTCGGATGCTTTCAGCAGATATAAATATTGTATTTATCTATGTGAAAACATGTAAAACTCGATTTTTGCAGATTGTGGGTTGGACGCTTTCTGCATAACTACGTCCAATTGGGGATGCCATAGTCTCACTGGCTCTAGACGGTTCGAAGCAGTTGGGACTCTTGTGCGGTATTAAACAAAACTAGTTTAGTCTTGATACACACGTCAAAAGGGATATGGTGAGTAAATCGTGAAGTTGCGTAATCGAAATAAGATTTCAATTTTTTTTACGTGTGAGCGATATTTACCAGTATTGTTTTTGCAGACATTAGCGCTAACGAATCGTGTACAGAAGACGGCTTAGCGTATTAATACTATCCGATAATGAGCATGGCACTGGCAAAGGGCTGTTTAATCTAAAATATCTACATCTTCAAAGTAATGGGTGGTAAATAACATACCCATGTTTCTTTCTTGAGGTCGTGGTCCACGAAGATGAGATGAGTGGCCGTGAGGTACAGGGTGCCCTTGGAGGGAGTCTTGGTGTTGTATTTATCCAGCATCCGCACATTCTCCAGCTGAAAACAAAGAGAAAGTGACATTAGGATCAAACTACATGTGGTTATAATTAATTATATTACTATGCAAACCACTGAACAGATAATTCCGCGAATGAAATCGATTATCTGTTCAAGAAAGAATTTCGATATTTTAAAATGTATGACCTATTTCACCAGAAGTGAGGTAAAACTGAGCTTACTTCGGGCACACGGACACGACCACAACAAACTTCTCGGTCGATGTCTTCGGTGATGCAAACTCTTGCTAAACGAAAAGCAAGAAGAAAATCGTTGCCCAAAATGACTGAAGCCAAATTGAAAACATCGATTAATTATTGTGAAAATAGTGTTTCCATGAAAGTATTATGTCGAAACTTCACAGCAATAATATACCAGAAGGAATAGCTCGTGTAGTTAGGATTGTTGTTTTTTTCTTGACTCGGGAGTGGCTAGGGCTAGGATCCATTCATAGCACATGTCGACATAATGTTTTGTTTGTTTGTATAACCACTCTTTTTCACAGAACAACAATAAAAAAGGATATAACCTAAAAAACCGTTGAGTTATGTCCTGTTATATCGCATAACAAAACGTAGTGGGCGGAGTCGCCGGAGACTGGAAGACGGAAAACATGCTTACATACCTATAAGAGTTGCGATATTATGTGACAACTTGTCTTATCTCTTTCTCTCTCACGATTTACGACGTAAAAACCCAGAGAAAGTGATTTATCGTAAATTTGTCTAGGTTGGGTAAAAATGTTTAGTTTTTTCTCCATATATATTCTTGCTTTGAGGTCGAAACCTAACCTAACCTAGCGTAATATAATTTATAAAAATCCAATTGATTTCGCAAAATCTAGGCAGACTATCCGTAACATAAAAAAAAGTTTATTTATATGATACCAATATTAGACACGCAATTATTTTTAAATTGCTTTTTTGTCATTTTCTCCAATTATTCAAGATAACAACGCTTCCGTGTGCATTAATATATAAGTATTTAAAAAATATAAGATAACAGTGTTTCAACCTTATGCATCCTACCGTAATTATCACGAATGGGATAACAAGAAAGATGTCAATGAAAAGTCTATTTCAAAGAAAAATGTCACGACGTGACAGTTCTTTGGATCGATAACACAAATCAATTGTTTGATGTTTAATCAATAATACGTTTTTATTATATAAATGATTCCACCATACTAATCATAAACCATAACGAACTTAGTACAACAAAAAACCCTTTTAAATAGGAACCTAACTTATGTACAGTCCCTACATAATTAAAACGGAAATAATACCCAAAGAACTTGTTTTATATTAGACAATATTTTTGTAATCATTAAAACAAAAATTATTAGTAAAATCTGTGGTGCCCTTGAGGTGATTTTCCCACGAAAACGGCGCTATAAAAGTTGTCTATTTATTATTATTACTGGACACATTTTGAAGTAAATACAATAATCTGAACACGTCGATCCTGAGAATAATTTATTCAAAATCATTTGATAGTAAGAATAATTTATTCAAAATCATTTGATCATAAGAATAATTTATTCAAAATCATTCGATCCTAAGAATAATTTATTCAAAATCATTTGATCATAAGAATAATTTATTCAAAATTATTCGATTCTAAAAACAATGGAATATTCTAATGTATCGAATTATGTAACCGAATTAACGAAGTTCCTAGTATTTAAATTAGAATTAACTTATTAAAGCTTTATGATTTATTTTGATATTCACTATTGAAGAAATATCAATAATTTTCAACGAAATATGAAACAGAATAAGACATAGAAAGTAAAAAGAATTAGGTCGCGATCGAGACTTGGACTCAAAATCTCTACTCTATCCGGGATTTCGAGTTCATATCTCGGCCGCGACCCAATTCTTTTTATTTTCTTTGTCTTCTTCGGTTTCATATTGACATTGTTTCAATAATTGAAATTCCTCGCGCTTAAAACTTTATTGTTAATGTAATATCGCTGTATTTATATAAATTATTAATGCGAAATTATTACATCTATTTACAATACAAAGCTTCTGATTAATTACGCGTTTCAGATAAATACTGAAATTCTCATTAGAACACCACCATTCCATTAATTTCTAATAACAAAGCTCTCACATTACATTATTATAAACGAATAAAGCAGGTAAATCGAGCGAAAAGCACTCAAAATAATGTTATTGTCGTAACACAATAGCCGATGAGTTGCAAAACAAAAATAATAGAATTTATCAGAATATGGTTCGAGTGGCAAATTGTTTGCATTTTGTATGAAAGCTCGCAGGAGGAACTCGGAAACATGAAAATTACAAATTGGAACGGAAAATATTACCGCTTTTGAATGGAGGAACTTTTAATAAGAGGGGGTGGGGAGTGGGAGGTGAACGAAGTTCCGCTGAAAACTTTCAACAGGAATTGTGACAGTGCGCTGAAAAGTAGATCATGTTATAATATAGATAGGTACTCGTGTTTTTTTTTCTCCTCAACCTACAAGAGTCAAAGCTTAGAATATATAAAGTGGTATCTATCCAAGGCAGTGTAGTCAGTTTTTGATGATTTTTACCGGACTCGGCGCACCTGGGCGTGGCTAAGACTAAGGCTAAGGTATTTATACATCCATTCATATTACATATCGACATAATGTTTTTGTGAATTCGTATAACCACTTTTTCACAGTATTATTATCAACAAAAATATAGGATATAACCTAAAAAACCGTTTAGTTGTGTCAAGTTTAGTGGCATAATACAAAAATGAGGAGTCCCGCGGTGACCCAGGAGCCCAATATCATTGTGACAGTACATAGAAGCATTGTATTATATTGTTGTCTCTTTCTCTCTCATGGTGTACTACGTAAAAACCCGGAGGAAGTGATTTATCGCAAGTTTTTATAGGTTGGGGAAAAATAATTAGCTCTCTCTCCATACATTGTTAGTCCAAGAGTCAAAGGAAGTATGGCAACCCCATTTGGGGAATGTTGTTGTTAGACTGAAGGTGGGGGAGGGGAAGGAAATGGAGAAGATGAAAAATTTTCAATCAACAAAAAATATTTATGAAACTGAGTTACCTGAAGCGACAAAAAGCTAAAAAGTCTCAAACTTGTGTCGCTTGAGTCAAGCCTTCTCCCAAATGGTAAATATGTTTTAGATGGCTGAAGGGCCACAAAAGTCTTCAGAATCAAACGAGAGTCAAAGCATTCGATGCAGAAAAAAGAACTGATCAAAACTGCATATTTGACTATTTATTTTTTACCAAAGTGTCGCTGAAGCCCTTTTGTCTTAAGGTGAAGATATGTTCAAAAGTGAATGTACATCGGAGTGGTCAAGTAATAACTCAATGACTGTCCATTCGGGGGCCCATATAGTTGTAGTATATTCAGGAGTTAATAAATTTTCGAATGGTCATAATTCAATACGAATTCAATTCCAAGGTTTGAGCGGCCGTAACTCCAATATATTTTGAAAGCCGTGTGTAGCTTTTATAAAAATACACAAATCCATCTTCAGACTTAAATTAACTGTAAGAAAATATTTTGTGCGGGTTATTTCTCATATTTTCAAATGTGAATAAACGTTGACAATATTATTTGTGAAAAAAATCAAAGAGTGTCGTATCTTCTACTCTCAATTTCCTTTGAAATTCAATTCGAAGCGTGAAATGGTGAAGAAAAATTAACTATAAAGTACGAAAAGGGTAGATATTATTATATCTTCGCTGACGAGGGTTCAAACGAAAATATTGATATTCCCGGAATGTACAAATAACCAACAACCAATAAACTTCTCAATCTTCAAACCTTAAATATTTATCCAAGCATTTGAATATCTGTAGATTTGATTTTGTGAATTATTAAGTAATAATTGGCAAAAGTTTGAATATTTTCGTGTACCTGGTATGATAATGGGGTAGGTACCAGTGGCGGCTCGTGAGTTTTTAGTGTGCTAGAGAGCTAAGATTGAAACATACGACATTGTTGGTGTTGTTGTAGCCGAATACGATTTTTATTTTTTTCCAGGAAAAAAAATATTGTATGAAGATTTTCAGGATTTTTCAGTTTTGGTGGTGCACTGCACGGATTCCTGAAAAATCTTCATACAAAAAATTGAAATTTAAAAAAAAAAAATTAAATGTTTTCGGCTACAATAAACATCAATAATGACGTTTTTTTTCAATACTCTAGCACACTAAAAAGTCACGAGCCGCCACTGGTAGGTACTTTCGTAGTACGAATAGATTTTACATCAAGTTAGAATATGTTTTTTACAGTGTAGTTATTACTCTCAGTATTGCCCTGGTGAACGACCACCAATATAGAATAGAAACGTTGCTTTAATGGCTTTAGCCGTGTTTGGTGACCAGATCTGAATAATCAGGTACTTCCCAAACTTACTCTTCGCCACTTCCTTCAGCCTCACAGCATACCCCAATTGAGGATGCCATAGTCCCACTGGTTTTGGATAGTTGGAACTCTTGTGCAATATTCACATTGAAATAAGGAGGGAATCAAAACAGGGAAACGTGGGTTAAGAAAAATATTGTTTGGACATTGAGATTTGACGGCCTCCATGGTCGAGTGGTAAGACGCTCGACTACGAATCCAAAGGTCGCGGGTTCAAACCCGGCGTGCGCCAATAACTTTTATTGAATTAATATGTGTCATAACACATTTAATTCATATAAAAATAAAAAGTGTATTTGCGGCACGTTCCAGAGTGGTAGATACTCTAAGTATCACCCTGGTGAAAGACCACCATTCAGAATCGAAACGTTGCTTGAAATGGCTTTAGCCGTGTTTGGTGACCAGATCTGAATAGCCAGGTACTTCCCAACCTTCCTCTTCCCAATATCCTTCCCCTCCCCTCCCCACTACCTTTAGCCTCACAACATACCCTATTTGGGGATGCCATAGTCTCACTGGCTCTAGACGGTTGAGAGCAGTTGAGACTCTTGTGCGGTATTCATATAAAAAATAAATTTAAAAAAAAACAAATGAAGTGTGTTGTGAGCGTGCCTCGTGTGCCCGAAGTAGGCTCAATTTTCCCTTACTTCAGGTGAAGTTGATTAAACATTTCCAAATGTGGAATTTTTTTTTTTTTACATTAACTCCACACAGGAGGCCCCAAGGGAAATTATTTCCCTCAAGGCCTATGTCATCTTTGGGGATGCTGTGTGGAGTCTTTTTGAGGAAAGGAAGGAGTGAGCCTGGTTCTTTAAAAGGTCCATATTGTAGGAGTGAGGAAACACAGAGGCCGGCAAATCATTCCACAGCCGATTTGTTGAACACAGGAGCGAGTCGTAGAAGCGACCCGTTCTCATGTATCGAATGTCGACTGTGTAGAAATGTTGGGCGCGCGTTTGGCAAGTTTCCCGGCTATGCACTGGTGCTGAAGGGATCAATGACGCATTAAGAGCATATTCCATTGAAAAATACGGATATTTCAAAGCATTATGCTCATGACGAAAAACATATTGCAAATTCTAAAAAAGTTGCATCTACCTAGAAATTTCAAACGGATAAATCTGGAAAAATTTCATGACACTTTTATTTTTATTTTTTTATATGAATACCGCACAAGAGTCTCAACTGCTCCCAACCGTCTAGAGCCAGTGAGACTATGGCATACCCAAATAGGGTATGTTGTGAGACTGAAGGTACTGGGGAGGGGAAGGAGATAGGGAAGAGGAAGGTTGGGAAATACCTGGCTATTCAGATCTGGTCACCAAACAGGGCTAAAGCTATTTCAAGCAACGTTTCGATTCTGAACGGTGGTCTTTCACCAGGGCGATACTTAGAGTATCTACCACTCTGGAATGTGCCTTGAAGTAACAATATATGGAGGGAGAGCTAATTATTTTTACCCGACCTATACAAACTTACGATAAATCACTTTCTCCGGGTTTTCACGTCGTACACCATGAGAGAAAAAGAGACAACAAATATAATTCACCGCTTCTATGTACTGTAACGATGATCTTGGGCTCCTGGGTCACCGCGGGACTTCGCCCACATTTTTTATTATGGCACTAAACTTGACACAACTAAACGGTTTTTTAGGTTATATGCTATATTTTTGTCAATAAAAATACTGTGAAAAGTGGTTATACGAATAAACAAAAACATTACGTCGATATGTGCTATCAATGGATGTGTAAATACCCTAGCCTTAGTCTTAGCCACACCCAGGTCTGCCGAGTCCGGTAAAAATCATCAAAAACTGACTACACTGCCTTGGATAGATACCACTCTATGTACTCTAAGCACTGAACATATAATCAGCCTAAAGCTCTTATTGTATGTAATTTTTTTACATTATTTTTCTTTAAAATCTAATATTCTTGGGATTAATTGTTCAGTGGTTTTCATCAATTATTACATTAATCCATCAATCAACGCCGCATTGTCAAACCATATTCGAGCAACAATGGAGATCAATCCATCTTTCACTTGAATTGAGCAGCTCAAACGTCCTACCCTTAGATAGGGGGTCTATTGTGGACCCACCTTTAACCTTTCGCAAACCTAAACACTTCTGAATCATTTATATCTTATAGAACGCCCCTCGACAGCACAATAACGGCTAAGCCTAAATTCTTATCCACATCTTTTCCTTTCTGAAGCTCTATCGTTCAAAAAATGTGAAGATTTAACAATCATTATTATTATGTTCAAAGGTGGTTTTTCCATTGTATTTCTTCATTTTACCCGGAATAACATGACAAAATTAGAATTTTTCTCTCTGTTATTTATATTTAAAAAAATAATTCAAACAGTTTTTAACCGTTCACTGGTACAGTAAAAAAAGAATCAACGAATTAAAATACGAGTAGTATAACAGAATATAATATAACAAATGCATGTGTAACAAAAATAAACTAAAAGTATTTATTTACACCCCAAATATTAAAATATATAAGTTATATGCAGAGTGATTATTATTATTCATAATAAATAATTTCCCTTGTGACGACCGTTCGACCGTACGAATTTTTGAGATTTGGAACTGATGTCAATTGAAATTATCAAAATTTAAAAAATAATCTTTTCAAATCCTTACCCACCTAATAAAGTACCTACCTATAATTTATTTCAGTAGACATTATGCAATTTTAAAATGGGTGGATTAAAGCAAAAAAAGTCTAGTTATATCCCGTGATTTTTCACGGGTAACAACAATTATTTTATATATAATATATATGGTGTAACCTTAGAGAAACAATGTATAGAGAGAGTGCTAATTCTTTTTACCCAACCTATACAAACTTGCGATAAATCACTTTCTCCGGGTTTTTACGTCGTACACCATTAGAGAGAAAGAGAAAACAAAAATAACACCGCAGCGGCTAGTTTGCAACATTGTGGAAGCTAATTTTATGAAATCATATTTTATTTATTGGTGAAATTATAAGATATTTTGAAAAATTGACACTGCACATATCATAACCCCAAAGTGGGATATCTTGAAAAAATTGTCCTTAGATATTATGGTTTTTAGCTTCAATATAACAATTTGTTATTAAAGTTAAATGGTTTACTATTATATTCATAGTTAATTCATCTTCTCCTTTAGTTAATTTAGAACTGCTAGAACTCATTCACACCCTTGAAGTAACAATATATGGAGGGAGAGCTAATTATTTTTACCCAACTTACACAAACTTGCGATGAATCACTTTCTCCGGGTTTTTACGTCGTACACCATGAGAGAAAAGAGACAACAAATTTCATAGATCGCTTCTATATACTGTAAGGATGATTTTAAGTTCCTGGTTCACGGCGGGACTCTGCCCACATTTTTTATTATGCCACTAAACTCGACACAACTAAACGGATTTTTAGGTTATGTGCTATATTTTTGTTGATAACAATACTGTGAAAAAGTGGTTATACGAATAATCAAAAACATTATGTCGACATGTGCTATGAATGGGTGTATAAATACTCAAGCCCTAGTCCTAGCCACGCCCAGGTCTGCCGAGTCCGGCAAAAATCATCAAAAACTGACTACACTGCCTTGGATAGGTACCACTCTATATACTCTAAGGGTGTAACATATATAATATAATAATACGTAGAATATTTTAAACGAAAACTAAAGATATGTCGTCGCCGGAAAGGTAAAAGGACTGAAGCGTCATTTTGGAAAGTGTACTCCAGAGCACTTTAAAGTTTTTTGTTTTACAAAAAAAAATCAAGTCTTCAGTACCTGGTTGGATTTTGAAAAAAAAAAGTTGACTCAGGTAACTCAATGCTCTCACTGAGTTACTTGAAGCGACAAAAAGCTAAAAAAGCCCCAAACTTGTGTGGCTTGAGTCAAGCCTTCTCTCAAATGGTAAATATATTTTAGATGGCTGAAGGGCCACAAAAGTCTTCAAAATCAAACGAGAGTCAGAGCATTTGATGCAGAAGAAACAACTGATCAAAACTGCATATTTAACTCATTTTCGAAGGGTCGCTTAAGCCCTTTCGCCTTTCCGGCGACGATTATTTAGCATAAGAGAAGATAATACGAGTACATGTATGCTGGTATTACGCTTACTCTTGTACACATGTCAAGAGATATTCGTTGAATTATGTATATGTACACCTAAAGATGTACGAGTATATATATGGTCGATGCAGCTTCATTGAGTAGTTGGTTCACCTTATTAATGGGTGTGTTTTGATATGAGGATGTTCGACTCTTTCACGTATAAAACATCATGTGATGCCTTTATTATATGCGAAAAATGTTGCTTGTGCAATGATGGAAGACTTGGCTAGGCACAAGAACCCGCGGTACCTGGATAACTGACCTATGAACATGTTACTTTTATTTTCTGTGTTTTTATTTATGGAAATATTGCTCTTCTAAATGTTGAAGTAGAACTCTACTCTAAATAAATTTTAAGGAGGTAATTAAATAATTTTCCTCTTTCGTCCACAAAAATTGCACTACACGTCACTTGGTAGAATTCTAATACAAGCAATACCACAAATGATGTATCTTTAAATTCTACATGGGTAGTTAGGAAAATGTGTAAGGTTTTTGGTGAATATTTTATATTTTAACCGTTATCTTTTAAATTCTACGAAAAAAAATTATAGTAAAAGGTACAGTTTGAAAACCAGCGTTGAAAGCATTTAAAAAATATTTTACCTAAAATTCCAGTATGCATTTCATAAAGAATTTAAAAGTTTGCTATTAAAGAATTGTATTGGCTGGAAACCTTAGACATTTTTCTAACTACCGGTACAAAATCAACAGATAAATCATTTATAGTATTTCTTGTATTTGAAAGCCAAACAATGTGTATTTTTGGATACAGACCCTTAATATTTAGCATAAAAAATAAATGGGAATGCTCTTCACATCGAAAATTCTTTCTAAGGTACCCTTGAAACTGATTTCTCACTAATTGAGGCTTTACAAAATATCAAAATACTATAGTTTATATATTTTTAAATGAATGTATAAGTTTTGCCCTTAGGAATGATAATACGGATTCTTGTTGTCAAAGTAAAATAGCAAAACAAAATGTAGCTCTTCTCCCAATTACGGAAAATGCCAAAACATTTCACCTTTTCTTTCTTGGCGAAGGTTTAATATTCTAGTCGTGCCAACTGCCAACTGCTAACAGCTAACAGCTATCTGCTCATATCTCCCGTTCGCTGGCTTCGGCTAGAGTTACGGGGATGTTAGCTGTAGATACGTTATTTGGGCCTAGCCTAGCTAGACAAGGGAGATACACACCTAATGGGGTGTTCAAATGCCTATTTGTAGCTGTTGTAAAAAAAGCTAAATCCCTAGGCTTATGCGTACAAATGTTATGTAAAATAAAAACAGAACCATTTTCAATGGATGTATAATAATGTATTTATCAGGAACAGGATGTATGATAACATTTAGAGGCCATCAGACAGGGGGAACTCTGAACCGCGTGAATGTGGACAAAACAAACAATAGAACATATTGTAGAAGAATGTCCCTACACCAGTTTCTCAGATGCACATATGTGCTGTTACAATTGACTCCCGAGCTGTTGACTAGCTGAACGACCTCACCACCCATTGACTACATTCACCAACTCCCAACCACCATTCGAAGGAGAATCACCACAGTTTTTAACCTGGAAATCAAATCGGCGTTAAATATGATCCATCACTCAATAAGTTCGTGGGATGATATATACTCGTAGTTGGCGCCACTATTGACAAATACATATGCTTTTTAGGAAGTACCAACCTTCAAATAATACGTGTCAAAATTTCATAACGATCTGACGTTTAGTTCACTTTACAGAGGTTTTAGTGACGCTATTTTTGTAATTTTCAACACAGTGGAAGAATGTGAATTTCGTGTGTTGATAAAGCATTGCTTTTTAATTGGGAAAAAATACCGTTCAAGCAAAGCAATTGTTTGACAAGTGTTATTCGGACTCTGCTCCATCGAGACAAATGGTAGAGAAGTGGTTTGCTCATTTCAAGCTCGACCGTACAAACACCGATGATGCTGAACGCTTTGGTCGCCCAAATTCGGCAGTTGTTCCAGAAAACATAAACATGGTCCACAAAATAGCTTTGGCCGATCGCAAATCGAAATTGCGTGAGATATCTGACACCTCAAAGATATTAGAAGGCAGTATATTCACCATTTCGCATCAACATTTGTCCATGCGAAAGGTCTGTTCAAAGTGGGTACCGCGTTTGCTCACGATCAAAAACAACAACGCGTCGACGATTCAGAGCGTCACAAGTCGATCGCAACAATGGCAAAATTGCACTTTGATTTGCTTCCGCACCCACAGAATGCTCCAGGGAAAGAGAATTGGCTCCAACGAAGAAGTGATTGCCGAAACTGAATCCTACTTTGAGACAAAAGATAAATTGTTCTACAAAAAAGGCATCAAAATGTTAGTAAACGTAGAAAAGCGTTGGAATGAATGTATCACTCTTGAAGGAGACTATGTTGATGAATAAAACCAAATTTTGCCTAAAAGTCGTTGTTTTATCAGTCATCCTACGAACTTATTGAGTGTTGTGTTATCTCGTAACTAATCAGTAGATTGGTATTTACGCAAAACAAAGCCTAGAAAAGTATAAAAAAAGCAAATTTCAGAAAGAATTAAATCATTAATGATCAAATAAGATTTAAAGAACTGGCTAGAATACTCTTCTTGTTATAAAAAGTCACAAAAGACAGAGATTTAAATATTTATCAAAGAGAAACTTCACAACTGGCGCATTTACGTAGAGATGAATGCAATGCAATTAATTGCGGCGGAGTTGAATGAATCTGTGGCTGAAGCGAGTTCGTTCCCGAGTGCAATTCAATATTATTTTTCTACAACGTCATTATTTTACTTACGGCAACACCCGGCCTTGCGAACGAAGTAGTACAAATGCGATTACGGCTGACGCTATAGAGGGTCGATATCAGAATTGGGTGTACCTGCGGTTCCAGTTACCGGTGACCGGCGAGGAACCGGTTATTTAACAAGTTCTTTTTGGAACCGGTTCCTGGTGCCAGAAAAGTTCCACGAAGGAGATTTTTATATTCAAATCGAAAAGGACTAGCAAATAGACAAAAGTTCCTCCTAAAAAAAGTACTAGTCGGTAGAGATTTGAAATAAAAAAGTACTAGCAAATAGACAAAAGTTCCTCCCCAAAAAATTTACTAGCAAATCAACGAAATAACGGTTCCTCGGACAAATGATATCGATTTTTATTTTCCCAAAAAAGGAACCGGTTCCTCACAGATATAATATTGACGGTTCCGGTGACCGGCTTGGAACCGGTTCCTTTTAACCGGGACAGGAATGTCGACAATCTCTATCTGACGCCCGCTAACCTCACTTCTTCACTGAAAATTACTTGGAACGGTCGACCAATTCTGTTTACTCCGCGTTTAAACGTTACAAATAAATAAATAAAACTAGCCTTTAACAAGCATGCTGAGTATATACAAAAGAAAATTGGGAAGAAGATCTCTTTTAGGGAAGAATTCGTGAAAAAAAAAACCAAAAAACCACAATTACAATTTACAACTTCATTATTGCTTCATACTTTTTATTACTGTTCAACGATTCTTTTCTTGTGTTAGACAGAGAACAAAACAACTTTTAAATTCTCCAAAATAGAGCAATGAGAATTATACTAAGGCGAAATAGATACTCAAAAGTAACTAAAATGTCAGAGGAACTAAATTGACTAACAGTAAAACAGATGCTAACATTAAACACATTGCTGTTTATACATTACCATAAATGAAGAACAATTTGTTACCAAAATATTTTTCTGACAAAATTATCTACAATGTTGATATTCACAAACATAATACAAGCACGTACAAAGAAATCAGAGACTTCCAAAAAAAATAAAACCAATACACAAAACAGCTTACTTTATAAATTGATGAAATGTTATAATGCGCTGCCGGAAACAATCAACATTATGCCAATTAATAAATTTAAAATAGCTTGTAAGAATCATTTAAAATAAATCAGTAATAACAAGTAGTCTAAAAGTTACTATTTTTAAGTCAAAAAGAATATGAATTATATTTAGATACTTTGTAAGCTTTAATATACAAGTATCTATATACAGCTTTGTATATAATATACAAGTCGGCCTCTATGGTCGAGTGGTAAGACGCTCGACTACGAATCCAAAGGACGCGGGTTCAAACCCGGCGTGCGCCATAACTTTTATTTAATTAATATGTGTCATAACACATTTGATTCATATAAAATAATATATATATTATTTGCAGCACGTTCCAAAATGGTAGATACTCCAAGTATCTCCCTGGTGAAAGACCACCATTCAGAATCGAAATGTTGCTTGAAATGGCTTTAGCCGTGTTTAGTGAACAGATCTGAATAGCCAGGTACTTCCCAACCTTCCTTTTCCCAATCTCTTTCCCCTCCCCACTACCTTCAGCCTCACAACATACCCTATTTGGGAATGCCAGTCTCACTGGCTCTAGACGGTCGGGAGCAGTTGAGACTCTTGTGCGGTATTCTTATAAAAAATATATATAATATATAAAATAAATAAAACTAAAAAACAAATTGACTTCTTAATAAATAAGAGTAGTATTATTTTTTTTATCACGTAACTCAGTAATTTGAGATCGCGGCTACTTATTAATTAGTGGCCACTTATATGTATTAATTATAATGTAAACACCCTGTATGTACGTAAGATCCACCTCACCCAGGCCGACATTTGAGGGTAATAGCGCGGCTCCACCCTCGTCTGCCGCGGCCCCCAGCTCCGCCCTAATGGCCGAAGGCAGTTACCGTAATTGAATGTAAGGGTTGAGCTAGAAGCCTGGACACACCTAAAGTGTACCTTTTAATATACACGGAGGGTAGGGAAATGTTTTTTTTTCTGGAGGGATTCCGTAATTGTGTTTTTAATTAGTGGTAAGAGGATATTATATTTGATTGTGTCTGTGCATAAACAAACCTGCCATGGAATAGAAAATTAAATTTGCTTTTGTGTTTATTTTGTAAAACTATAATGAATCTAAAAATGTACTCTCGAACATGAAATTTGCATAGCTTTTTATGTCTGAAACGTTTTGAGCCAACGCGACTGTTGAGTTCGAAACGTATTGCCATTTAAAAAAATAACTATAGTGAATACTGTACAAGAGTTCCAACCGTGTAGAGTCAGTGAGACTATGGCAACCCCAATTGGGGTTTTTTGTGAGGCTGAAAATAGTGGAGGGGAAGGGGATTGGGAAGAAGAAGGTTGGGAAGTGCCTGGTTATTCAGATCTGGTCACCAAACACGGCTAAAGCCATTTCAAGCATGGTATGATTCTGAATGGTGGTCTTTCACCAGGGTACCTAGAGTATTTACCACTTTGGAACGTGCCGTGAAAATACCATTTATTATTTTCTGGGAATTAAATGTGTTATGACACATATTAATTGAATAAAATTTGATTGCGCACACCGGGTTTGAACTCGCGACCTCTGGATTTGTAGTCGAGCGTCTTACCACTCGACCATGGAGGCCGTCTTGTAAATTATATACAAGACAGTATTTATATATAGTTGTATATTAAAGTTTCTAATTATAATTCATATTCTTTTTGACTTAATAATAATAATTTATAGACTACTTGTTATTACTGATTTATTATAAATGGTTCGTACGGGCTATTTTAAATTTATTAATTGGCATAATGTTGATGGTTTCCGGCAGCGCATTATAACATTTCATCCCTTTGTAAAGTAAGCTGTTTGTGTATTGGTTTTATTATTTTTTGGAAGTCTCTGATTTCTTTGTACTTGCTTGTATCGTCTGTGAATATCCACTTTGTAAATAATTTTGTCAGAAAAATATTTTGGTCGAGCGTCTAACCACTCAGCCGCGGGGGCCGTCAAAATTATAATAGCGTTGACATTGTATGGAGCTTTGAAATATCTATTGACTAACACAAAACGCCGCACAGTTTGTTTCATATTTTTCCATTTTAAAATATTGTCTTAAGAATCCGAGTAAAAAATAATAACGTTACTAGTGTCAAATTTTATAATGAAAAAAAGGAAAAGATAGCATGAAATTTACTTTAAAAATGTACAATTTTCATCACGACACCACAAATGACAGCTCCCATGCATAATATACGCGGTGGGAATCGCATTCTCAAAATGACTCAAAGTCAAACATGCATGTACGAGTATTCACACGGTTTTCCAAAAAACCTTCACGGTAGCATATATTCATTTATTCTTCATTATTTATAATTACCCCCAGATGGAGACTTCTATGACAAACTATAGACTATCAATGCAATGGGGCATTGAACCCCCGACCTTCGAAAATCCGTAACATTTAAACGAAAATACTTGATGATGATCATTTTGAATACGAATCGCAAAAATCATTAAAACTGATCACATCTATTTTCCTCGCGTCCGTTCCCAAAGTGCTCACAAAGGGTTTATAACTGAAAAGGCCTCCAGCTGAAAATGAGACCGAATATAAACTCCGAAGAGACTAACATTTTACGAGATCCGCTCTCCGCCTTTCCTCTAAAATGTAATTTAATTCGTCCGTTGCAAGGGCTAAAATGTCTTTGAAGAAAGGGAAAAAATGTCGGAAAAATCATAAAAGAAATGTTGGAAGGGGGAAAAGAATAGGTGAGAGCACTCCTGTCGAGAATTATCTTGAAATAACGGTTTCTTGTCACTTTCAGTCAGGTAACAGAATTGACTAAGTTCAGGCTAAAAACACAGACAGAATAATAATAATAATAACAGTGAACTCATATAGCGCAGTTTTGTGATATTTCACCTCAAGTGCGCTTCATACTAAATTAATTATGCTAATAATAATAATAATAATATTTGGACGATTTGTAAAGCGCCGTTTTTTTGTGAAAAATCACCTCAAGGGCGCTGTACAGATCTTATTTTCTATCATTACATATTAATTCCTAGTTTAAGCAATAATGTTGGAGTGAGTAATGTGCGAGAGAGAATAATAAGACTAACTAACAAGGAGAAAATTTTATATAATGTGTATACAAACTAAAACTATCTAAAATCATGATTGTTATCATAAATCATGAGAGAAAAGGATCAGATATGGGTATAACAGTGCATGATTTGGGCATGTAGAATGGACAAAGGAGTGGGAAAAGAAACATGACGCGAAAGTAAATGGTAGTAAAAATCGGGGACGCCCGAGGAAGACATGGCACGATCAAGTGAATCAAATATTAGAGTAGGACCATGTGAAGAGTCAGAATAACAGAAGAGTATGTATGAGACGATGAATGAATGTGAATGAAGCAAGGAGTGAGTGCCGAGACAGTGTTGTATGGCGGTCCATCCTCTCTGCGGGGAAACGGCGTGATGGTTAGTTAGTCAGTTACACTAAATACAAAACTCGATTCTGGAGTTCAAAGTATTTAGTATTATATGACTGCGTGTGTTTTGTTTATTTTTTCTCTGTGCTGGGTAACACCAGGCATACCCTTTAAAATGAATTCTGTATTAATATCAATAACCTACGTACTTGAACTTAATTACTTAAAATGGGTATAGTTTTCTTTTCTTTCGAGATATCGGATTGCCCAGACTGCCCACTAATAATAATAATAACAGTGAACTTATATAGCGCAGTTTTGTGATATTTCACCTCAAGAGCGCTTCATACTAAATTAATTATGCTAATAAGACTAAGAAAATAATATATAATGTGTATACAAACTAAAACTATTTAAAATCATGATCGTTGTCATAAATCATGAGAGAAAAGGTTCATATATTGGTATAACAGTGCATGTGTACATCAACAGATTAAAAAACAATTTACCAGAAGCTAAGGGTATAAAAATTCGGATGAAACGTATTTGTCAAATCAAAGAAAAAGAAATTAGATTGAGGACAGTTAATAAGTTGGTACTTAAAACATTAATATTCAAGTATTATAGTAAACGATTCTAAAAATTGTAAAACAGTGTAAATATAAAAAGTAACAAAAGAACAATACATATTTTATGACAATGAGTATATGGTTTTTAGTACACAGTGAGGACATTGAGTTATAATGATAGAAGTAAGGAGAAAACCGAAACAAAGCAAATTAGGGACGTTTTTAAAGAAATTAAATTTTAATAAGTTACGTTACATACAATATAGTTAACAAACACTAATACGTAAGTCAGAGTATATTGTGTGAAATTTTACATAAAGTAAAGAGTTAAAAGCTTGTACACGAATGACAGTTGGATGATTGATGTTGCGCCTAAAATTCCTAAGATAATAAATAATATAATATTGGCAGTATAATACATATATTTTTTTACGTGAATACTGCACAAGCTTCTCAACTGCTCCCAACCGTCTAGAGCCAGTGAGACTATGGCATCCCCAATAAAGGTATGTTGTGAGGCTGAAGGTAGTGGGGAGTGGAAGGAGATAAGGAAGGGGAAAGTTGTAAAGTACCCGGATATTCAAATCTGGTGACCCAACACAGCGGCTAAAGCCATTTCAAGCAACGTTTCAATTCTGAATGGTGGTCTTTCACCAGGGCGACCCTTAGAGTATCTACCACTCTGAAACGTGCCGAAAATATAGTATATTTTATTTTTATATCAATTAAATGTGTTATGACACATATTAATTAAATACAATTTATTAGCGCACGCCGGGTTCGAACCCGCGACCTCTGGATTCGTAGACGAGCGTCTTACCACTCGACCATGCAGGCCGCACTCGACCATTTGAATTATTATGAAAATATTACCATTAAGTTAGAATTAATTTTAAAGCTTTTATGATTATTATTTTTTTAATATTAATTATTGAAATAATATCAATAATCTTTGACGTAAATATAAATATTAAACATAGAAATTGAAAAAAAAAATTTTTTTCAATGAAGTAGGAGATCGATTGAAATGCCGGGTTCTAATAAGGAATCGGTGGCTCAATTGGCAGAGGCGTTACTCCCGGATAGAGTAGAGGTTCCGAGTTCGAGTTTCGGTTGCGACCGTTATTTTTTTTATTTTCTGTTTTATATTTACGTTGAAGATTATTGATATTATTTTAATAATTAATATAGTAAATATTACCCTTTTACCATACCTATTCTTAACATTAGTTACATCTTAACTGTCTTTGACTTGATTGAATTAATTAACTTAATTGGTCTTGACTTGACTTGCCACATCTACTTTTATCATGTATACTTTGTCTTAGTATTTGGTCTTTGCTTTATTTTTATGTTTTTATTATTCTTCTAAGTTCGTGATAATTATGTTGTAAATTGGACATTAGTCCGTTTAAAAATAAATCAATTATCATCAACGCCAATAGAGGTTTGGTATCTCCCTGCAGCCAGCCCAGTAGAAAATGGTTCATCCTACTGACAGCGGATAATTGAGGTCTTCAAGGATGCTTATGCGAAGACGATTTCACTTGGATCAGTCATTCCCAAAGTGGTATATATCGACCCCCAGGGGTCGATTCCGACCTGCAAGGGGTCCACGTCAATGAAAAAAAAATTGGGGGTGCATGAGACGTAAATGGGGGTCCACCGGAGTGGATTCCATTTAGGCAGGCCATCACCAAAATGTTGGCTTCCCACAAATGTAATAATCCACCTCACAGATAGTACCTATGTAGGTACTTACGTAATACTATCTTATAATGGACTTTAATTCCTTAATTATATTAATAATAATAATTTTTGTGGAAGATATTTTGCCGATTTGCTAGTACTTTTCGATTTCAAATCTCTACCGACTAGTGCTTTTTTTCGGAGAGGAATTTTTGCTGATTTGCTAGCATTTTTCGATTTGGGATCTCTGCCGACTAGTACTATTTTTTGACGAGTTCGACTACAATTGAAGTGTTCACCGCGAAGGGTTCATTTCAAAGAACTAGCAGTTCCCGAAGCGTTCACAAAACTTTGAAGTTTTTCCCAATTATTTAAAATGCATGTAAACCAAAATAATAAGTAGTGTTTAAGTTAAAATATTATTAGTCAAAAAGAAAATGAAATAATTAGATGCTTGTAAACTTAAATGTACAAAGTAACTAATATAAAAATAAAAAAATAATAATTATGAATAAACGCTAAAAAAAATCAATACTAAGAAAGCAGGGGGTCTGTACAAAACAGGAAAAATCGACAAGTGGTCTACGGGACAAAAAAGTTTGGGAACCTCTGACTTAGATAAACAGATCATTTGGATTCTGCTGTCATAATATCGTCGCCGGAGAGGAAAAAGGGATGAAACGCCATTTTGGGAAGTTTACACTTGAGCATTTTCAATTTTTTTTTGTTTTACAATAAAATTCATAAGTCCACACTACCCTGAATAGAGTTAACACAAACCTTGTACAAGCATCCGCGTCCTTATACGAGGGAAGCGTTGCATGTGTTAGAGTAAACGGTGATTTTACGAAGTGGTTTAACATCACAAAAGGTGTAAAGCAAGGCTGTGTAATGTCGCCGTGGTTGTTCAATTTGTACATGGATAATTGTATGCAAGAATTGAAAGGTGTGGACTTGGGCGCGAAAATGAACAATCTGAAAGTATGTTGCCTATTGTATGCGGACGATGCGGTACGATTTCTCGTGTCTAGGATGAACCAAGTATGTATGTAAAATGAGTTGATGATGAATGTAGGCAAGTCCAAAGTCATGGTGTTTGAAAGAGAGAGTACGAGAGCAGCGTGCAATATAGTTGTGAATGATGAATACTTGGAGCAAGTGGATGAGTTTGTGTATTTAGGAAGTATGTTTACGGGAGACGGAAAGGCTGATTAGGATATTGAAAGAAGGGTTAATGCAGGAAACTCCATTATTGGAGGACTGTCGGCTGTTGGCGCAAACAAAAAAAAATGTCTAAAGAAGCGAAACTAGAAGTCCACAATGGATTGCTTATACCAACCCTGATGTATGGCAGTGAGGCATGGAACTGGCAGTGGAAGGATGAAAGTAGACTGAATGCTGTGGAAATGAGATCCTTGAGACGTATGTGCGGTAAAACCATGTATGACCGTATTAAAAATGTGGATATCCGGAAAGAATGCAAGGCTGATGTGAGCGTAATGAATAGGATCAAGAAAGGGACGCTTAGATGGTATGGGCATATAGAGCGAATGAACGAAAGAGTGTGAAAAGAATATATGATGCGAAAGTGAATGGAAGAAGTAGTCAAGGATGCTCGAGAAAGACATGGCACGATCAAGTAAATCAAATACTTGAACCGGGTCATGTTAAGAGTAAAAAATAAATATAAAAATAAAAATTCAATTAAAATAATAATTAAATAAGTCTTAATTTATCAAAGAGACTTAGAACAGTGCAAACATAATAACAATAAGCATTAATTTAATTAAATAATTAAAAATTATACAGCAGTACTTTGAAAAGTAACGTAATAAATTTGGCATATCTCCGTACAGTACAATCTAATTTTAGTGGCTTCAAAAGCGTGGCCAGAGGCAGCCCGAGAGCATCATTAAGGGTATAATTTCCCGGAAAGCTGCAAGATATCTTGGAGCGTGCTATACATCAAGAAAAGTTTAAATTACAACATCATACACAGTATGGCTCGAATGATGCCGTATGTAATTTGCAAACGACTCAAGTATGCAGGGCCAGGAAGTTAAGAAAATTGAGAGATTATTAATTATGATCATCATTACAACAAAGATGAGATTCCTTCATCACGTTAATCACCGTTCGAAAAATGCGAATTATAATTTGCAAACATTTCAAGTATGCATGATCATAAAGTTAAGGAAATAAAGAGAATAACTATACATAATTATAACATTTAAAACATGTAAAATAAGGACGAAAATACATCATCTTGAAGGTTCAAAACTTCCAAATATATTTCGAGAGTGTTGGAACAAGACGTTAAGAAAATAGAAAGATTGGTAATATTTAAACAATATGAAATGAAAAAAGGCACAGAAAAGAAAAAAAAATAGGTTGCGACTGAAACTCGAACTCTATCGAAACCTTAGAGTAACCTAGAGACCTAACTTTGCTAAATGTTGAAGCAAGTTTATGATCAAGCTTGACCAAAGGAGGTATGGACTATAAACTGCCGGCCAATGGAAGGCGAAGAAAACCGTAAAGATAAACATTATTCAGTCTTCATCTGTTTGCCAACAATTTAGCGTTGGTACCATGAGAAAGAAAGAGATCGGGATACATTCAGAAGCCGAACAAAAATGGGGTTTCCCGTTCTTAAAAAAATATATGAGAAGGTCGTTTATCTGTCTAAGTAAAACATATTAAAAATGGATTAAAACTCATTTCAAAAGGAAGTTTACTATATCAAAACGAATAGTGCAAATATCGATTAAATATTGGTGTAAGTTACTAGTTGTTTTGTAGGTTAGGATGTTAAATATTTGAAATCAAACTAAAAAAGGCGAATTATTT
This sequence comes from Drusus annulatus, assembly GCA_022651775.1. Classification (NCBI taxonomy): domain Eukaryota; kingdom Metazoa; phylum Arthropoda; class Insecta; order Trichoptera; family Limnephilidae; genus Drusus; species Drusus annulatus. The sequence continues at coordinate 318,147 of JAGWCC010000338.1, forward strand.
GATACTTATGAAAACTGATTTTTATGGTCCTTTCGTACTTCGGTTGAAGCATCCATCAACTGCACATATAGCCATATCGTTTTTTTGAAGATTGCTCTAAATTCACTTAAGTTATGATATTTTTACGCACATTTTACTGTCGGCTCGACTGACATAAGTGATAAGTGTGAAGTTCGTCGTTTTTTTACAGCGATTGTTTGTCTCTTTTTCTCATACGTTTATAGAACCGAGCATAAAGAGAGAGCTGTATTTTGCGAGTGTGTCAACGATTTAATTCATATTAGGACGGTCTCTCTATATTGTTACTCTAAGATCGAAACATTGATAATTCTAACCATGACGCTTTCTACGTTTGCGGTTGTGTTCGATTAGAACGAATATAAAGATGGGTGTCAATAACGGAAGAATTTAACAAAGAATAATAATCATTTCCAATAAATCTGAGATTGATAAAAATGGCAGTAGGTAAATGGGTTGCGGTGGTACAGTTCCTGGGTTCTAGTCTCGATCGCGACCTATTTTTTTTTTTAACTTTGACATGAAGCACTCACTTTGTAGTAAGACATAATTAAATTTTAAATGAAAGTAACTTTGTTTTGACACCACTTTATTAGATACATTAATAATATTTGTTCAACCCTGAAGAAGGTTCAGGTAGAGCCGAAACCGGTTGGTATATGTATCTAATAAAGTGGTGTCAAAACGAAGTTACTTTTATTTAAAATTTATTTATTTTTTTTAGTAACTTTATTTATTTTAAATTTTATAATTGTCATTATTAGAAAGATGAATTTACATCACATGCGCTCGAGAAAAGCCGGGTATAATTTGTAAAAGACATTAACAAACAGTCTCATGAACATTCCTCAACAGGGGTTCCTAATGACACCCGAACGAGAGATATCTTGGATAAAGATTACTAAAAATTATTTATATACTCGTTTATGAAATGACATCATTATGTTTAGTGTTAGACCGGTTAGTAGCTGAGAGGAGAAACGCGTCAGATTCCCAACCGAGCGTTGTAAGTTTAATTCCTCTGCTAGCCCTCCATCATTCCACAAGCAACATCTTCCGCTTATTATGATGGTAGTAGGAATTTTACAAATATTGTCAGGTTATTAGTAACCCTGGATTTAAAATAAATAAATTATAGTGAATACCGCACAAGAGTCCCAACTGCTCCCAAACGTCTAGAGCCAGTGAGACTATGGCATCCCCAATCAGGGTATTTTGTGAGGCTGAATATAGTGGGGAAGGGAAAGATATGGGAAAGACGAAGTTTGGAAAGTACCTGGCTATTCAGATCTGGTCACCAAACACGACTAAAGCCATTTAGAGCAACGTTTCCATTCTGAATGGTGGTCTTTCACCAGGGCGATACATAAAGTATCTACCACTCTGGAACGTGCCGCAAATATACTTTATATAATTTTGTATCAATTAAATGTGATTTGACACATATTAATCAAATCAAATTTATTTGCGCACGCCGGGTTAGAATCCGCGACCTCTGGATTCGTAGTCAAGCGTCTTACCACCCGACTACGAAGGGAATGTTTGTCTTTCTTTTTCAAAATTAATTAAGTGTTGCTTTGGTAAGAACTCGAGAGAATTCAAGCATGCAGTCGAGTGGAAGGAGGGTTCTGTAATTTGAACAGAAGCCAAATAAATTATGCAGCCTTCAGAGAATTATATTTCATGGAGCGGAGGTTACATTTCGACGATTGCGGTTTTCAAAGGAGATGGAAATATTATTTTTTCATAGAGCAAACAGCGGTGAATGTATTTTATGCTAGATGAGAGAAACTTCAATACGGAATGTCGCTATTTCAGAATATGCAGATGAAAATATCAAGGAACGGTTCGTATTGCTTGTGGATTTGGTTCGTAGAATCACGATTTACTTTCGGTATATTTAAAAATAAAACACTGAGAGTTTATACCCGACTTCGCTCGAATTTCAACAAGTTTTTTGTTCGAAAATATATTTAAATGAAAAATACGGTGACATAAAAAAGATACGCTGCGGAACTAAAACTCGTATTTGTTATACCTTAACGACAGGGCAGTAATCAATTGATGTGTCTTACTGAAAACTCTCAACGTTGAGCTCTGGCGATAAGAAATTTGAACAGCTTTTTCCATCTGTAATTTATACTTAAAGACAAATCGTAAGATAATTTTCATAATGAGGTATTTTTTTTCTAGAGCCAGTGAGACTATGGCATCCTCTATAGGGATATGTTGTGAGGTTGAAGGTAGTGGGGAGGGGAAGGAGATGAGAAAGGGGAAGGTTGAAAGTACCTGGCTATTCAGATCTGATCACCAAACACGGCTAAAGTCATTTCAAGCAACGTTTCAATTCTGAATTGTGGTCTTTCACCAGGGCGATACCACGAGTTTCTACCACTCTGGAACGTGCCGCAAATATACTATTTTATTTTTATTTTGTATCGATTTAATGTTTTATGACACATATATTTTTTAAATTATATGCGCACGTCGGGTTCGAACCCGCGACCTCTGGATTCGTAGTCGAGCGTCTTACCACTCGACCATGCATGCCGTCCAACTATGGAGCTTTGAAACATTAAATTGAGTTTCAAAATATAAAACAAGATGCCATATTGTTTGTTCCATTTTTTTAAATCTAAATACGACATAAGAGTCCCGACCGCTGCCAACCGTCTGTAGTCAGTGGGACTATGGCATCCCTAATTAGGGTATCTTGTGAGGTTAAGGGTAGTGAGAAGGGGAAGGAGATGAATTATTGGGAAGTACCTGGCTATCTAGACGGTTGGTCACCAAACACGACTAAAGCCATTTCAAGTAACGTTTCGTTTCTGAATGATGGTCTTTCACCAAAGCGATACTGACACTATCTACAACTCTAGAACGTGCTGTTTTTCAGTGTCGTTTGGAAATAACACCAATGTCAGAGGCGATTACATATGCACCAATACACACAATCCTATGAGAGTGCTGTTTGAGTCGACTGTAATTGCGTGACCTATATCTATGACAGTGTAAATAATGTTTGAATGTTTTTTATAGCGCCGTTTTTGTGAAAAAAATCATCTAAAAGGCGCTTTTACTTATAATTAAAATGAACATTATAAAATTAAACTACTGGAAGCTAGATAAATGTACGGCTGGGTAGGGGAGCCTGGAAATTATTACCACGATGATTCATCCCTGAAAACTGAAAGGTTTTGTGAGAAAATATACGAAATATGAAATTATTATGCTTAGAACCGGGAATTTAATTAAAATAATAATAATAAAACAATTTGTTACTGACTATTGTAATACTTCAAAACAATATTACATAATATAACTACACCTAACAGTAAAATAGAACTGTGCTTGTATGAACCAATAAAAACTCTTGAAGGGTGAGCTCTGGCGTCATGAAATTTGTAAAACAACTTTTTTGTTGTTGTTGTCAGGAAACAAATTTTCGTTCGAAACTTAATTTTAATCATGAGCTTTGGAGCCTGAAATTGTATTTTTAACAGTAAGAAAAAAAGACGAGACGCAATAGAGTTTGTTCCATATATTTTATATTGAGAAAGTAAATTTAACACTAAGCATTCTCAAAATACCTACCTCTATCTAGGAATAACTTAATTTAACAATCTTCCTGTAAATCTAAAAACTATAGATAATATTAATGAATTTCAGCTTAAATTTAAATATTACACCAAACAACTTTTACGGTCCAGTTAATTTTTATTATATTTTTTTCTATTTTTTTTTCTTACTTCTTATTTTACAAACTTTGTGTTGTCATTATCTACCAACATTTATAACTATAACTAATTTTACACAAATACTAACAACTAAAAACTAATCACTACTTTATTATTTGAGTAAAATTCCCTCACCAAACACAAGAACCTTGCTCTTTATTGTGTGGAACAGTTTATATGTTTATTTTGTAATACACTGTGCAAAAATTTGTAACAATTATCTTATTGTAAAAAAACTTGTATTAAATAAAAAAATAAAACACTATTACGCACAGACGTCACAAATGAGAAGCGGCGCAGAAGACATAATCTGGTCGGTGCGCAGGGTTGAAAAACAACTGGAAACAGCCTTTTCTGAAGGAAGTCTGAAGAAAGAGAAGTGTGTTTTCGTAGAAATCAATCACTTTGTGGTTTGACATATTTGAATAAATGAAAAAATAACTTTGTATAAGACCACGGATATTGTTTTAATTTTTATGACCATAAAAATTAAAATAATATCATTTTAAATACACACTTGATGGCCTTCGTGGTCGAGTGGTAAGACGCTCGACTACTAATCCAAAGGTCGCGAGTTCAAACCCGGCGTCCGCCAATAACTTTTATTTAATTAATATGTGTCACATTTAATTCATATAAAAATAATAAAAAAATATATTTGCGACGCGTTCCAGAGTGGTAGATACTAATAGTATCGCCCTGACGAAAGACCACCATTCAGAATCGAAACGTTGCTTGAAATGGCTTTAGCCGTGTTTGGTGACCAGATCTGAATAGCCAGGTACTTCCCAACCTTCCCCTTCCCAATCTCCTTCACCTGCCCACTACCTTCAGCCTCACAACATGCCCTGTTTGGGGATGCCATAGTCTCACTGGCTCTAGACGGTTGGGAGCAGTTGAGACTCTTGTGCGATATTCATATTAAAAAAAAAATCTACATCGTCCTGGTGAAAGACCACCATTCAGAATCGTAACGTTGTTTGAAATGACACTTGTCCTGTTTGGTGATTGATTGACTAACTAACTAACTAACCACCACGCCGTTTTTCCGCAGGGGTAGGCAGAGAGGACGAACCGCCATACAACTCTGTCTTGGCACACACTCCTTGCTTCATTCACATTCATACATACTATTCTGGTATTCTGACGCTTTACATGGCCCGACTCAAGTATTTTATTTGATCAATTGTATAAAAATAAACATTTTTACTTAATACCAACAGTAGGTATAATATTATTCAGTTAATATACAATGTCTAGTTTCTAGTTATTGATAATTACCTCCCTAATTGAGAAAATTCTCGAGCTTAGGGAGGGAGTACTAGCATGGGTTTCTTGAAATAATTTTTTTTTATTAAAAATGAATATCTTATGAATATAATACACTTTAAGTTATTTTATTGAAAAGTGTATTTTTAGTTTTTTTTTTATATTTCGTAGTTGTTTACATCTATTATGTTTTTAGGAGGATTCTTATTATTTGATTCCCTTAACCGTGCCGTGTCTTCGCCGGGTGTCCCCGACTTCTTCCATTCACTTTCACGTTGTATATTCTTTTCACACTCCTTTCTTCGTTCATTCACTCTACATGCCCAAACCATATAAGCGTCCCATTCTTGATCCTATTCATCACGCTAACATCAGCCTTGCATTCTTTCCGGATATCTACATTTTTAACACGGTCATACATGGTTTTACCGCACATACGCCTTAGGGATGTCATTTCTACAGCATTCAGTATACTTTCATCATTCCTCTGTCAGTTCCATGCCTCACTGCCATACTTCAGGGTTGGTATAAGCACTTCATTGTGGACTGCTAGCTTCGTTTCTTTGGACAATTTCGTTATTTGCGCCAACAGCGTTCAGTCCTCCAGTAATGGAGTTTCCGGCATTCACCCTTCTTTTAATGAATAACCAGGTACTTTTAAACCTTTCTCTTTTACATTACCTTCCTCGCCTCACTCCCTTTAGCCTCACAACATACCCCAATTGAAAATGCCATAGTTCCACTTGCTTGTGACAGTTGATATATTGTGCGGAGTTCACGTAAAAAAAACCACTTGACATTTCAGATAAGGTTTTTGCTCTTACCCAAAGCAAGGATAAAAAAAAAATCATTCAACCACAATGTAGTTTTTTACGTTTTACCCTTTTCGTTGGTTTTTCTGACTTTGCGAAAATGCGAAAAAAGACTGATGCTGACAACTGACAAATGCCCAAATCCTTTAAAAAAAAAACAGATAAAACTCACCCTTTGTCGGATACTTTCCAGCTATTTTCATTTTGAAATAATCTGTCAGGCTTAAAATATAAAATAAAAACGGATATACGAGGTTTACGAGTGATAAAAACTAAAGCGTTTTCGGGGAAAACACATTGTTGTAAAATATGGTACACAGCTAGCAATAGGAATCTCTCTTCATAAAGAAAATATCTTGATGATACTTTATCACTTTTATGTTTTATATTGCTCTGTAATTTTGTTTATGTTCCATAAAGCAAATTCCGTTCATTGTACAATGTTACTGGTAGAAGAGTTGTAATCTGAATATCCGCGAATATTTTATTTGTAATTTATTATTTTTGATCTGCACACCGGACAGGTATTCTATTGCATTAAGTTGAGGTACGCCTTGATTTTGAGAAATATGTTTATATAAAAGATATAATATATATAGCTAGAAATATAGCTATCGACCGGTCGGTAGCTGAGTGGACAAACACGTCGGATTCCCATGTATCATGTATTGCTTGTATTAGAAAATCAAAACGTGCGTATTTTTGGGTGACGACCCTTAACATATTTTTTTTAAATAGTTGAGACAACTTCACTAAGCAAATCATTGTAGATATCGTTGAATATTTCGGTACCTGCTGTGGAATTAGATCTCTACCCTACGACATGCCAGTCAAGCTTTATATCGGCGGCCTCCGTGTTCGAGTGATTAAGACGCTCGACTACGAATCCAGAGGTCGCGGGTTCTAATCCCGGCGTGAGCACATACATTGTATTTAGTTAATGTATTATTTCACATTTAATTAATATAGTATATTTATAGCACGTTCCAGAGTAGTAGATACTCTAAGAATCGCCTTGATGAAAGACTACCATTGAATCGAAATTTTGCTTGAAATGGCTTTAGCCGTGTTAGGTGACCAAATCTGAATAGTCAGGTCTTTCCCAACCTTTCTTTTCACTATCTCTTTCCCCTCCTCACTACCTTCGGTCTCACAGCATACTCTAATTGGGCGTCCATATTCCGACTGGCTCCATACGGTTGGGAGCAGTTGGTGGGACTCTTGTGCGGTATTCACTACAAAAACTGGTTCTGCCGGTGGGGAGAAGTATTTTGCTCCTGAACAAAATCTCTTCCGATATCGACTTATTTCATGTCAGTGAGGAGAGATTCAGAAGTGAAATCCTATTGATTCTTGAAAGAGTTTCTCCTCATTGACCTGATCATCACCACTGTTTGAAAAATTTTTTTTTTTTAATTTTATCTTTCTTGTGTATCTATATGGTACTATAATTTGTATTTAATTTATTTTCTTATATGCATTAAATTAAAAAAGTTTGTCATGTATAAGAAAATTAATAAAAAAATATTATTATTATTAAAAATGTATTAAAAAATATCCGCACTGGGCTAGCGTCCTTGAATTACAAAAAAACCCTGAATAAATGTGAAATTTAAACTTTAATTAAATGAAATTCATGACTACCCGACGAGAATTTACAAAACACAATTTGTCAGAAACCAAAAATAGCAATCATTTTAAAATACGGAAATGCAAAATGAGCTTAAAGCAACTTTTCGTGGCTTATAACTAAATGAATACGTTTCAAATTACAATCTTAAGTTTACACTAAATATATACATGCAGAAAAAAAAGTAATGACTTCATTACTGTCATCAATTTTGTAAAAATGCTAATTTGGAAAGAAAAAAAAAACTAAAATTCACAAGCGAAAATTTTTCAAGTGGCTATTTTCTGGAACATTATTTCACGAAATGGTATAAAAAGGGGTTGAAAAACATCTTCGTTACGAATTCCCAGCATCCGAATCTCTCGTGTTGCGGTTTTGAGAAGCAGATGGGAGGTTAAACTAGATTTATGAATGGTTTGCGCAAGGTCCAAAGGTACAAGGTCGAGTATTAACATTTCGCCCGAAAACACACCTTGGGGGAAACAATAAAAAACCTGAAACACGGTATTTTTTTCTCTTCCTTCGCTATTTTATCTTATCATCAAGCTGAGGCGTGTTTCCTCTGAATTAATCAGACGCTATTGAGCATCGAAAGGAATATTTGATTAATTTATTTAGAGACTGAGTGGTGTCTACAAGGTGTTAAGGGAGAAAGTGTTTTCTTCGAGTTTATTAAGTAATTACTCATTTACTTAGTATCCTAAGATTAAGGACGATGATGTGTTTTAACGGAAACTTTGAGATTTATTGAAAATAACATTTTATTAAATTAATCATTATAAAAATAAAAATAAAGTTTTAACAAGACACTAACAGAAATTTGAGTGACTGAAGCCCCAAAAACTCTCTAACGATAAGCTCTGACATTATGAAATTTCAAATTCAACGCAATTGTTTTTTTTATAATCTTGTAACGTCATTTCTATCATGGGTTATGGAACTTTGAAAAAATCTATTTTTGTCAAACAATAGTTCAGATGGATCATGACTTTAAGAGACGTTAATTAGAAAAGTACGATATGAGAGGAAGAATTTTTTATTTGTAGTTAATACGGCACAAGAGCACCAACTGTTCCCGACCGTCAAGAGCCAGTGCGACTATGGCATCCCCAATTGGGGTATGTTGTGAAGTTGAAGGTAATGGGGAGGGGAAAGAGATGAAGAAGAGGGAGGTTTGGAAGTACCTGGCAATTAAAATCTGGGCACCAAGCACGGCTTAAGCCATTTCAAGCAACGTTTCGATTCTCAATGGTGGTCTTTAGTTGAGACTCTTGTGCGGTATTCATATGAAACAAAACTTATATGTGTTGCCAGGCATATCTAAAGAACATCAGTGTGTTTTTAGTAACAACTGTTTCGGCGTTAAGGCCATTATCAAACTGTGGTTAGGCCACATGGAAACGACTTATTTGTATGATTTTAGTTCCTTATTTAATTACTAATTACTGTGAAAACCAAATTGATGATAACGACATAAATCAAATTGTCTTGAAGTATGCTGTGAGGTAATAATAATATTAATAATTAAATAATAATATTATTAAATTTAATTCAACTGAATTATATAACAAATTAAAATGGAGTTCTACAAATTGAACACAAAAATTAAAAATAAACATCAGTGTGCCTAACACATACATTCTTTCATTCATTCCCTTGAAGTAATAATATATGGAGGGAGAGCGAATTATTTTTACCCAACCTACACAAACTTACGATAAATCACTTTCTCCGGGTTTTTACGTCGTACACCATAAGAGAGAAAGAGACAACAAATTTCATAGACCGCTTCTATATACTGGAAGAATGATTTTAAGCTCCTGGTTCACGGCGGAAATCCGCCCACATTTTTTATTATGCCACTAAACTTGACAACTAAACAGTTTTTTAGGTTATATGCTATATTTTCGTTGATAAAAATACTGAAAAGTGGCTATACGAATAAACAAAAACATTATGTCGATATGTGATATGAATGGATGTATAAATACCGTAGCCTTAGTCTTAGCCACGCCCAGGTGCGCCGAGTCAGGTTAAAATCATCAAAAACAAGTCAAAAACTGACTTCACTGCCTTGGATAGATACTACTCTACCAACTCTATGTTCATTCCCCTTCAAAAACATTTTTTAAGTATCTACTTAGATGTGTACATACCACAAGTTACTCTCAGCTTTTTTCTCGACGAGGAAGGTTGGGAGTAATTTAATAAGTTTCCTCATAAATCGTCCTTGCGGCGAATTCAGAAAAAAATCTTTTGAAAGGGATGATTTATAAATCATAACGTAGGAGTATTGGGGTTCAGAGAGGCAAACATGTCCGAGTAAATTGAGGCTTCGTGATATTTGGTTTTTACTTTAGTTTATAAGAAATAATTCTTAGTTTGGCTTCGACATCCAACGACAGGGTGGCGTGTGTCGACGGAGTTAAAAGAAAAAGATTTTACGTAGAAAAACATAATATATGGAGAAGGAAAGTTTGTTTGACTGAGAAGTTGTGGGGAATTCAATGGAGCTATCAATGAACTTCAATCAAGATCAGTAGCTTCGATAGTTCGCATATTTTTAGAATTACCTGAGGCAATTTTAACTCATATGAAACTGGTTAACTTTTTTGTGCGAAAGCGGAAAATAATATCGTTATTATTATTTTAGATTTTTTTTGTTCATTGTATTAGATTAAATAATTTAGACGCACTATAAATAAAGAATGCCACTAAAATTAATGGTCATATTCTTAATAATCATGTAAATTTGTCCAGTAGTTCAATATTAGGTATACGAGTTTTTCCTGTAAATTTATCATCATTCTTTAATCACCTTCTCATTTGACGTTTTGTCTCTTTCGATTCATATTATCTGTCTCTTTCTCTATGTTCCTTTGTTATAATTTTAATATTATTCTTTGTATTTCTCAATGTGTTTTTTTTTTTTTTTTTACTATCCCTCTGTATGTATGTATAACCGCACACTTTGTTTAGGCTAAGCAAAACCGGTCGGTCATAAAAATTGAGATAATATTCGTAGTCTTGTAAAAAGTAATTTTTTCATTTCTTTTAATATTGTTATTTTCGTAAACGTCAATTTACGTTTTTTATTGTTAACACCCCATCAGAGCCTCAACTGCTCGAAGCCAGTGGGACTATGGCATCCCTGTACGGGGTACATCGAGAAGCTGAAGAGAGTTTGAAGGGGAAAGAGATGGGGAAGAGGAAGGTCAATAAGTACCTGACTATTCAGATCTGGTCACCAAACACGGCTAACGTCAGTTCAAGAAATGTTGAATCTTAATGATAGTATTTCGACATGGCGATACTGCTGATATCTACCACTCTGGAAAGTGTCGCAAATAAACTATGTATTATTTTATATTAACTGTATGTGAAATAACATATTTTTATTATGATTTGCGCACGTCGGGATTCGAACCCCCGATCTATAGATCTGAAGCAGAGTATCTTAATCGCTCGGCCAAACAATCTAGATAATCAATTCTAATAAAAAAAAGTCTTCTCCGAGTCATAAGCTTCATGGACAACTGGGGAGAAAGTACGTTAAAAAAACATTAGTACAGTCACAGCACATGATTTATTAAAAAAGGATTTTTAAATCCCATTGATATCCAATAAGTATGAAAGTCGAACGCTGCAATACTGTCTACTAATGATGTTTAACAAGCTGAATAATTAAATAGTATTGGAGGAGAGACCCAGTGCCAAAATAATTACATAGTACTGGAGGAGAGACTCAGTATCGAAATAATTACATAGTGTTGGAGGAGAGACCCAGTGCTAAAAGAATTACATAGTACTGGAGTAGAGACCCAGTGCCGAAATAATTACATAATATTGGAGGAGAGACCCAAATTACATAGTATTGGAGGAGAGACCCAATGCCGAAATGGTGAAGATATGGCAACATACAGGTATCTCTAAAATCAATATATCTTCTTAAAAAAACTAAATTAATGTGAAAATATATTGTAAATCGAATATTTCTTAATAATTACGACAACATTTATTTGGTGGAACCTGCTATGGCTGCCTTTTTGTTTCTGTAAACAACTGAGTATTTATGTATTAAAAGAATACATTTTTTTAAATGCTGTAAACACCTCTAAACCATAATTACAATTTTGTCGTTTAGTGAAAACTTCATCTCAAGGACATCTGTTTTTATGGGTTTTAATTATTTTACAGTTTATGCTAAATTAGTGTTTTGCTAAAGAATATTATTTGTCGTAACTTTCCGCGCTGACTACTGTAATGCGATAATAACAGTCGACATAGTAGAGTGAAATACACAATCAGTATTGCCCTGGATGACAGATCACAATTCAGAAGCGAAGCGCACCTTGAAATGACTAACAATTAGCGTTGTGACAGTTTTGAAAGAACTGTTTCAAAGAAGTACTTCTTTTGACAGCAGTCCCAACTTCATTCATTTTTCATTGAACAAATACTTCAATTGAAGGTGGTTAAGTTGGTACATCCGATTGAACGATCTATGGCATCTACTTCGAACTTCAATTTTTCATTCGTTCGAAAGACTGAAATATTGCATCATCCACAGTTCAATTGTTCATTCCCATCTTCCTTCGATTTTAGTTCGAAGAATGAATGAAGCAATGAAGTATCTTTTTAGTTATCCGTTCCCTCGCACGTACCCGTGACAGTTGCTTATGATTTGTGTGCTTGTTTTGTCTATAGGACTATATAATCTCTACCTAAAATTATGGATGGCCGTTCAACGAGAAAGAAAAGTGAAATATGGGCTTATTTTAAGGAAGTTGGGGTTTACCGGGCCAAATGCAACTTTTGTTCTAAAGTTATATCCATAAAGGGAGGCAATGCCTGTAATATGAATCGTCATTTGCGCAATATTCACCCTATTGCTAACCAAACTGTCAAACTGTGTACAGTAAGAAATATTCAAATTGTACCTCAAGCCCTGAAAAACGTTCACATCGCTCTTGAAGAAACTGGAAATTTCGCAATTACTACATTTGATTTACATTACTACATTTTGCTTTGCTGTACATCATTCCTTTTAAGGCATGATACCGCCAACAATTCAAACATATGGGCAGCTGTCATATTCAACACACACATAGAAGAAAGAAAGAAGTAGTTTTTCTACACGGTATAATTTTTGCTATATAATAAAGGAGGAGTGTGTTATGTGGTAGGGAGAGCTGTCCCGAATAAAACTGTTAAGAAAAAAACGTGGCTATAATTTGGTACATTTATCGCTAGCAACCCCCCCCCGACGAGGAATTTTGCGATTGATCTGTTACTTCGATTGAACTGTTCACCGTGAAGGGTTCATTTTGAAGAACTAGCAATTCGTGAAGCATTCACAAATCTGTGAAGCTTTTCCTATCGCTACTAACAATGTTTAGTGACAAGGTTTTAATAACCAAGTATTCTCCCCACTCCTTCATCTTACTCTTCTCCTTCCGTCAGTCTCAAAACATCAAAGTGGTGATGTCATAGGTTTACTGGCTCCGGGATATTAGTGCGCTTTCGGTGTGTTTGTTTTTTTAAATAATAGAAATCAAGTATCAGAATTGAAATTAAAATAAGTATTAGATTAGTATTTTTGGGTACGCTATTTATGATTAGATATTTATTTAACAGATTTGATAAAGGATTAACAACATTATTAAAACCCAATACCAAGCACCAAATTATATTTATTTATTTACGCCCGTTATAGGCTTTTGTACAAATATTAACATTTTTTTAAAAACAATAACCTCATTAGTGCAAAAAAATATTGTAAAAAAAAAAAAGGGTATTGAATAGTAGATACAAAATATTGTACCCATAGATGAAAATAACTAATGATATTTGGTAAATAACAGGTTCAAAAATATTGTAAAAGAAAAGAAAAAAATAATGTTAAATAACAGGTCCAACTATTAGTTTAGCTCGATAGTCAGTTTAGCAATATAAATAATACAAATTAAATGTCTTTCTGGAACGTTAACGACAAGTTCTTTACGATGAAGAAACGCAGAGTACCTACTTACGATAAAATTAATGTGTCGAAAATCATAAAACTTCATAAACCGCTCGGTTATTCCTATAATCTCCTCAATTACTCCTTCTCCTTCCAACTCCTAAATATGTATATTTATCTCAGTATTTTGTATTTCAGATTAATTTAATATTGTCCTGATGATGGAAGGGTACTTCCAAAAACCGGTAGACAAAATATTAAATAAAAAGTGGTTAAAAACAAAGTGTATGTGTTCTATTCATAAAACTTCAGTTTATAGCCCATATTTTAAGACAAAATCATACATTTTTGCAGAATGAACCTCTTATATTATTATTAACGGTTTTAAGAAACATAAAAAAAAAATTAAGACGTTCAAACAAGTCTGGAATTTGTCTACGTTTTGAAGATAATACAGTAAAAGAGCTTCTTTTCCAATGTTTCTGGAATTCATCTTTCAAGGATGTGCTTGGCTATCGTTTCAATATGAATACAAAGCGAATTTATATACTAATCTTATTTAAGTGGACAAATTTCATAATGATAATATGGAAAATTCAATTCCGTTGAATGATTCGTCTACTTCTGTGTTTCATACCTCCTACGACAGGAGTATTTTCAAGACCCAGGTTCACTCCGTCTTTTCCTTCTCTATTATATATAAATACCTTCTACACGGCATTCAAAATAATTACATGTCGTCATCATATTATCTACTCCATCTACTGTGGAGTGCATAAAAAAAAACATTTAAAAAATGCATGTGAAATGTTTTAAAGATCGAAGATAGTCCTTGCACAATGTACACATGCTCATGAATAATGCAATCTCCATTAGATTCCGATCGCAAGGTCCGACCCCATGAGAATGTGATTCCGTTCCACGTGCAGAGCGCATCTCAACTTATATACACGGGGGGTGGAAAGGAAATATTCTATTCTGTATTCAAACAACTACCCCAAACTACCCCCTGCTCGACCTTCGACCCCATTTCTGCAGGGAGACTTGCCACGTATAGTCGATCGATTTGGCACTGTTCACGATATGGTCTGCCGCTAAGAGCTCCGTTGTAACCTTTCTGTCTGTTGCATGTGTCGTTCAGGGCAAAGAGGGAGAGGTTACAATCGATCTATCAGCGGTATGCCTGTACGCACGGCTTAGATTTTTTTTTTATATAAAGAGCAAATGTATTGGGAAGTTTTTTTAAGCGAGGTTCTTGCAAAAACGTGAGGACGTTATTTAAAAAAATCTGATATATTTTTGTACAATCCGTAAATGTATATTTTAAAAGATTTTACTCAGTAGGTAGCGAAAGAAAACTGACGTCACCAATTTACATAAGATCTTTCGACTCTTAGGGCCCAGACAGGCATATGAAATTTATTTTCTATTCAAGAAAGAATTTCGATATTTGGAAGAGTTTGATTATTTTCACCCGAAGGGAAATTTGACCTTACTTCGGGCACACCAGACATGCCCGCAACGCTCTTCTATCGGTTCACCTCTTCAGCGGTAGTGTACATAGATCAGAAGGAGCAAGTTCGAATTTCACGAAAACTAGCATATACATGTTTTTTTTTTTTACATGAATACCGCACAAGAGTCTCAACTGCTCCCAACCGTCTAGAGCCAGTGAGACTATGGCATCCCCAAATTGGGTATGTTGTGAGGCTAAAGGTAGTGGGGAGGGGAAGGAGATCGGGAAGAGGAAGGTTGAGAAGTACCTGGCTATTCAGATCTGGTCACCAAACACGGCTTAAGCCATTTCAAGCAACGTTTCGATTCTGAATGGTGGTCTTTTACCAGGGCGATACTTAGAGTATCTACCACTCTGGAACGTGCCGCAAATATACTTGTTATTATTTTTATATGAATTAAATGTGTTATGACACATATTAATTAAATAAAAGTTATTGGCGCACGCCGGGTTTGAACCCGCGACCTTTGGATTCGTAGTCGAGCGTCTTACCACTCGACCATGGAGGCCGTCATCGTTTTAACTTGGGCAAGCGTATAAATAAACAACAATATTATAACTAAATAATTGAAAAACATACAACAAACAATATTACTTTTTGCTTTAATGTTTTACAGTTACATGGTAAAAAAA
Organism: Drusus annulatus; assembly: GCA_022651775.1. Lineage (NCBI taxonomy): Eukaryota > Metazoa > Arthropoda > Insecta > Trichoptera > Limnephilidae > Drusus > Drusus annulatus. The sequence continues at coordinate 333,724 of JAGWCC010000338.1, forward strand.
AAACTAGTCATAGAAATGACATTGCGAGGTTAAAAATAATATTTCGTCCGCCTAGAAATTGCATAGCGAAAAAGCTTTACAAATTTGAACGCCAAAATTCGAGAACTTTTTCCGCTTCAGATTACACTTTCCGGCTTTATAACTAAAAAGTTGACCGTGTTGTTTTTAGTTTAATCTATTTCGGGGTTTTCGTGTTGGTTAACTATGAAGCTAGTCATACTGTGCTAACCAGTAGCTTTATCACGCACAATTTGCTGGTAAACAGTATTACAGTAGAACAGCACGGCGTCGATTAGTACAATAAGATTAAGTCATCGAAAAACTCGTTAAAAATAGTAACACAGGGAAATATAGTCTTGCTATAAAACTCACATCAAAAGCGTTTTTAAATTTACCGACATAATCAAAAATAATTTATATCAACAATTTTTTGTGTTAGGTAGAAGTTTGTAAAAAACCCACTAACCTAACATTACAGAAAAAACCTTCGGACCTTTTATGCGGCTACAACCTGTAAATCTAATCGTATTAATACGCTACTCCTATGGCTCTGCACGCTAGGACACACCCACTAAAACGATAATTTGCATTTGGGAATTAAAGTTTTTTTTTGTTTTTGTTAACAAATTGCTGGCAAAATTCAACGTCGAACTTAAATGGCAGTATTATTTTTTAAGGAACATAGTCTCGAAGTAACAATATATGGATAGAGAGCTAAATCTTTTTGCCCAACCTATACAGATTTGGGATAAATCACTTTCTCCGGGTTTTTACGTCGTACACCATGAGAAAGAAAGAGACAACAAATTTTCCCGAATTATCACACCGCTTTAAAGTATTGTTAGAATGTTCTTCGTGTCCCGCGTCTCCGTTAACTCCGCCCACACGTTATGATACGCGAAATAAATTGACACAACTCAACAATTTTTTTTAACATTACTGTGAAAAAGTGAAATAAATAAAAACATTATGTCGACATGTGCTATGAATGGATGTATAAATACCCTAGCCCCAGTCCTAGCCACGCCCAGGTCTAGCCGATTCCGATAAACCTTGTAAAAACTGACTGCAGCTCTCTCTATAGCGCTCTCTTTTGTATATTATTGCTCTGAGCACATAGTGTTCATACAAAATATGTTTTATCGTGGAATTCCTCAATACACCCTCTTTTATTATATATACCGCACAACACGTGCCATTGACACACAAGTATGTAATAAAGAAGCACTATAAAATTAGTTTGTGACAAGTATGTACACAGGAGAAGAAAAGTAAAAAAAGAAGAGTAAACAAAATTCCAGGTACTAGTAGGAGCAAAGAAGAAAAATATGATGGTAAACTACCAGTAACATTGAATATAATCTTGTGACAATGTAATAAATTATATTTATTCCAAAAGATTGATTGAAATGTGTTCCTATAAAGTTTAGACTTTAATAGACGAAGAAAGGAGTGTGAAAAGAATATATGATGCGAAAGCATATCCTCGCTGGAAAGGCAAAAGGGCTTAAGCGGCTCTTTTTTGCGTCTAATGCTCTAACTCTCGTTTGATGCTGAAGACTTTTGTGGCCCTTCAGCCATCTAAAACATATTTACCATTTGGGAGAAGGCTTGACTCAAGCGACACAAGTTTGAATCTTTTAAAGCTTTTTGTTGCTTTAGGTAACTCAGTGGGGGAAAGAGTTAACTATTTTTTTTAAAAATCCAACCAAGGACTGAAGACTTTAGCCTTTTTGCCTTTCCGGCGACTATATGTTATAAACAATGACAACACAAACCTAAATGATTGTAATGTAATTAATTATAAAGGTAAGAGTTGAAGTTATTGGTTGGTGTGTGAATAATACAAAATAAAGATAATTAAAAAAAGTTAACATAATAAACGTGGTAATCTTAACCGATATTTTACATAAAATTCAGTTATAGGGTAATTTGTCAGAGGTTACATTCCAGAATATTATACGATTTTCGATTAGAGTACGCAAGAATAGAAAAAAGCATTTTTTGCACACGCGTAAGTTACAGCAAGATTTATTAAAGAAACGGTCTTAGACTATAAAACTTTTACTTTATTCGCATAACTAGAGAGCTAATAAATTATCTCTACTTAGAGCAAAAGATTGAGAGCAACCTGCAAGGCTCAGGAGAAGAACTCAAATTATTATAAATTTTAAATATATGTATTTTATTTGTAGTATTATGTATTTTAAATTAATTAAAAAATGAACACATCCGATGCTTACATTACGCAGATTTTTAAAATGGAAGAAGTTAATAATACTTACTGTTAAAGGGTTGAACCTCTGAGCAATAATATACCAAAAGGGATAGCTTGTGTAGTCAGGATTGTTGGTTTTTTCCTGACTCGGGCGTGGCTAGGGCTAGGATATTTATACATCCATTCATAGCACAAGTCGACATAATGTTTTGATTATTTGTATCACCACTTTTTCAGAGTATTGTTATCAACAAAAATATGGGATATAATCTAAAAAACCGTTGAGTTATGACCTGTTATGTCGCATAGCAAAATGTAGTCTGTGGAGTCGCCGGAGATGCGGGAGATGGAAAACATGCTTACATACCATTTTCACTAAAATAATCTAGACACGAGAACTTTCTCAATTAGAAGGGTAATTATCATTAACTAAAAATTGTACATTTATTCAATTTATATTATACCTACTGATAGTATTAAGTAAAAAAAAGATCATTTTGTACAAAAAAAAAAAGATCATTTTGCGCTCCGAACTTTAATACTGATAGTATACTGGCCTGCGTGGTCGAGTGGTAAGACGCTCGACTACGAATTCAGAGGTCGCGGGATCAAACTCGGCGTGCACAAATAAAATTTATTTTTCATAATTAACATGTATCTTAACACATATTAATTCGTTTAATATTTTTTTGTATATTTGAGGCACGTCCCAGGGGAAAGACCACCATTCAGAATTGAAACGTTGCTTGAAATGTCTTCAGACGTGTTTGGTGACCAGATCTGAATAGCCAGGTACTTCTCAACCTTCCTCTTCCTCATCTCCTTCCTCCCTACTACCTTCAACCTCACAACAACACCGATCGGGGATATAATATTCTCACTTTCTCTAGACGGTTGGGAGCAGTTCGGACACGTTAAATACACGTGTCTGGAGGTGTTCTTTTATTATTTACCTAATTTCAGAACTTGAACCAAGTATACATAATTCTATGCAGGCATAGGATGTAGTCATTTCCCGTTTACACATTTTAAAAATAGTTTAGGATCTCTGCTTCATGGGTAATATAACCACGAGACCCTGCACAACTAGTATGCACTTACAATATGATAGCCTCATAAATTTTACAGTCCTTTTTATTGTCAAGTTGGAAGCATTGGCTTTACGACAGAGGTCTTAAGTCGGGAAATTACCTATTCAGGAATTAATTATGGAACCTCGCTTATTCATGTAAGATCTGCTTCACACGTGCGGGCCAACGCTGGCCAAGATTGAACTTGGTCGTAATTGTGTAGAGCTGGCGCAACGAGAGTTGAAACAAACAATACATGCATAGCATTGGGTTATTGTGTATCGATATACGCTCCAGTGGCGATGTATTTACGATGTGTCATAAAGAAAGAGCCCCTTGTCTTGTTTACGCCTACTTATTGTCACTAGTGGAAAAGGGACAGCGATTGTTTATGTTGATATTGTAAATGCGTGTCCTATTCATTTAGTTCGACACGCTGTACGAAAGCTATGTATCTGTGTGAATATTGGCCGGCACCAACTCTCGTAGTGAAACCTTTACGTGTAGATGTTCTGCATTAATATTTGACCATTGGTCCCTCAGAGCAACAGTATACAGGAGGTGTTGGATTCTAAAATCAACAACTTGTTAGGTTCTAACCTGATACTTCTTATTCAGTCCCTACCTAGTTCCTGACAGTTTTTTCTGCTGCGTGTCATTGTGTACAGCCATAAAACAAACCGGCGATAGTGGGCCCCTCCACCCGGCAACAAACACAAAGATCCAGACGTCTAGATCGCCGATTTTAGACTCGCCCCATTCGAATTCCATCGCCGGGAGCACCCAGTTCGGTGTTCAAGACGTCTCAAGGTGAGCAAACTGGCATAAATTACCATTTATCCACAAAATACAATTGAATCATCCATCAAGTACATTCGTTTTTACAGTCCACTCTAATTTAACAAATTCATCCAAAACTGAAACGTATTCGGCGTTTGTCGCAGTTTCTGGATCGAACAGGAGGGATAGCTTTGCAAAACAATGTAGTCAAGATTGTTAATTTTTTTCTGACTCGGGCGTGGGTAGGGTTTTCGTGGACACACCATTTTATATCCATTTATGGAACATGTCGACAAAATGCTTTGTTTATTTCTATAACTACTTTTTTACAGTATTTTTATCGACAAAAATATAGGATATAACCTTAAAAACCATTGAGTTATGTCGCATAACAACACGCAGTGGGCGGAGTCGACGGAGACGCTTACACACCTAAAAGTGGTGCGATATTATGTAACTACTTGTCTTGTCTCTTTCTCTCTCGCGGTTTACGACGTGAAAATCCGGAGAAAATGATTTGTATAGGTTGGGTAAAAATATTTAGCTCTCTCTCCATACATATATTCTTACTCCAAGATTGTGCCTTACAGAATATGAATCCGTCCATTGTTGATATTTTACACAAATCAAAGAACGGTCGAACTAGAATCCTAGTTTAATCAATTCATTCGTCAATTGAGGGTACTACTTGCAAAGTGGGCAACCTTCATAAATCTCTACTTCGAGATAAATGAAGAAAACCATTGTTTGCTCAGTAGATATTAAATACTGTATTTTTATTGTTATAAAATATTCAAGTGATACAAAAAAGAGTGCGGTGAGAAAATTTTATATTAACAATTTTTGCTATTGGCCGACTCATAATCACGATGGCGGCGAGTGGCGGCAACCAGTTTCGCAAGAAACATAAAAATTCAAACGTAATTAGCGGGTTCTGGTTCTTGAATGTATACACAATACGTAAAAATACTATAATAACACAAAGGTGCCATAAAAATATGGATATTACAAACCTGCAACTAGTAGGTACCTTCAGTTTGACAATTTATCAAATCAATAATCCGTTAATTAGGTTATTCGTAAATACGTTCATTTGGTGCATTTCGGGTATCTTCGATACCCCGTTTCCTCCCTTTCTTTTCTTAAAAAGACCCTCCACACAGCATCCCCATAGATAACATAGTTCATGAAACAATTTTCTTCAGAGGCATCTGATTTCTCTATGAGTGTTTTCAAGTGAACAAAATAAATTATAATTAGTTCCGAATTTGAAAATTAGAACGTATTCAAATATTATTTCAGCTACTAAATCCTTCGAATCAATTTTGATTGGCAAATTTGAAAATTTAAATGATTGGAATTAATCATTTACGAGGTTTGAGGGAAAGGTCATAAGTCACTCCCTTTTCCGACTTGTAAATGATTCACAAGTAACTCTCGTACACGAAATTGTACAATGTTATGAATTTTGTACATCAAATACAACACTCTTATTCGTTTTGAAATTACTTTATTAAATTGGCACAGCAATCAGAACAGAAATGTGATTTAAATAAATTGAACATCATTTTTCTAATTTTATAACTGTTAATTCGTGGTGGAATTCCATTTTAATGATTTAATAATACCATTTTTAAACTATATTCCACTATTTTTTTATAGTTAATACCGCACAAGAATCCCAAACGTCTAGAGCCAGTGGGACTATGGCATCCCCAATCGGGGTATGTGGTGAGGCTGAAGGTAGTGGGGATGGGAAGAAGATGGGAAAGAGGAAGATCGGAAAGTACCGGGCTATTCAGATCTGGTCACCAAACACGGCTAAAGCCATTTCAAGCAACGTTTCGATTCTGAATGGTGGTCTTTCACCAGGGCGATACCTAAAGTATCTACCACTCTGGGCATATACCGGATCGGACCGGTTTTACTTTGTACCAGTCTGAAGATGTCCGTCACAAGGTGAAACCGGTCCGGTCTCGATATAAAATAGTGGAATAAAGTTAAATAATTGGTAATATTAAATCATGGATATCATTTTCTGCGACATCAGAATAAAAGTAACATTTAATTCTCGCATGGAAGAGAAAAAACATCGAGATTTGAATTAATTAGCGACAAGCTACTGTTTACAAGTAAAGTAAAAAAACATTGACAAGAAATTATCAAGTCCGTAAATACGTTTGAACAGTTTTCCATTTAAGATTCCAGACGGTATGCCGACCCATTTAATTGGGCATTAGAGAAGGAGAACCTTAATGGAGGGTTTCAAGGAGACAATGGACGACGGACAATAGAAGGTAGGTTGGCGTTTATATGGCATTGACAGAATTCAGCAGAGAATATAATAACAGTGTTGAACAAGGATTTAGGGGCTAAGGAGAAGGGTTGTTTTTGTTATTTAGGGAGGTGTATTGTTCTGTCGTGTATAAATAACAAGATTTGACTAGCTTAAATAATAATAACAGTACTTGGTAAATTTGAGTAACGCAACGTTGTGAAACATTATCTCGATGGGGCATAAGAATAACATAAAACTGTAAGTAGTTAAAGTACTTAGGTTATGGTTATTTTGTTAACATTATGAAATGTCGAAAAATCTTGTTTACATGTTTACAGATCGGCGCGTGCGGGGAAAAGTTTTAGATTTATAGGAAAAACTTATTTGCGAACTCCCACCCCTTTAATCTTTAACCTTTTACCGCATGGATTTTATTTTTAAAAATTCCAGAAAAAATACATGTGTTTAAAAATGTATTTGGAATCATGCATTTTTTTTTTTTAAGAATTGCAAAATATTTATTATAAAAGTTTTGTTCCGTATTTGGCACTACATGCAGTATGGCGGATAAATACAATCTGCCCGAATTCGTCACACTGTGCATTAAAGTATACCAACCACACCAAGGTGTAGAAAAAAACAGTTATATCTTAATATTTATTATTACTTCGAAAATATTACAAAATAATTCACATACTGAACAATCACAACCACGCTCGTTCACGAAATGGCCGACATGACAACTTACTGACGCGACTATAGTTACTAAAAAAAACTGGCAGCACTGATCGATTTATGATAATGCAGAGCTCACAGTGAGGAATTAACTAAAAATAAAATACATATATGGCCCACACAGCCCTTTATGATGATAAAATTCTTATGTTCCAAATTTAGGACGATATGCGGTAAAGGGTTAACCTGTTTTAATTATTTTTCTCTATTTAATTAACTTTATGTTGTGTTTCTTTATTTTATTTTGTTTATTTATCATACTTCCCAACCATCCTCTTCGCCATCTCCTTCCCCTCCCCACTACCTTCAGCCTCACAACATACCCCAATTGGGGATGCCATAGTCCTACTGGCTCTAGACGGTTGGGAGCAGTTGGGACTCTTGTGCGATATTTACTATATAGTATTTGTATTTTTTTATTTTATATCTATTGTTACATTATTTTTGTAGTTGCATTTCTGTTCTTCATCTATGTATTTATTTTTGATTTGTTTTACTCAGTGTTTTTTTTAAACTTACTGTCAATATATTGTTTTTTTTTTTTAATTTCCACTTTGGTCAAAACATATATATATATTACTTGCGGAAACTTCATAGGTTAATGCAACAATGTAATCACGTAATATGTCAAAAAGTTTATAAGTTTTGACGGCCTCCATGGTCGAGTGGTGAGACACTCGACTACGAAGCCAAAGGTCACGGGTTCAAAACAGGGCGCACGCACAATAACTTTTATTAAATGAATATGTGTCATAACACATTTAATTCATACAAAAATAACAGAAAATATATTTGCGGCACGTTCCAGAGTGGTAGATACTCTAAGTATCGTCCTGGTGAAAGACCACCATTCAGAATCGAAACGTTGCTTGAAATGGCTTCAGCCGTGTTTGTTGATCAGATCTGAATAGCCAGGTACTTACCAACCTCCCTCTTCCCAATCTCCTTCCCCTTCCCACTGCCTTCAGCCTTACAACACACCATATTTGGGGTTGCTATAGTCTTACTGGCTCTAGACGGTTGGGAGCAGTTGAGACTCTTGTGCGGTATTCATATAAAAAATATATTTTTAAAAAATACAACAGTATGTTTTCCAAAATAAAAAAAATTAAATAAACAGTGAGGAACGAAAATAAACAAAAGATTCAAATTTCCTCGATAGTGCAAAAAGGAAATATTATATTGTAGAATTTGAGTACTACGCAATAGTGCTGAAAAAAGGTATACAATTTTATTAATTAATTTAGTTTTGAATTTTACTCTCAATTCTGTCCTGTATCAGTCTTATAGTTCACGTGGGAGTATTTTCCAAGGTTTAGGACCTGATACTCCGAAAGGACATAAAACGTTACGTATCTAGGATCTGCCTTTTATTTTTCCGACCTTATACTTGGAAAATCACGTAGTTAAAAAAAGACAAGATCAAATAAACGGGGAAAAAAAATTATCGTCTTTTAAAGGAAATTTGTGAAAATCTGACATTTTATATGACTTCGTTTAGTACCCAAAACACGTGGCAGGTTTATTTGATTTTTTTTGTTTGTTTCAGACGCCTTACAAATTCTTCTGTAGCTATTCTACATCTCAAATCAGAAGGCTTTCATTCCAAGAATTTACATGTTCTGTAGCTAAATTTGTTGTTCGTGATCCAGAGAAATGCCGCGAAGACGCCATAAAACACGCCATAGAATCATGATAGAATTCACCAAACATATTCAAACAAAAATAATTCCATAAATTGATGGGTGCGTGAAAGACTTCGTTTAGTTTTTTTTTTCAATGTGAATACCACACAAGAGTCCCAACTGTCTGGAGCCGGTGCGACTATAGCATCCCCAATCGGGGTATATTGTGAGGCTGACGGTGGTGGAGAGGAAGAAAATGGGCAAGAGGAAGGTTGGGAGGTACCTGGATATTCAGATCTAGTCACCAAACACGGCTAATACCATTTCAAGCAACGTTTCGATTCTGAATGGTGGTCTTTCACCAGGGCGATACTAATAGTATCTACCGCTCTGGAGAGTTCACATCGACTAAATCAAGCATGTTTAGTCGACGTGAGTTGTCGTTTATTCGTTGGCGATCTGCATTCGGGCTCGGGAGCGATTCCAGATTACCGATATTGTCGAAAAAATTGTCTTTCACCAGGGCAATACTGAGAGTATTTACCACTCTAGTTTGCACTACTTATAATAAAAGTGAAAACCATACCCAAGGGGCAGAATATCATCGGAATTCTTCCATGGTTGGGAATTACCTGGCAATTCAGAACTGGTCACTAAATACATAAAGCTATTGGAATTTCAATCAACGTTCGATTCAACAAGTTATTAGCTGAGTGGACAAACGCGTCGGATCCCACCTGTAGTAGATATTTTTCAAATATTGTCAGGTTATTCATAACCCGGGAATGTTTGCCTTTCTTTTAAAAAAAAACAGCAAGTCTTTTAATTTTGAACATAGAGTTTCCGGAACCCTTGAAAACCCACTGGATGATAGTAAAAACAAGTTTTTTTTCAACTGCTAAACCCGTATAATAATGTAAAATTTAGTTAATAAATTGACATGGTAAAAAAAATCGCACAATTTGTAAGTAAATCTGTCCGTAGAGTCTTAAGGCTCCTTGGAAAAGCGTCGGAAAAGGCCTACGTAATATGGGACATTCGTACCAGGCGAGCATAATAAACAACAAACACAAAACATTACATGTTCCGTTTTAGCCCGCCAACCCTCTTTGTGTTATACCCTTAAAATCCCCTGCCAGGGTCGTCCACCCGACACAACAACTGGTTGGCCCAGTAGGTAGTTTGCTACGCCGGCGATGCGTAGCCATAAAAACATAAAATTTACACGTGTAACCTCAGAGTATACTAGAAGTAGCCCAAGCCAAGGCAGTGAAGTCAGTTTTGGACTTGTTTTTGATGATTTTAACATGACACGGCGCACCTGGGCGTGGATAAGACTAAGGCTACGGTATTTATACATCCATTCATATCACATATCGACATAATGTTTTTGTGTATTCGTATAGCCACTTTTTCACAGTATTTTTATCAACAAAAATATAGCATCTAACCGAAAAAACCGTTTAGTTGTGTCAAGTTTAGTGGCATAATAAAAAATGTGGGCGGAGTCCCGCCGTTAACCAGCACCATAAGATCATTGCGACAGTATATAGAAGCGGTCCAAGAAATTTGTTGCCTCTTTCTCTCTCATGGTGTACGATGTAAAAACTAGGAAAAAGTGATTTATTACAATTTCGGATGGGTTAGGTAAAACAAATTAGCTATCCCTCCATTAGATTCTTACTCTGAGCGTGTAACAAACACTACGACAAAGGTCTGTTTTTGCTTCACCAAACAGTTCAACTATCGGAATAATTTAAAAAGTCTTTCATGAGGGTGACACTGGTATTACTCTCTCAAAAGCCCTCGATAATAGAGACCATATTTTTAATATTAAAGTATTACAAATTCTATGATTCAATGTAAAATCTCTGACGGCCTCCGTGATGGAGTGGTTAAGACGCTCGACTACGAATCCGGAGGTCGCAAGTTAGACCCCGGCGAGCGCAAATAAATTTTATTTCGTTTTTGTGAAAAATCACCTCAAGTGCGCTGTACAGATTTTATTTTCTATTATTAAATATTAATTCCTAGTTTGAAGAGAAAATATACAGGAACATACTTACCTGGCAGGTCCCATCAGATAGACACACTTATTAACTTAAAATTATAATGTTTTTTTTTCCCGATTTAGGGCATGGGAGCGAAATTAAAAAATGGACTTTCTGAATTTGTCGTACAGTACAGGATTTGGTTAAAATTTGTAGATTTGAAGGTAATTCGTTAAGAGACAGATTATGTTGAGATTATTTTAATGAACTTAAGGTTATGAGAATCTGAAAAGGTAAGTTTTCAGTTTGGACCGAAATTCTGTTGGGCTCGTTATACATCTTAGTTCCGGAGGGAGTTTATTCCAAGCCTCCGGTCCCGAAACTCCGAAAGCGCGATCTCCAAACTTAGTATTTGGATTGTGTTTGGGTTCTATCAGCCTTCCGATAGCCGATAACGTTCCTGATCTAAGAGTCGACTGCCTTAGAAGAATGTTTTCTGGAAGGCATAGTTCGGTGATGTACAGTGGGGCCATTTCGTTAATGGATTTAAACACCATCCAGCACAACTTGTACTGGATTCTTTCAGTGCACTTGAGCCAGTGAAGGTTCCGAAGGTGCTCTGAGATATGCAAATATTTAGATACCCCGGTGATAAGCCTTGCTTGCAGTTTAAACTGGTTGAAGTTTATTAGTTTGGTATTTAGGAAGGCTGGCGTAAATACCGTTACAGTAGTCGAGCCGTGAGACTACATTCGAATTGATCAGTAGTTTAGTTGTTTCTATCGGAAGATTTCTTTTGACAGACTTGAGTTGTCTCAGATGAAAAAAAAAACCCGGTACTTACCGGTAATTTATTTGACGGTATATAACGGTAAGTAGTAAAAATCGAAGGTTAAATCAAAGTGCATTTTGTTTGTCTCACATTTATCAATCCTAATCTCGTGCGAAACCGGTTTGTAAAACCAGTACTATAATATTATAAAATCTACATACAAATATTATTTTTTTTTATTTATAAACTAAAGGACTATTTTTCAATTACAAAAAAATACAAAACACGAAATGGGATAAAAGAGAAACGAGAAATAACAGCACATACATAATATTATAATGAAGTAATGACAAAATAGGACTAAATATACATAAGAAAGAACATTTAAATCAAAGCAAAGTTTTGGTAGAGTCGTAAAGAATGACAAAAATCATTTAGACTGCTACCAAAAATTACAAGACCATGGCTTGAGATAACAAGTCTCGACATTCTGGATTAGTATAGTGATGATTGAGGAACAGCACTTCATTGTTTCTGAGTCTACGGCAAGGAATGTTGAACTGGATGAGTTGCAACAAAAAAGGTGAGTCAATTTGATTTTTATGTCTGAATAGATAATGATCACACCACAAAACTACTACTACATAACATTATATTTAGGTAAACAAAAAGGTGATGTCGTAAAATCTCACCTTCGTGACGATGTCTTCTCCGTAAAACTGTTCGGGAGTCCCATCGGAGTCGTGTTGGAGCCAATTCTTGAACCTCCCAAACTCTTCGAGAACTGCCCTCCCACTCAAAACACTCTCCAGATCCATCATTTTAAGATATATTCACTCAAACTTGACTTGAAAGTTGTGACAACGCTATTTTTATTATAATTAAATAAAGAATTCAAATCGATAAAACCCTAAGTTTTAATATAGTCCTGACAAAGAAAGGGTGCTTCCGAAACCAGTCAATAAAAATACTAAATTAAAGTGGTTTATAACAAATTAATGTTTTTATTACACCTTAATTAATTCAACAAAATTTAAATTAAAAATTGAAAATATTTAAATAATATCAATAATCTAAAACACAAATATGAAACAGAAAAAGCCGGAAATAAAAAGACAATGGTCACAACCGAAACTCGAACTCGGATCATCTGCTCTATCCGGGAGTAACGCTTTAACCAATTCGGCCATTGGGGCCTTATAAGAAAGTGGTATTTTAATCGATCTCATATTTTCGTTGAAAATTATGAATTTTATTTTTAATTTATTCCGATTTTTGGCAGCCATCTTTGTAATGGATTCAAAGCTCAACCCGAGTTTGTTGAATACCTAGATGGTGTCTTGGATAAATATATTTTTTTTTAAATACGGAAGATTTTTTGACTTCCTACAAAGTCTCGAATTAATATTTAAAAATTGGAAATTTTATTATTTTATTATTTATTATTGCATTAATTCTTATGTTTTTCTTTAATATTTAAAAAATATCAATAATAAAAAACATTAAATGTTTTCGTAGAAAGCGATCACTTTGGGGTTTGACCTATTTAAAGAAATTTAAAAAATAACTTTGTTTTAGACCACTGATATTATTTTAATTTTTATAACCGACCGGTTTCACTTGGACTAGCATCATCAGGGTACAAAATGAAACTAAATAATTATTTCACTTTTATTTTATATTTTGTTCTTCCTCTGTATGTATATATGACCGCACACTTTGTATTTTTTTTTTGTTTGTTTAATTTTGTACCCTGGATATGCCAAGGCTAAACAAAACCGGTCGGTCATCAAAATTAAAATAATATCCGTGGTCTTATATATATATTTTTTCATTTCTTTAAATATGTCAAACCACAAAGTGATTGCTTTCTACGAAAATATTTAATGTTTTTTTTATAATAAACATTTGCAGGTAACGAATAACTTATGATATTTAAATCTCTCCTACTGCCATTATTATAAGCGAAAAATGTTGCTTGAACAATGATGGACGAACCAAGATTTATTCAAAAGTTTGGAAGCAATAATTTCACACCCAAATCTTATATGGGTTCTGAGCCGAAATCCAATCGTAATTGCCAATCGTTTCAAAAGTTTCTGCCGAAAAACCTAACTTAACACATTTTTCGAAGCGATCAAATAAATTTGTTTTGAGGTTACGTATGGATAAAATAACTTACATAATTACCATCACGCATTTTCTCCGCAGAGATAGGTAAAAGGGATGGACTTCCACACAAATCTGTATCTAAGCCTCAGCTTTAAACATATTACGGCGTCCACGAGCTCTCCTTTCAGGGGCGCTAGCATAAAACATCGATATGGTTTTTATCGACAATGTCGGTAAATTTAAGATCGTTAGAACCCAGTCCAAGTGCAGATCGCCAACGAACAAACGACAGCTCACATTGAATAAATGAGACATTTTAGCCAACGTGAGCTGTTGTTGGTTCGTTGGAGATCTGCAGTCCTACTCGGGAACGATTTCAAATTACCGACATTGTCGATAAAATCTACATCGACGTTTAGTGCTAGGGCAACAGCTTGTGCTGTGAATGTTCTGACACGTGTCCAAATCAACTTTAGTACCTTTCTTTTTTTTATTACGCTTACATTAGTCTTACATTACAATCATTCATGAAATGGTCTTACGTGGTTATACCAAAGATAACATCTCCTGTAATAATGCTACCTTCGTTCTTCCTCTGATATTTCAATGCCTCACTTTCATACATCAGGATTGGCATCGCAATTCCACTGTGGACTGCTAGCCTCATTTCCTTTGACACGTTTCTTTGAATAACTACAACGTGTGGAGTTCACATAAATACGTACGTGGAAATTTCAAATACTCAATTATATATATTATCGGAGCCAGTGGCATTATGGCATCCCCAATTGGGTTATATTTTGAGGCTGAAGGGAGTGGGGAGGGGAAATAAATGGGGAAGAGGATGGTTGGTAAGTACCTGGCTATCCAGATCTCGTCACCAAATACGGCTAAAGCGATTTCAAGGAATGTTTCGATTATGTATGGTGGTCTTTCATCATGAGACGATGCTTGAATGTAAATGAAGCAAGTAGCCTGTGCCAATAAAGAGTTGTGTAGCGGTTTATTCTCTCTGCCTATACCTTCGGTAAAACGGTACGGTGGTTAGTTAGTTGAACTGTTTGTGGCGAAATTTGACAAAAAATACCATAATACTTATTTTAAATGTAAATACCGCGTAAGAATTTCAACAGACTGACACCAGTGGAAAAGGGAAGGAGATGAGAAAGAGGATGGTTGGAAAATTAACTATTCATATCTGGTCCCTAATCATGGCTAAAGCCATTTCAAGCAGCGATTTTATTATGCATTATTTATGCATTTCACCAGGGCGATACTGAGTGTCTACCATAGTTTCTACAGTTGTAAGAATGTTAATCTACAAAAAAAAAACAATTCATTAACATTTTAGGCGATAGCAGGATTCTATTTTCGTAACTCGATATACAAGTAACCTTATATTTGCCAAGCAATAAATTATTGATAAAAAACAGTCATACTTAATGAAGTTAACGCTCGATTCGTTGACCCCATTTTACTCAACATTATCGGTTTTTTTGTAAAAACGTGTGGTTTTGATAGTGGTTTCAATGTTGCCATAAACGAAAGCTGATATTGTTTTTATCAAAATTGTATTTTTCTTAAGGCAAAATAATTTAAGATATTTCCATATTCTAGAAGATCGTTGAAAACAAGTAACAGAATAACATAGCATCCCCGATTTTTTTTATTTTGTGAGTCTGAAGGTAGTGAGGGCGAGAAGGAGATGGGGAACAGGAAGATTGGGAAGTACCTGGCTATTCAGATCCAATCACCAAACACGGCTAAATCTATTTGAAGCAACGTTTCAATCGGGAATGGTGGTCTTTCACCAGGGCGATACTTAGAGTATCCACCACTCTGGAAAGTGCCACAAATATACTTTGTATTATTTTATATGAATCAAATATGTTATGACACATATTAATTAAATAAATTTTATTTGCCGCCGGGTTTGAATTCGCGAACTCTGGATTCGTTTGCAGCACGTTTTAGAGTGGTAGATACTCTTAGTATCGCCCTGGTGAAAGACCACCATTCAGAATTGAAATGTTGCTTGAAATGGCTTTAACCGTGCTTAGTGACCAGATCTGAATAGCCAGTTACTTTTCAAATGTAAACCTTTCTCTTCCCCATCTCCTTCCCCTCCCCACTAACTTCAGCCACACAACATACCCCAATTAGGGATGCCATAGTCTCACTGGCTATAGACGGTTGAGAGCACTTGGGACTTTTGTGCAGTATTCACTATATATTTTTTTTATTTTACCTAGAATAGAAACGTTGCTTGAAATGCCTTTAGCCGTGTTTGGTGACTAGATCTGCATAGCCAGGTATTTCCCAACTTCTCTCTTCTTTATGTCCTTCCCCTCCCCACTATCTTCAGCCTCACAACATACCCTAATTAAGGTTGCCAGTCTCACTGGCTCTAGATGGTTGAGAGCACTTGGAACTCTTGTGCAGTATTCATTATAAAAAATATATATTTTTCCTGTTTGAAAAATATGGCTGTCTTATTTAGCAACTACATTTCAAAACTCCATAGCTCATGATGGAAATAACATTTCGAGCTGAAAATTGCGTTAACTTAAAATATTAAATTCCGAAGAGCTAAATCTGTGTAATTTCACGACTCACCGTTACAGAGTTTTCCTGCCACAAACACAGTGATTTTCTGATTTAACTCTACAACTCAACCGACCCTTTTTATGTGGGTCGTAAAAATTGTACCGTAATCAACGTCCAACAATGAAGCGTGTCCCAGGATAGACCTTTTGATCCTGGTCTTGAAGGAACCTAATTTATAGCTTCGGGGAAGCACAGGAACGTGGTGTGCCACTTGTGATTTGTAGCGTAGAAGCACGGGCCCGTAAAACGTATTGATTTCTTCTAACCGACTCAGTCGAGCGTGCAAATTTCATGACGCGAAATTACACCGTTCGAAGTTTTGCGCGTGTCTGGAAAATTCACTGAGGAGATAAACCGATAGAGCACGCTATATAAATTAGCTAAATATCATTAGTAACATAACAAATAACATCACTTAACATCACAATAACATCACAAAAGGTGTAAAGCAAGGCTGTGTAATGTCACCGTGGTTGTTCAATTTGTACATTAATAATTGTATGCAAGAATTGAGAGGTGTGGGCTTGGGCGCGAAAATGAACAATCTGAAAGTATGTTGCCTATTGTATGCGGACGATGCGGTGCTGATTGGTGACAGTATGGGAGTCTACAGTTTCTCGTGTCTAGGTTAAACCAAGTATGTATGCAGAATGAGCTCATTATGAATGTGAGTAAGTGTTTGAAAGAGAGAGTACGCAAACAGCGTGCAATATAGTTGTGAATGATAAATACTTGGAGCAAGTGGATGAGTTTGTGTATTAAGGAAGCATGTTTACGAGAGACGGAAAGGCTGATAAGGATATTGAAAGAAGGGTGAATGCAGGAAACTCCATGAATGGAGGACTGAACGCTGTTGGCGCAAACAAGAAATTGTCCAAAGCGAAGCTAGTCCACAACGGAGTGCTTATACCAACCCTGATGTATGGCAGTGAGGCTTGGAACTGGCAGAGGAAGGATGAAAGTAGACTGAATGCTGTGGAAATGAGATCCCTATGACGTATGTGCCGTAAAACCATGTTTGACCGTATTAAAAATGTGGATACCCGGTAAGAATGCAAGGCTGATGTGAGCTTAATGAATAGGATCAAGAAAGAGACGCTTAGATAGTTTGGGCATGTAGAGCGAATGAACGAAGAAAGGAGTGTGAAAAGAATATATGATGCGAAAGAGAATGGAAGAAGAAGTCGAGGACGCCCGAGGAAGACATGGCACGATCAAGTAAATCAAATACTTGAATCGAGTCATGTAAAGAGTCAGAATAACAGAGGATTATGTATGAGACGATGTATGAATGTAAATGACGCAAGGAGTGTATGCCAATACAGAGTTGTGTGGCAGTCTGTCCTCGTTAATAATGATGTTCGCAATCCGCTGACTTATCTGAATAACTATCACAATATATCCTAACTATCACTATATAATTATATGACGGTCCGTCCTCTCTGCCAACCCCTGCGGGGAAATGGCGTGATGGTTAGTTAGTTATTTCTAATTTTTTAAACTTATAATTCGTGGTGGAATTCCATAATAATATGAATTTGTGATTAAAAAATCATTTATAACTCATTTCCACTTATTTATTTTTGACCGGACCGCTTTCACCTTACAACGGGCATCTTCAGACTTGTGAAGTAATGGTATTTATACTCTATATCAGGGGTGGCTAAAGCGTCGACCGCGGTCGTTTGGTCGACCGCATAACTATTCCTAGTCACCCACCTATCTGAAGCCGCGTTCAGACATATTGTTCATTAATGTCTGTTATTAAAACAACTGGATATTGAATAGGAATCGGTAATATCTATAAAATTTAAAGTTATTTTTGGCTTTAAATTACTACTCTTCTTAAGATTACTTTAACACATACGATGTTAGTAGACCGCCGCCAATAATTTAAAAAGCAGGTCCGTGGTGATCAAAAGTTTTGCCACCCCTGCTCTATATATATAAAATCTATGTTATTTGCACCAGTCTGAAGATGCTCGTTATAAGGTGAAACCGATCGGATCAAAAATAAATAAGTGGAAATAAGTTATAAAGGGTTTTTCATCATAAATTAATATCAGATGGAACTGTGTTGTGGGTCTGCCGTATGCCAGAAGTAGGTGCAATTTTTCCTTACTTCTGGTGAAATTGGTCAAACATTTACAAATACCAAAATTCTTTCATGGGCAGATAATCAATTTCATTGGACCGTCTGGGGTTTAACAGTCGAAAGGTGTAAATTGGCGACAACAGTGGATTGCCTGTACAGTGGAAAAAACCGCTTATTTTTTGCAGCCGGGTTAGCCAAGCGTTCTGAATGCTCCGCTTGTTTAATCTAAATCAATTTTATTCAGTTATTCGAGTGCCTTTCAACATGATACAATTTGTGAAGCATTTCTTCCGGGTGAGATGAATTCATAAAAATAACATTGAATTTATACAATAGATATTTATGCAAATTGAAATATCTAAAATCACGATCGTTATCATAAAACATTGTTCAGATATGGGTTAAAGAGTGCATGTGTATAACCAAAAGATTAAAAAATAACAATTTAATAGAAGCTGAGGGTGTAAAAAACCCAGATGTAGAGTGTGTGTAAATATAAACAGATTTCTTAAAGCAAAGAAATGGAAATAATTTTAAAGACAGTTAACGCCTTGGTACTTAAAAACATCATTATTAGAGTATTATAAGGTAACGATTCTAACATTATAAATGCAAGAAATGTGAATATAACAAGCACAAAAGATAATCATATATTTTTTAAAAATAATAACTTTGTATAAGATCACAGATTTTATTTTATTTTTTATGACCGACTGGTTTCGCTTAGTCTAAGCATCATGAGGGTACAAAATTAAACTAAACAAAAAATACACAAGAACAAAAATAAAAAAAAGAGGACAGTAAGAAAACCAAAGAATAACATTTAAATTCAAAGGAACCGAGAGAAAGAGACAGATAATATGAAATGAAAGAGGCAAAACGTTAACTGAGAACGTGATAAATAATGAGAAATTTTATGAGCTTATGGGAAATAAACCTAATATTTAAGAATATGAATATGACTATTTGTTTTAATATTCCTTTATTTCTAGTGATTCTTAATGATTTAATCTGTTGCCATGACTGTTTTTATGGAGAATATGAGTACAGGTGCTTTTATTGAAGGTATGATCTTTTGATCGTATGGAAGAAGAAGTCGAGGACGCCCGAGAAAGACATGGCACGATCAAGTAAATCATATACTTGAACCGGGTCATGTGAAGAGTCAGAATAACAGAAGAGTATGTATGAGACGATGTATGAATGTAAATAAAGCAAGGAGTGTGGGCCAAGACAGAGTTATATGGCGGTCCGTCCTCTCTGCCTATATAGTTGATCTTTTTCAATAAGATGATTGGCGAATTCTGAAAAATATTTTCACTAAACATATCAAACCCCAAAGTGATATCTTTCTACGAAAATAAATAATTATGATATAAAGCACATGGTTTTCAGTAGACAGTAAGTGATGGTGATAGATTCTAGAGCTCGAAAGTCTAAACATTGTATGGAAAATCCTCTTCATCTACCAGGAGATAAGCGTAGAGCAGAAGGCTGAACAATTTTCGGTCCCTATTTGACCTTGTCAGTTAAAATCAATAGTTTCCAGTTTAAACGTATACATAATTTTGCCCCCGTAGTTTCAACGTCAATTTAATAATTGGATTGACGTAAACACGTGTCGTTATCGGTAGGCAGCCGTGTTATAGTTCTCCCAACGACGGCTCACCTAAGCACGTGTTAAATTACTAATAGCAAAAATATTTCTTCATAATACCTCAAATATGAAAAAAAGACCAACAATCTAGTTCTCTAATCTTTTTTTAGGTTACGTTGGTTTAGGTTGTGTTAGGTTTTTAGCCCATACACACATGAACCAATCGTCTCCTGAAGTTCAGCGTATGAGCGCGAAACACGGGGTATATAATATATTAACGACGAGTTATACATTTTTTCGGTTGGCAGCACTACATCGGCAGTCAACTGAGTTGAAGGGAACCCATTACAGGGGCGCATATTGCGGAAAATAATCTGATAAGCGGCGCCGGGGAAATGCTACAGTAATTTAATGTATACAGCGTCTATAAAATCCAACCCGGGCAGCTAGTAATGCGGCCCACAAAACGGGAAAGTTTACGACATGAACTTTTAGCATTATTATGTGATTTGACGTGATGTTTTTCGTGACTTGATCGAGAGAATATATAAAGCTGAAAATTTTTACCCAACCTATACAAATTTACGATAAATCACTTTCTCCGAGTTTTTACTTCGTAAACCGTGAGAAAAACAGATTAGACAAGTTTTCACATAATATTGCACCACTTTTAGATATGTAAGCATGTTTTCCGTCTCCCGCGTCTCCGGCGACTTCGCCCACTACGTTTTGTTATGTGGTTATATTCAACCTCAGAGCAAGAATATATATGGAGAGAGAGCTAAATACTTTAATCCAACCTATACAAATTTACGATAAATCACTTTCTCCGGGTTTTTACGTCGTAAACCGCGAGAGAGAAAGAGACAAAAGAAGTTGTCACATTATATCGCACCACTTTTAGGTATGTAAGCATGTTTTACGTCTCCCACATCTCGGGTGACTCCACCTACTACGTTTTGTTATGCAATATAACTCAACGGTTTTTGAGGTTATATCCTATATGTTCGTTGATAACAATACTGTGAAAAAGTTGCCATACAAATAAACAAATCGTAACAAACTAACCATCACGCCGTTTCCCCCGGGGTAAGCAGAGAGTACGGACCGCCATACAACTCTGTCTTGACACACATTCCTTGCTTCATTCACATTCATACATCGTCTCATACATACTCTTGTTATTATGACTCTTCACATGACCCGATTCAAGAACTTGATTTACTTGATGGTGCCATGTCTTCCTCGGACGCCCTCGAATTCTTCTTCCATTCACTTTCGTAAAATATATTATTTTCACACTCCTTTTTTCGTTCATTCGCTCTACATGCCCGAATCATCTAAGCGTCCCTTCCTTGATCCTATTCATTATTCAACAAAACATTATTCTAGCATTGTTTTTATTTAAAATTAATATGTGTCATAACACATTTAATTCATATGAAATAATATAAAGTTTATTTGTGGCACGTTCAAGAGTGGTAGATACTCACAAGTATCGCCTTGGTGAAAGACCACCATTCAGAATCGAAACGTTGCTTGAAATGGCTTTAGCCGTGCTTGGTGACCGGATCTGAATAGCCAGGTACTTTCCAACCTTCCTCTTCCCCATCTCCTTCCCCTCCCCACTACCTTCAGCCCCACAAAATACTCCAATCGGGGATGCCATAGTCTCACTGACTCTAGTCGGTGTAAGAGCAGTTAAGACTCTTGTGCGGTATTCACTATAAATTTTAAAAAAAAATGAAACGGAGACACTGGAAAAAAGTTAATAAAACCAAGGGAATGAAAGTACAAAGATGTTCATGAATCACTGATTTATATTCATATAAAAGAAGCATTCAAAAACATATATCGACCCTTCCGACGCCGATCCAATCTACCCCGAACCAAAAAACATAATCCAATCCTCTCCCAAACAATAAAATATAACATTACAATCGTCTTCCGACCAATACATTTCGAGAACGGTCCCAGATGGTTCCCGTAAAACTCGCGTCTGTGAGCTTTTACGCGGCTATGGGGGCAAAGGTTGGAGAATATTTGACGGTCAAATGGCTTAGATTGACGTCTTGAATTGAGTAGAAGAGCGAGGTGAATTTATTGAGGGTATCTAACGACGAGATGTAGAATATGTCAGTCGTAACACAACACGAGATGAAAAAGAAAAGTCGTAAAAGAAAACGATTTCAGAATATGTATTGAAATGATCAGAATGTTTCGAGCAAGAGAACCACTTTACGAGACTGATGAGTAGAACTAAAACATAAACTAAAATTTCTGTCCGTCCCTACGAAGAATTTAAATATTTTAGGTTAGGTTAGGTTAGCACCATATATTGTAGAGATTCTAATTTTTTTTACCCAACCAATACAAATTTGGGATAAATCACTTCCTCCAGGTTTTTACATCGTACACCATGAGAGAGAAAGAAACAACAAAAATTTCGCAAAATATCACACCACTTTTAGGTATGTAAGAATGTTCTCCGTCTCTCGCGTCTCCGCCCACACGTTTTGATATGCGACATAACTGGACATAACTCAACGGTTTTTGAGGTTATATACTGTATTTTTGTTTATAACGATACTGTGAACCAGTGGTTATACAAATAAACAAAAACACTTAAAAAAAATAAAATTAAAAATATCCTAATAAAGAAAATTCTTGTGCTTTATAACTTTATGTCGACATGTGCTATGAATGGATGTATAAATACCCTAGCCCTAGTTCTAGCCACGCCCAGGATTAGCCGAGTCAGGCAAAAATCATCAATACTGACTACAGAAGTGCTCCCTCCTGTATATTATTGCTCTGAGTAGGTAAGTAAAATCCCAAAAAATAGCCTTTCTAAATAATCTACGCTGCTTAAGGATCAGCGCCCAAAATTCCACTATTTTTTACTTTCTAACACAAGTACTAATAATACAAATGATTTATCTGTTAATTCTACGTGGGTAGATAGGAAAGTGTCAAAGGTTTCCAGTGATAAAAATTCTTAAACAGTAATCTTTTTATATTCTTTATGAAATGCAAACTGGAATTTTAGGTAAAACGTTCAAAAATGCCTTCGCTGGTTTTCAAAATGCACGTTTTACTGACATTTTATTATGTTTTTCATAACTTTAAAATGTTTAAGTTTAAAAGGTGTATTCTCTAGAAACCTTAGACGTTGTCCTAACTACCCTTAGAAAATTTGATAAAAAATTATTTATAGGATTGCTTTTGAGTCAGTGAGATTATGGCACCCCCGATTGGGGTATAGTACTGAAAGTAGTGAGGAGGGGAAAGAGATGGGTAAGAGGCAGGTTAAGAAGTACCTGATCTGGTACCCAAACACGGCTAAAGCCACTTCAAGCAAAGTTTCGATTTTGAATGGCGGTCTTTCACCAGGGCGATACTTGGAGTATCTACCACTCTGAGACGTGCCGCAAATATACTATATATTATTTTATATGAATTAAATGTGTTACGACACATGCGCACGCCGGGTTCGAGCCCGCGACCCCTAGATTAGTAGTCGAGCGTCTTACCACTCGACCGGGGAGGCCGTATTAGAATGCTACCAAGTGACGTTTAGCGCCATTTTTGAGTGTTGAGGCTTAAAAGTTTTGATTAAAAGTTTTGATTAGGTTTAGCATGTAGGTCTGAATTCGAGAGTATTATATTATTAGAAGCTTGGAGTTACAATGTATGAGATATAGCTAATTCTTTTTACCCAACCTATACAAACTTGCAATAAATCACTTTCTCCGGGTTTTTACGTCGTACACCATGAGAGAAAAAGAGAAAGCAAAAATAACACACCGCTTTTATGTACTGTAAGGATGATCTTGGTCTCCCACGTATCCGGGGACTCCGCACACATGTTTTCATATGCGACCAAACTCGACACAACTAAACGGTTTTTTAGGTAATATGCTATATTTATAAATAGAACATATATACTTTGTTTTTAACCACTTTTTTATTTAATATTTTGTCTACCGGTTTCGGAAGTACCCTTCCTTCGAAACCGGTAGACAAAATATTAAATAAAAAAGTGGTTAAAAACAAAGTATATATGTTCTATTTATAAATATGGCAAGCCGCAAAGTTAATGCTTTTTACGAATATATATATGCTATATGTTTGTTGATAACAATACTGTGAAAAAGTGGTTATACGAATAAAAAAAAACATTATGTCAACATGTGCCATGAATAGATGTATAAATACCGTAGCCTTGGTCCTAGCCACGCCCAGGTTTGCTGAGGCCGGCAAAAAATCATCAAAAACTGACTACACTGCCTTGGATAGGAACCACTCTATGTACTCCAAGATTAGAAGTGACACAATTTTTTATATTTTTTATACCTTTAGTCATTAAATCATTACACCATGCGAAAACCATTTTTAACCATCGAAACTTAGTTGATTCATAGCTTTAGCTCGTTAGTTATGGGTGGTAATAAAAAAATGTTTGAATATAATTTATTACCCTAGATCTAGGAGATAATTTGAGTCAGTTGGCTAATAAATCGTAAGACGCCGTTGGGGAGCTTTTTCGCAAAAACGGCTTAGTGACGAAGAAGTATCAATTCATTCTGATTATGCTTACATCATACAGAGTAATTGCTTCAAAACTTATACTTTAAGACGAAATCAAGACGAAAGTTGCCTTCCTTCTCGTTACGTTTATCGTTAACGATTATAAATTTCACAATAAAATTTAAGTTAAGTATAGAACTGCCAGGCTAAAGCTTTAGTTATGTTATGAGATTTTCAGTGGGTACTTACTTTATACAGCGAGCTTTGAAACGATGAAGTGCTTCTTTCCTACGTCTGGAGTAATATATTTCCTCTCCTAACTTAGGATTGTGTTTTCGAAGGAAATTTTTCATTTTATTTGTGGTTTACGTAACTTTACAAGAGTGATTTTTGCACAAAAAGATAAGAAACGATATCAAGAATCGTTTCTTGGTTTGAAGTTATTTCTTTGAAGCATAGACAAAAGAAACAAAAGGTTTTAAGTATACCTACACTGTAGGTTTTAATTCTTATTACATTCAGCTTTAAGATCAAGTTTAAAACATAGATAAAAGAGCGAAATAAATTGAGGCTTTTTTTAACCGTATAGTGTTTATTTATACCTTTAGTTTGTATTACAATATTGCACGAAGAAAATGATTATACCTTTTGTTAAACGTGAAATATATTTTTGAAACTTACGCTGTGGGTGAAATATGGAATGTTGCAAACAGAAGTTATATGTACATATTGCAAACCATAAATCAACCCAACTCTTCGCCGACAAATATACTAGTTACTACCCGGCTTCGTCCGAAATTAAGCACTAGTTTTTCTTATTAAAAAAAAACAGTATGTCTTATTTGTTTTTTATTAAATTAAATAAATTAATCAAAGTTCCATTAGTCAAGGTGAAAATGTCGTTACGACCTGAAACTAGTAATGTTGACCAAGAAATGTCTGAAAAGTAATATAAAACAATACAAAATCTCACCGCTAGAGAGCTTATTTTTTTATTCAGATTTCACACAGATTTAAAAAAATTTATAGTAAGGTCTACTACGATACAAAAGATAGATTCCTTAAACATTAAACTTTTTACCTTTATAGTTTCTTTCGTAAGAAATAGGCAATATTTTTATAATATCTTTCCTGAGAATACTGGTATAATACCCAATTTTTATCATGTTTTTATGAGAGATCACTGACCTCTATTTAATTTTTTAAATTAGTACCTACCTACGTACGTACGCTCTAAAATAGATCAAAATGAAAGAACCCTTTAATAAAACATTAATGACGTCATTAGCATTACAGCCGGCTAGGTAATGAGTAGGTACCTAACGAAGTATCTTAAATTGTACATTAAGGATCAGCACCCAAAAATACACACTTTTTGGCTTTTTAATACAAGCAATACTACAAATGATTCATATTTTAATTCTATACGGGTAGGTAGGAAAATGTTTAAGGTTTCCAGTGAATAAAATTATTTTACGGTAATCTTTTAAATTCTTAATGAAATTAATACGGTGGAACGTTAAAAATGCATTTTTTTAACTGACATTTTTTGTATGTTTTTCATAGAATTTAAAAGATAACAGCCTAATTTTTTATTCACTGGAAACCTTAGATATTATCGTAACTGCCCGTGTAGAATTAACAGATAAATCGTGTGCAGTACTGCCAGTATTAAAATGCGACTAAGTACCGTTTAGCGCTATTTTTGGGTGCTTCGGGTTCAATGAAAAAAATCGGTAAAAATTTCAGTAAGTATTCGATACTTAAATAGGTTCTTCAACCGATACATAAACTGACAGAAGTGTAATGTAGGAGTGTCCGAAACGTTTTATATATCGTAAATGGGCGACACTTCTAGGGATTTTCTGTTCAGTGATTAAGACCAAAATAACAGAAACTCATTTATAATTCAATACTCGTACGCTACAAAATAAACTGGCCCACGTTTTTTTTAGCAATTAGGGCTAACCAATACATTACGTTCATTTGTAAAATTCACATTTTATTTCTGCCAGAGGAAGTTTAATGGGAAAATTTAAAAAAAAAATAACTACTTTTCGAGGCAAAGCTTAAGTACTAACCCACAGATCCTTTCAAAAACGTTTTAAAGCCATTATTGTACAGGATATACGATAAACGTATAAAATAATATATAATTTTTCTTCTATACAATCTATACGGTGTCTGAAAACTCGTGGTACAGAAGAAAATGTGACCATCTGCAGCACATGGAAAACGAAAGTAAACATAACTTTATTCTAATTTGAGAATTTTAAGCGCTTTATTTTTATAAATCGCTTTTATTATTCAATATTATGTCGACCGGTTTCGGAAACACCCTTCCATCATCGGGACAATATTAAAATTAACCTAAAATACAAAATACTGAGTATATATACATATTTAGGAGTTGGAATGGGAAGGAGAAGGGGTAATTG
This sequence comes from Drusus annulatus, assembly GCA_022651775.1. Taxonomy (NCBI): domain Eukaryota; kingdom Metazoa; phylum Arthropoda; class Insecta; order Trichoptera; family Limnephilidae; genus Drusus; species Drusus annulatus. Next base: position 360,572 of record JAGWCC010000338.1, read on the forward strand.
AGGGGATTATGGGAATAACCAGTATTTTGTATTTTAAGTTAATTCTAATATTGTCCTAATGATAAGGGTGCTTCCGAAACCGGTCGACATAAAGCCTGATTCACACCAACGTCCGGTTCCGCTCAGTGCCGATATTGTTCCGCAAGAAAACTTATTGATTTGGTATGAATATCAATCAAGGGGTATGTGCCAAGACAAATTTGTGTGGCAGTATATCCTTCTGCCCACCCTTGTGATATTTAACTACTTATTTAGTTAAATAATTATTTTGAAGTGTAAAAATACTAACATCGCAGATTTTTTTAATCAGAAACTATTTTTTTATCACTAAATAATATTTTTATTAATTATTAATTATTAAAAAAATTATTTAGAGATAAAAAAATGGTTTAAAAAAAAAAAAAATCTGCGTTGTAAGTATTTTTACACTTCAAAATAATTATTTAACTAAATAAGTAGTTAAATATCACAAGGGTGGGCAGAAGGATATACTGCCACACAAATTTGTCTTGGCACATACTCCTTGATTGATATTCATACCATATCAATAAGTTTTCTTGCGGAACAATATCGGCACTGAGCGGATCCGGACGTTGGTGTGAATCAGGCTTAATATTGAATAATAAAAGTGGTTATAAACAAAGTTTATCTGTTTTATTTATAAATATGGAAAGCCACAAAGTAAATGCTTTTTACGAATATGGTTTATTTTTATTTTTATAGTGAATACCGCACAAGGGTCTGCTCCCAACCGTCTAAAGCCAGTGAGACTATGGCATCCCTAATTTGGGTATGTAGTAAGGCTGACGATAGTGGGGAGGGTAAGGAGATGAAGAAGAGGAAGGTTAGAAAGTACCTTGCTATTCAGATCTGGTCACCAAACACTGCTAAAGCCATTTCAAGCAACCTTTTGATTCTAAATGGTGGTCTTAATGTATTTGCACATGCCGGGATTGAACCCGCGAACTCTGGATTCGTATTCGAGTGTTTTACCACTCGACCACAGAGGCCGTTGCACTGTCCAGTGGTACAATACAGGTATGTTGTGAGGCTGAAAGGGGAGGGGAAGGAGACGACTAAAAGAAGACAGGGAAGTAGCTGGCTATTCAGACTTCAGACCCGGTCACCAAACACGGTAAAAACCATTTCAAGGAACGTTTCGATTCAGAATGGCGGTCTTTTACCAGGGCGATATTGAGATGTGTTGAACATTTTCAATTATTTTTACTTTATTTTTTATGACCACGAAATTTATTTTATTTTTTATGACTGACCCGTTTCGCTTAGCCTAAATAGCTACAATTATTTTACATTGAAAACGTTAATTGTCTAAGCCTTAAGCATTTTGAACCACATTTTCCAATCAATCAACTTCTCCCCTCAATTTTCACATCGTTGCCAGGGAGAAAACTTCATAATATTTCATTCACATAGCGCAGGTAGATACTTCAGTTCTTGATGTCGCTTGATGGTTTCAAGAGGAGACAGCTTGTTACGATCAACATATTGTTGGTAATCCGCCCTGTCCGGGAAATCATTCAAATATCAATTGCTTTTATTCAGTTCTGATGAACCTTGATGGGCTGCTTTGAAAGTTCATGTTTCACGTCCGCGTAGTAACACCCATCAAACATAACAACAGGAGAACTTAACACGTATTTGAAGGTTCGGGGACCTTATCCCCTATTCGTTAAGACACGTTACCGTGACCATTAAACACGTGTTTTGACATTACATGAGGGAGTATACATATTACCCATTTCTATTTCAGTAATTATGTTTATGCGGAATGCTAGATTTCACACCCTGCAAGCCCGCCGGAAGATGTTTTTGGGTAAACATTTCAGTTGATTTCTGGAGGTATTTATAACCCATTTATACTAAAGGAGGTCAACTTGTTTGCCCCTAGTAAGTTAAATCGTGCGAGGCACCATGTGACGTTTTACACACCGAATGTCAGAACTTACTCATACAAAAACACATCAATATATAAAACGATGAAATCAGAACTTCCTCATACAAAAACACATCAATATATAACACGATGAAATCAGAACTTCCTCATACAAAAACACATCAATATATAACACGATGAAATCAGAACTTCCTCATACAAAAACACATCAATATATGAAGCTGCATCTACCTTAGATATATTTAGATGCACATATATAGAGTTCTGTCACTATCTCTTGAAGTACTTACAAGATTGACTGTTAGGTACATAACGATCTACATACTTTTAAATAAAATATTTTTTTACACACATTTTTACACTCGCCAATTCAAAGATTATCTTATAACATGTATACAAGAGTGAACCTCTATTATACCTTATCTTTTTTTTTATTTCTCACATTATTTACGTTATTATATCATATATAATATGTCACTTTACTTCAGTTTGTACTCGTATAACTCTTATGGATATATAATACCTTGTCTATATGTGGGGTGTAAACAAATGTTAAGTTTAATTTATTACACTATGCACGTATCCACAATATTTTTTTTATATCATTCATAATTAATGAATATAGATAATAATTAATTAACATAACAAAATTATTACTTTGCCAACAAGGAAAAAATCAAGCACACAGAAATCTCTCATGTACCGAGCCGTTCAACTATATAATAAAATTCCACCAGAAATCACTACAATAGACAATATTCGTCAATTTAAAAAGGAATCAAGAAAATTTGTTTTCCATAACCATTAATATTGGTATATTGTATGTTCATTTTGTTGTAACCCGATATATATAAAAGTAAATTTTTTAAATTTTAAGTTTATAAAATGTCATCAGAAAAATATGTTTGAAAAAAAAATCATGTCTGTATATCCATTAAATATTTTATTTTAGAAAACACAATGATGTGATCTAACTTAATATAAATAAATTCACCTCTTAATGTATTTGGCGAAAACTGTTTTTTTGAGATCTCTGTTAAATAAATAAATTATCAATCAAACCCAAACCAACAGAGTGATCGTTTACCTATATTCTAACAAATATTTTTATAGATCTGCTCGAGCTTCACAAAATAAAATAAAACATGCGTTTCGGCGATGTTTTATTGATGTTGTATAAATCGAAAGAGACGGCCGGGGTCAAGTGGCAAATTCAACCTTATTGCCACCAGCGTAAGAAGTACGTGATTTCCTTTGATTTGGTTCGATTGGATTGCGTTACGTTAAAACAGATGTTTGACTGTAGTACTGTCCGGAATTAAGAAGGATGGTTACGTAAACTCTCAAGAACCTCTTGAATCCTAATGAATCGCCTTTCAGAGAGTCTAGTGACCTAACGCCAAATTAAGTCAAAGGTTGGGCACAAACCTCTGGGTATTATCGGGGCACGTTTTAGCGAGGTCAATCGAATGAAGAGCTCAAATTATTGTTCAATTAATTCAATTATAAATTAAGAGAAGTTCTTCTTTAAATTTAATGAGTAATCAGAAAAATCTTAAGTTCTTCTTGTGCAACGGTTTTAAGATGTGAAATAATATTATTTTCAGCCTTTAATTAGCGAAGTTCAAAAGTTTAAGTCAGTTAGCTGTCTCTCATCTGAACAAAATCTCTGTGGATGTTGATAGCAGTGGCGGCTCGTGACTTTTTAATGTCCTAGAGTGGTAAGATTGAAAAAACGTCATTATTGATGTTGTAGCCGAAAACAATGTATTTATTTTTCTCAATTTTTTTATTTTTTTGTATGAAGATTTTTCAGAAATCTGTGCAGTGCACCACCAAAACTGAAAAATCTTCATACAAAAAAAATCTTAAAAAAAAAAATTCCGGCTACAACAATGCCGTTATTTTCAATCTTAGCACTCTAGCACACTAAAAACTCACAAGCCGCCACTGGTTGATAGCTCTAATTTAAATTAGGTTATATTAAAAAAATACACATTTTCGCTTAGTTAGCTGTTAAACTAATTAGTGAGTAGGGGTTTTTTATATATAGGTAGATATATATATATATATATATATATATATATGTAATTTTTTTTGTAATAATGCCTACTAAACACACTATAGGTAGGTGCTTTATTAAGTAGGTCGGGATGTCAAAAGATTATTTAAAAAAAAATGATATTGTCAATTGACAATCTCAGTCAATCAATCAGTTCTAAAATTGTAAATTTCCCACTCGCACGGTCGTATATACTCACAAAGAATTTGTTTTATAGATTGTCTTACAATCAATATCATTACTGGACAATACTTACGTTTAGCGACAGAGAGGTCACTGATTAAAATCCATGTATGTACGAGTATAAGCAAGATACTCCAAGTATCGCTCTGATGAAAGTCCACCATTCAGAATCGAAACGTTGCTTGAAATGGTTTTAGATTCAGATCTGAATACTCAGGTGTGTCCCAACCTTCACCTTTCTTTCCCCACTACCTTTAGCCTCACAACATACCCCAATCGGGGATGCCATAGTCCCACCGGCTCCAGACTGTAGGGACTTTTGTGCGGTATTGACTTAAACCACCAAAGGCCATCCAAACGAAAACCACTCCAGTCAGATAACAAATTTGTTAATATGAATTCAAACGTTTCATTTTTTTCAATCTGTTGATGTACACACGCACTGGTATGCCCATATCTGAACCTTTTTCTCTTACGATTTATGATAACGATTTTAGATACTTTTAACTTGTATACATTATAAGAAACCGACATTTTCATCGATCTCATACTTTATTGAAAATTATTTGTCAATTATAATTATTTATTATGTCTCGGTCGCGACCGATATCCTTTTTAGTTTCTGGCTTTTTCTGTTTCATATTTGCGTTGAAGATTGTTGATATTATTTGAATTATGAACTAGTTATTTTTCAGAATATATATTTTCTTCTTGTTAAATTAGCTTACTTAATTAAGTATGATGCGCACTTGAGATGAAATATCGAATAACTGTGTTACATAAGTTCTTGTTAATATTATATATCGTACAAAATCGAAAGGCGATATTTTGCATCGAATCGCGTTAATACTCTTTTACTGATGATGATTCGGGAAGACTGAACGCTGTTGGCGCAAATAAGAAATTGTCCAAAAAAGCGAAGCTAGCAGTCCACAATGAAGTGCTTATACCAACCCTTATGTATGGCAGTGCGGCGTAGAATTGACAGAGGAAGGATGAAAGTAGTCTAAATGCTGTGCTGAGACGTATGTGCGGTAAAACCATATATGACCGTATTCAAAATGTGAATATCCGGAAATAATGTAAGGCTGATGTAAGCTTAATGAATAGGATCAAGAAATAGACGCTTAGATGGTTTGTAATGTAGAGCGAATGAACGAAGAAAGGAGTGTGAAAAGAATATATGATGCGAAAGTGAATGGAAGAAGAAGGTCAATAACAGAAGAGTATGTATGAGACGATGATGAATGTGAACGTAGCAAGGAGTGTGTGCCAAGATAGAGTTGTATGGCGGTCCGTTCACTCTGCCTACCCCTGCGGTAAAACGTCGTGATGGTTAGTTAGTTAGTTTAGTTTCACCTTAATTCACGTGTCGTTTCTTACGAACCTCAATAAGGTAGATATTGTCCATTCGGTCTGGTCATTAAACTGACTCGAGTTGGAATATAATATCATTCATTTCTATGTTTCTGATGGTTATCTTCGCCATCGACAGCATAGATTGTTTTATCTCCCGGCCTGCAGGACCAACTTGCCAATGGTCATGCCGGTGGGGAGGGCAATCTTGTTGTTGAATCAAATCGCTTCGGGTGTCGATATATTTTGCATAAATAAAGCTTTGTTCTAACGACAAGCATTCTTGCTATTTGTGTAATTATTCCTTGGTTTTTTATATATCATTTTGATGGAATATTATGTTTAAATTGTCTTATTTTTTACCGTCTATACTTTGCATTAATTGCAATTTTTTTTTTTTAGAATGATAAGCTTAATATTTATGAATATTGTGTATTAATACACTTACTCGCTTTATTTAAAAACGCCTTGAAATAAAAATTATGTAATGTTTTTAAAATAATAAATAACTGAATACTGAATACACACTATCGCTCTTTTAAAGGGGCGTGACAATGACTTTATAATTCTCGATGAATATTGGTATATGAAATGGCACTCTATTAATTTACAAACTCGTTATCGAACAAAGCGAAGATCGATTTAGAGATGCACTTCAAATGTGTACTGATAAAATGTATGCTATCGGTAGTATAGATATCGATTAGGAAGAGACAAGAATGTTTTTTTATAATAACGATCATGATTTTAGATGGTTTTAATTTCCTTTCATATCGTCACTGGAAAGGCAAAATGGCAAAAGAGCGACACTTTGGTTAAAAATGAGTTGAACATCCAGTACGGTTCAGTTTTTCGTTCTGCATCGAATGCTCTGACTCTCGTTTGATTCTGAAGACTTTTGTGACCCTTCAGCCATCTAAAATATATTTACGATTTGGGAGAAGGCTTGACTCAAGCGACACAATTTTGGGAGTTTTTTAGCTTTTTGTCGCTTCCGGTGACTCAGTGAGAGCATTGAGTTACCTGAGTTAACTTTTTTTATCAAAATCCAACCAGGTACTGAAGACCTTTGAATTTTATTGTAAAACAAAAAAAAAAAAATTGTGCACTGGTGTTAACTTCCCAAAATGGCGCTTTAGCCCTTTTGCCTTTCTGACGACGATTTAATTTTCTCGTTGTTATTTATTTATTTTATTATGTATTCGTACGCTATTTTGGGCTTTTACATAACTGTGCTATAGATAATATTATTGTTTTGTTTTGGTCAAATTGATCGAAACATTTCAAATACCGGAAATACATCTTAATTCTAACAGATAACAAACTTCCAGGAATTATCTGATCATTGGAGCACACGAAGCACTAAAACACAGCTAAAGCAATTTCAAGCTAAATTCGGATTCTAAATGGGTCTAAGTGTCTTTCGTGCGTATTAAGTACTTACACCCTGCAAAGTTCTTTGTTGTAGTGATTCTAAGGAACCCACTCCGATGAAAAACGCGAACGTCAGGCGAAAGTGGAAAATCACGTCGGAAAATTCAGAATATCATCAACGTTGAAAAGATAAACTGACAGAAGTAGGTTCAATTTCTCTCCACTTCTGATGAAATCGATCAAACACTTTCAAATACATCTTTCGTTCCTTCTTGAGCAGATAACTAATTTCATCGACCTGTCTGAGACCTGCCGATTTCTTTCAGTGTTTATCGAGGCGCTGTAAACAAGCAGATATTGATAATTTTGTATGTTACATTAAATATTTGCTTCTTCCAATATTTGCAAAGTAAGGATGCCAGGAATTAATAATAACTATAAATTAAGATTTGTACAGGGCTCTTTATGTGATTTTTCACAAAAACGGCACTATACAAATTATCAGAATATTATTATTATTAATGAAAATGAAATAATAACTTTGTACAGATTTTTATTTATTTTTATGACCGACTGGTTTCGCTTAGCATAAGCATCATAAAACGGTGGCTCATAAAAAATTAAATTAAATCTGTAGTCTTATACAAAGTTATTATTTAATTTTCTTTAAATATTTTACACCACAAAGTGATTGCTTTCTACAAAAATATGTTATTATTATTATTACATACTACAATAGATTGAAATCTGTGATACTGTTTATAGGTCTCTTAACTAGAGTTGAGGCTTAGAGTATATAGAGTGGTATCTATCCAAGGCAGTGTAGTCAGTTTTTGATGATTTTTACCTGACTCGGCATACCTGGGCGTGGCTAAGACTAAGGCTGGGGTATTTATACATCCATTCATATCACATATCGACATAATGTTTTTGTTTATTCGTATAACCACTTTTTCACAGTATTGATATCAACAAAAATATAGCATCTAACCTAAAAAGCCGTTTAGTTGTGTCAAGTTTAGTGGCATAATAAAATATGTGGGCGGAATCCCGCGGTGACCCAGGAGCCCAAGATCATTGTGACAGTACATAGAAGCTGAGTATTATATTTGTTGTCTCTTTCTCACTCATGGTGAACGACCTAAAAACCCGGAGAAAGTGATTTATCGCAAGTTGGTATCGGTTGGGTAAAAATAATTAGCTCTCTCTCCATACATTGTTTCTCCAAGAGTTGAGGCAAGCACAGTACTCACACTAACGTATAGTTTACATTCAGCGTGGTTCGTTTTAAACTTCAATTTTTTTTAATAATCAATGATTATTTTACACTTAAGAGATCGAAGCCAAAGCGTGTTAAGTCAGTTATGTTAAACATATTTTAACATGTAACCATAATTAAACGCGCTGAATAAAATTTCACGACTTTGTCATTTAATGTTTTGCCATGCCTTGTTCTGTATTACAGGATGCTATTATATCGTAATGTTGCGCTTAAACAACACTAAACTAAACTAAGGGTGCGAATTCAAAATAACGAAAACTGGGATTATTTCACTCGCGATAACATATATACAACAGCACCCGGTCGAACTGAATGAATAGGATAGGGACACGCTGTAAGTGCGCTTGAAGAATTAACGAAAGCCCTTGCCGTCCCTTTTCAAAATAAGTAGGCGTAAACAAGACAAATGGCTCTTTCCGTATGACGCATCGCGAGTACATCGGCACTGGAGATATACCGATACACAATACACACAACGCTATGCATGTATTTTTTACCTCAACTCTAAAAGGGCTAAAGCGACACTTTCGTCAAAATGAGGGACTTTTTTAGCTTTGTGTCACTTCAGGTAACTCAGTGAGACCATTGAGTTACCTGAGTTGACTTTTTTTTTCAAAATTCAACCAGGTACCGAAGACTTGTGAATTTTATTGTAAAACAAAAAAACTTTTAAAGTGCTCTCTGGTTTAAACTTCCCAAAATGGCGCTTCAGCCCTTTTACCTTTCCGGCGACGTTATATTCACAATAAAGCTGGATAACCATACAAAATTGCATTTTTTTTAAATCCCGTTAAAATTTACGTTAGAACTCCAACTGCCTACGAAAAAACATCACTTAAATCAAATATAATCATATTCGTAAAAAGCACTAACTGTGTGGCTTGCCATATTTATAGATAAAACAGATAAACTTTGTTTAAAACCACTTTTATTTTCAATATTTTATCGACCGGTTTCGGAAGCACCCTTCCATCTTCAGGACAATTTTAATATGAAGCGCACTTGAGATTAAATATCACAAAACTGGGCTATATAAATTCACTGCTATTATTATTACTATTATTAAAAGTGGTTTTAAACAAAGTTTATCTGTTTTATTTACAAATACAATCAGTTAACATTGGAAGTGAAAAAGCTTCAAGTTTCTTTTTACAGCCGCTGACGAGTGTCGTAGCAATAATGGCGACCAAATACGGCTGGTTTTTTGGGTTGTTGAAGTTGTAAAAACTTTCGAACGGTGAGCTTAGGGATCATGAAATTGAGACAGCCTTTTCCGTCCAGTATTTCTAACTCAAGGCAAGTATTTTCAACTCCATGATGCACTATAGAGTTTAGAAATATTTATTTAACTGTTAAAAGAATACATAATCTGAAGACGCCTTAATAAAAAAGTAGAGAAAAATGAATTCTTGAGCGTAACCACGTAGTTTTCGTTAGCATTTATCGTAATTTATGATAATACTCGATAGTTCTCCATAATGTAAAGACTCTGTGCGGTGCGGTATAGTCTATTCCCGATTAACAAAAAGTCCCAAAGGAGCTGACCTTACCACCACGGCTGACCCAGTTGGACCGGTGCAAGTTCAATTGAGCTGATCTGTAACTACACTACGACTATACGCAATAAAAAATAAAACAATATTTTTTTGAAGAAATGAAAAAAAAAAGACGTTTTTTGTTTTAATTCATATTATCTGTATCTTTTCTCTGTTCCTTTGTTATAATTTAAATTTTATTCTATTGTTTTCTCATTGTTCTGTTATTTTATTTTATATGTTATTCTCCCTCTGTATGCTTATATAACCAGACACTTTGTATTTTTTGTTTGGTTTAATTTTGTACCCTGACGATTCTTAAGCTAAACGAAACCGGTCGGTCATAAAAATTAAAATAATATCCGTGGTCTTATACAAAGTTATTTTTTCATTTATTTAAATATGTCAAACCACAAAGTGATTGGTTTCTACGAAAATAAAATATTTTTTTGTGTACAGACAAGGGAACTATATCCCCGCCCGGTAGGGTAATGTTATGAGGCGAGTCAAGGAAGGGGATGTAGGAAGGAAATTATTCATGAATAATCTGACAGTATTTGAATTCCTCTTACTAACAAAATTTCCTTGAGTAATAATGGAAGTATTAGGGTTGACACCTGGGTGGGAACTTGACGCTTGGAACCGATCGACCATCTAACCGACCATTGATACATTTAATTTTAAATTTAAAAAATGTGATCGATCATTTTAGCTACTCAACGCTTTATTTACTCGAAAGATCATGATTAAAAATTATGAATACAGTGTAAATCTCAAACTGATAATTATTAACGAGTGTCAACAAGTTTCTCTAGCATTCGGTATGAAGGTTTAAAAAGTCTACGCAACTAAAATCAAGCTTTTCCTGTGAAAAGAGCTTTAGGCAATGAAATAAGATTAATTACAGTTTTTTCATTGAAATTTGAAACGTGCTGACGTTAATGATGATCTCACTTTCCAAATTAAATGCTGTAAACTTTAGTTATGTATTCAGATTGAGCCTGACTATTAGAGATGGTCGATATTCCTGTCCCGGTTAAAAGGAACCGGTTCCAAGCCGGTCACTGGAACCGTCCATTTTATTTCTCCGGGGAATTGGTTCAAATAAAATAAAAATCGATATCATTTGTGCGAGGAACCGGTTCCTGTTAACAAATTATTAACCCAGGCGGTAAGGTCCTTTACATCAGGAACCGGTTCCACAGTTGCAGCGCTTTTCGTTCGAACCGGTTCCAGTTCTTTTCGATTTCAGATTTTTGCTAGGAATCTTTTCGTATAATATAAAAATCTTCTTGGAACTTTTCTGGCACCAGGAACCGGTTCCAAAAATAATTGGATAAATAACCGGTTCCTTGCTAGTCACCGGTAACTGAACCGCAGGTTCACCCAATTTCCGATATCAAACATCCCTACTGACTATGCATTTTTACAATTTATTTTTCACTTACACATGGTACTGCGTTGTCATTTTGAAAAAAATAAGCATATTATTACTTTAAATTATCCAGTAGTTGTCATGTTATCGTAGATGTGCGAATGGCAATGAAAAGCATTAATAAAAAAAGCTACAATGAGCAGATAGCAGTTATGTAAAGCCTCGAGCAATTTTATTAAAAAACAACAGGGCTATATTAAATTGTCCAATAAAAATAATTTAAGGACAGCCAATATTAAAAGTTTTTAACTGCGTCAACCACTGAAGATAAAAACCCATAGAGGTGTATTGGGGGCGTGTCCATATACCCGAATCAAGCTAATATTTTCCTTACTTCTGGTAAAATATTTCCAAATAACGAAATCCGGAGTCGAAAGATCGTAGTCTAAAAGTCTTATGTAAATTGGCGACATCCCTTTTCTATCAAATCGATAGAGTTCACACTTCTGGAGAATATCTGTTCAGCGGCGACAACGTTACGCTATTTGAATACTATTCCATTTTAAATGCCCGGAGAGCGAGCCAATTTAATAAAATTAAGTTAACGTAAATACGAATAAAGTTTTGTCTGTATGGATAACGAAGAAGACTATGTAGAAGACTCGTTAGCCAGTAACTTCGTTGCCAGTATTGTCAACTTAATATATAATATTAATATGGACTCTTTTGAAGGTATAAAATAAGGTTGAGTTTAAGTGATCTAATTTACGATGCTGATGTTAATTTTGAGAAACCTTACTAAAATGTAACAATAAACATTTTAGACTTCTTAAAATGATAAATAAATTAGTTGACATTGTGTATGAGCATTTTCCCGCAACGGTCCGATAATAATTTCACTGTATTCAATATTTCGCTTTATCAGATAATGTGTTAAGCGGTTTACACTGTGAATTTTGTCCGCTAGCGCCCTTTACAAGGGTGAACTGTGTTCCATTAGCAAAGGTGAACGCTTTATACCGTGTAGGTTCATGATCAAGTAGCCGGGTTTAACATTGACCAGGGGTGATTAAAATAGGTTGTTATTTATAGTCCCATTGTGTAGCGTAACCCTCTTAGTACGATCTCCACCATAAATCAAACTACAGTGTACCATTATGTCACAATCCTCGGTGATTAAACAAAGCAATATATTACTGCTTTATACCAGCCATCAACAGAAGCTATTAATTTAATTCTACAACTATAATATGATAACTTTTTTCAAGTGGTATAACCCGTTTTATTTCAACGTTTTATTTTCTTTGTGTAGATTATTATCATTAAAGTTAGTAAACATTATAAAGTATGATTGTAATAAGCAAAAATCAATGGATCATTGGAAGTAGCATAGCATCGTCGATGAAATTAAATCCCATCAAGAACTGTATGGCAATCAACACTATATAAATGGTGAATGGCACTCCCTTCAGCCTTACGAAATACCCCAACCGGGGATGCCATAGTCCCAGTTGTCCGGGCAGTTGGAACTCTTGTGCAGTATTCACTTACAAAAAAATAACGCTTAAGGGTCAGCACCCAAAAATACACACTTTTTGGCTTTCTTGCACAAGCAATACTTCAAATGATTTATCTGTTAATTACATGCGGGTAGTCAGGAAAATGTCTAAGGTATCCTGTGAATACAATCCTTAAACAGCATTTTTTCAAATTCTTTATGAAATGCATACTGGAATTTTAGGTAAAACCTTCAAAAATGCCTTTACTGGTTTTAATACTGCACCTTTTCCCGACATTTTGGTATTTTTTAAATAGAATTTAAAAGATTTCAGTTTGAAAAAAATATTCATTGGAAACCTTAGAAATTTACAACTAAATCACTTGTAAATTTTGCTTGTATATTAGAATGCTACAAAGTGACGTTTAACGCAATTTTTGGGTGCTGTGGCTTTAGGGTCAGCACCCAAAAATACACACTTGTTGGCTTTCTAGTACCAACTTATACTACAAATGATTTATTTGTTAATTCTATTCTATTAGTTTCCACTGAATACTATTTTGAAACAGTATTTTTTTCAGAATTTAAGGTAAAACGTCCAAAAATGCCTTTGCCGGTTTTCAAACTGCACTTTTTACCGACATTTTAGTATGTTTATCATATAATTTAAAGGATCACAGTTAAAAAGTTGTACCTCAGACATTTTTTGAACTACCTATAGATAAATCATTTGTAGTTTTGCTTGTATTCGAATGCTACAAAGAAACGTTTAGCGTCATTCTCGAGTGGTGACCTTTAAGGTGATCCGATCGAACCAACTCGAACGAAATCGTACAATAATGAAAATAGATTATTACAAAAATAAACATGATACCTGACAATAACAATATTGCACTGTGTACCAAATATTACAAAGTACTTATCAGTTGGCTATAATTAGCCATAATCATTAGGTATCCATACTGACTACGCCAAGAGGGACAGCCAATGACGTTACATATATATATAGACACGTTGTAGCGCTCTCAAAGTGGCAAGCAATAATCACGCTAGTTGGTGTGCTCGGTGTTTAAGCCGATTTAGTACTAAACGGTCACGCGTCACTTGAGGTCGTTCACTTTATCTAAACAAATTCGTTGTTTTGTTCATTCACATATCATATATTCTATGAATGTCTATCTTTGTCATACATGACCGATATTTGAATGATGAATTTACTGGTAACGTGTGTGTTTTTTGCTTGCCACATTTTGTGTTAATATTCTAAGGCTATAACGTATCTATATATATATATGTAACGTCATTGGGGAAAGCACATAATTATAACATAAAAATTATATCACAAAAATAATAACATAAAAAATTTAACAATAATAATAATGATAATTTCAAGCATAGGGTTTCCACACGTTTAAACCGAATTCACCAATCTCACCTAAAAACAGACTAACTATTTTTAACTAACCATTTTTTTTAAATAAATGTAACGTATCTATGGTTTTTATGTTATTACAAATTATAGATAATATTCATAAATTTCAGCTTAAATTTAAATATTACATTAAACAACTTTAACAATCCTTAATAATTGTTATTATTTTTTGTTTCTTCTTATTCTACAAACTTTGTGTTATCATTATCTACCAACATTTATAACTTTAACTAACTGTACACAAATACTTAGCATTTGTCTCTGCTGTATTGTAATAACTGAGTTAAAATAGATGAGCTAGATAAATAGCTGAGGTGAAATATCACAAAACTGCGCTATATAAGTTTGCTGTTATTATTATTAACTAAAAACTAACCACTATTTTATTATTTGAGCGAATTTCCTCACCAAACACAAGAACCTTGTTTTTTATGGTGTGGAACAGTTTGTATGTTTAATTTGTAATACAGTGTGGAAAAATTTGTAACAATTATCTAGTCAGAGTGAGTTTTTATAACTCATCGGGATTGCTACGTATGTTAGCAAGATATTAATTTAAAAAATATATTATATAGCAAAGGAGCTTTATAAGAAAAACTCCTCTTTTCATTATATCTTTCTTCTTGCGTAAATGTGAGATATTTTTTGTTTGAATGATTTTATTGAGTACAATACATAATGTAGAGAAACAAATTATTTACGAAAAATATGTATATTGTAATCGGCTAACGTCTTCCACGCCTTATATAATAGAAAGAGAATCATCGAGATTGCTAATACATTTCTTCGTGTCATTCGTAACCCTTAATACGGACATAATGACAAGTGGAAAAACAATTCAGACATTTTTCTTGTGTCGACTGGATTAAAAAATATTCGTTCACATTAGGATATCAAACAATTTTCATTTTCTACAAACTATGAGTCTGAAATTCAAAACATTTATTTCGGTGGATCGAATTTCATGATAAATGCTTGAAGGTTAGTTATTCATGATTATGAAAGATTTTGAAAACAGACACAGAAAATTTAAAATCTTTTAATTTTCTTTGTTTTGTTCTATTTTCATATTCTTTGATTAATATTTATTCAGTAATCAATATTATGATAAAGCGATCTTTAGTATTTTTATTTAATTTGTAAAAGTTATTGGATTCTTTATGATTTCCTAATGAATGTTGTTTTGATAGTGGGCCGCCGAGCATATTAATATATTTTTAGTTATTGGTCGTGTCATGTCTTTCTTAGGCGTTCCCGACTTCTTCTAACATTCACTTTCGCGTAATACATTTTCCTTACACTTATTTTTTCGTTAATCCGCTCTAAATTTACAAACCGTCCAAGAGTCCCTTTCTTAATCATCTTGGGTAGGCAGAGAGGACCGCCAAACAACTCTGTCCTGACACACGCTCCTTGCTTTAATCACATTCATGCACTATCTCATACGTACTCTTCTGTTATTCTGACTCAAGTATTTGCTACACTTGATCGTCCCATGTCTTCTTCGGGCATCCCCGAATCCTTCTACCATTCACTTTTGCGTCTTACATATATGATTCCCTTTCCTAATCTTATTGCATCTCCATATTTGTAATACGGACGTAAATATGTAATATAACACGGACACACGTTTTATCACACCTCAGGGATCTGATTTCTACAGCATTCAGTTTACTTTCATTTTACTCCACTAGTTCCACGTTTAATTCAATTTTCACTCTCCTTTCATACAACGGGGTCGATATCTTCACACTATTGTGGACTGCTAGCCTTACAATAACTATCTAACTTAGTGAATAATTAATAAGCATATCCATAACATACATAAGGCTGTACTAAATAAGGCAATGTTATTATTTATCATGAATAATAACAAGATAAGGTCATTCCAAGAGCAAATAATTCCAAAAACATTGTTTGATAATGTATGGAAGTATACAGATTGTAGCACTGCGAAAGATTTATAGAGCAATATATTCTCCAAAGGTTTTGATCGGTGAACTGATAATATTATGAATTAGTGATGGGCAAAACCGAAACATTTTGACACTCGAAATATTTTTCGAAATACGTATAATAATCGACGACGTATTATATTAAAGCTCTCTTAAAAAGGGATGAGGACATTTTTTTTGCCTAAAAGTAACGACCGCGATATTATTCGGATCTATTCGAAACATTTTGAAATTAATCGGTTAAAAGTTCAATTGATGAATTTTAAATCGGTCGTTTCTAAATTGTTTTTTTTTTATTATTTAATCGAATTAAATTTAATATTATTACTAATTGTTTCTATTTTTACTTTTTATTTTTAGTGACAGCTGTTTCGGCGTTTAAGGCCATTATCAAACTGTTTTATTAATTGATCATTAAACTGTTATATCCATTTTAAACAGCCGGTTCTAAAAACATTGCAGAACTAAATAATAATAGTATTAAATTTAATTATAAATAAATTCTATATGGATCTCGTTTCTGAAGCGACAAACCGATAGAATTGTGTTGAGGGCGTGTCTGTGTGCCCGAAGTAAGGTAAGATTGATAAAAAATATCGGAATTATTTCATGAACCTCTCTGATTTTATTAATTAATTTCATTAACCTCTCTGAGGCCTAGGAGTCGAAATATCGTATTTTAATTGATGACATCATACCCACAATAACGTCAATTTGCTTCACTAGAGTTTTGATCACTCAGTCCGAGTGCTATACTTATTTTACTATTGCTTACTCCATTTTTTCTACCCTAGGTCCGACAGCACGGGCAACAACCATTATATATCTATATATATATTTGTTAATGTAAATATGTTGTAAGTATTACCATAAGTTGATATTAAGTCTTAGTTTTAATATATCTGATAGTATTAAAACGCTAAGCCGTCTTCTGTACACGATTCGATAGATCGCTGCGTGGGGTACTAATCTCTGCAAAAACAATACTGGTAATTTTCGCTCACACGTGAAAAAGTTTGAAATTTTGTTCGTTTCTTAATTATCTTCGCGATATACTCACCATGTCCCTTTTGACGTGTGCATCAAATCTAAACTAGTTATGTAAATTGTGCTGTAAAGCGCCCTTGAGGTGATATTTCTGTCACGATAACGGCGATATATAAATCACTCAATTATTACTATTATTATGGGTTTTCTTTAAGATCCGTACGTATAGATCACACTCCTATTTCTGTTCAGTGGCTCTAGATTAAAATAAAACTCTATTCACTTTGCCTGAGAAATCACCCGTACTTAATCAAGAAACGGGCATTCAAATGTGCTTTTTATTATCATTATTCAAACAAGGGTTATTTTGTAGCAAGATTACTTTTTTCGACGGCCTTCGAGGTCAAGTGGTTAAGACGCTCGACTACGAATCCAGAGTTCACGGAATTATATTGGGAATCATTATTTAAAAAAAATGCTAAAAAAAAAACTAAAGGGCATCAAGGACAACGTCAAATTACTTTGCACAAGCAATCGTTTGAGCTAAGCGGTTTTCAACTAAAACTTGAAGAAATTCAAATGAAAAATATTCAGAAAGCTTTCCATTGCGGAAGCAGTGATTGAATACAGTCAACGCAGAGCGAAACGCCGCTCCGGTTCGTGAAATACGAGTACGTTATGGTCCACACCATTTATGAATTCAGTCGGAGATATGGTAAGTCCATAAAAGCTTATAACTAGGAAGATCTCTGGCTGGCGAAACAATGGATGAAAAGTTCTAACACGAGCACTGTTACCGGAGTACTGTACTGAAGCGATCCGCAACCGGTGTGCCGCTGAAAAATGCTAGGTGGGCCGCGGGGCGCCGCTTTCCAGGGAAGGAAAAATTCCTTTAAAAATGTCCGTTAACGAGAAGGTCGCCTACTATGGTATGCTAAAATATGGGGATATTAATACGTGAAACATTAATTATAATATTTTAACGACATATCGTCGCCGGAAAGGCAAAAGGGCTGAAGCGCCATTTTGAGAAGCTTACACCAGAGTAATTTAAAGTTTTTTTTGTTAGTTTTACAATAAATCTTCAGTACCTGGTTGGATTTTGAAAAAAAAGTAACTCAATGCTCTCACAGAGTTACCTAAAGCGACAAGTACCTGGTTGGATGTGAAAAAGAAGTTTAAGTTAATAATTAAGCCAATGCTCACATTGAGTTACCCAAAGCGACAAAAAGCTTTAAAAAAAGTCCCAAACTTGTGTTGCTTAAGTCAAGCCTTCTCCCAAATGGTAAATATATGTTTTAGATTCCTGAAGGGCTACAAAAGTCTTCAGAATCAAACGAGAGTCAGAGCATTCGATGCAGAAATCAGACATGGAACAGTTCTTTGATTAAAACTGCATCTTTCACTTATTTTTTTACTAGTGTCGCTTAAGCCCTTTTGCTTATACAGCGACGGTATGTATCAGGTACCTATATTTTTTACAAAGTACACATTAGAAATAGACCTTACTTTAGGGGATTTGACTTTCCTTTTGTAATGTTTAATATACCCAAAAAAACATCGTGCATTTTTATTTATGAAAACCCTCGCAAAACATTATAAGAAGAAGAAGAAGATATGTGAAGGAATACGTAATAGAGAAAGATGCCGCACTTCGAAAGGCTTCAAAAACTAAGTGATTGTTTTTGTTTGAAGAACAAGAATATGATAATGGAGTGTTACGACTCAAGAAAAATCGCATTTATTTTTTTACTTTTATCGATATTTTTTCACAGATTTATCAAACCATTAACTAAAATAATTTGTCACAATAGTACTTTAGCGACTACAATGATCCAGTGATGAGAATCGCAAGCTTTCGGACATTAATTATTAATTCAACATCTGTATAAGCACTTTTTTAGTACAATATTTTTAATTTGGAGTTTCGCGTAATTCTGAGAAGATATTTAATGTAAGTATCGCATGTGATAAAAGGTTGCGGATCGCTGCTTAACTGTATCGAATTTCCACTTTATATCGTTGTTTGTGTCAATAATACGTTCCATTAATTCCCAGTTGCTAAATCGTATGTGCACACATGATATCTCCCGCCGCATATCCATATAGCCAGTCCACATGTTTGTAGATATACCCAGTCCACAATACATATCCCTCTACACTCCGTCGACATATCTCTTGTATAGGCATTCTCATTCTTGCATACAATAAGACTTCTGCATGAAAGAGCTTTGCAATCTAGAAGCCTTTGAATTTTAAAAGACTTATGTTTTGAATCTGCCAATAGTGGTGGTGCTAGTAATATTGTGTGAATTATCGTCGGTTTGTAGACAAGAGATTTCAATCTCTTCTCGGGGGGGGGAGGGGGTGAATGTTGGATTTCAAAGCGATAATTTGTTAGGTTCTTACCTTTATATTTTTCACCCGAGGCCATACCTATCCAACCATTTCACTGTATCTAATTTCGTATTCAACAACACCGTGTCCGAAACAATTGAATATCGAACAGAAGAGTTTTGGTGTAAAAAAAACGTGTTATATATTTCGTTGGTTTGTTGTTTGATCTTCCAAAATATAAAA
This sequence comes from Drusus annulatus, assembly GCA_022651775.1. Classification (NCBI taxonomy): domain Eukaryota; kingdom Metazoa; phylum Arthropoda; class Insecta; order Trichoptera; family Limnephilidae; genus Drusus; species Drusus annulatus. The sequence continues at coordinate 380,106 of JAGWCC010000338.1, forward strand.
TGAAAAACATGAAAATTTGGTCACCACTCTTGTTTATACACTATATTTTCTTTTCAATCAATCATTACAAACAGTGCGTCTTTGAGGGAAATCCAATGTTTTCACCCCTATGTTTACAAAGGAGATAAAAATGAGGTGAGCAATAATTATAATAGACCGATATGCCTTTTATCAACGATTCCAAATTGTTTGAGAAACTTCTTATACAGTATCAAGTAAGTAATTTCACCATAACAACATAACTTTACTATAGAAACATCTACTACATCTAACCTTATAATATTCCAAATTTATATATCCGAGTCGATTTCCATGAAGTTACGTGCATGTGACAAGTTAGTAGTCAAATAGAGTACAACTCAACAGTATGGGCACCACGTAATGTTATTTATTCACTCTTGATAGAAAAAATTCAAAATAAATACTTAAGATATATTTAATTTAGAATGGGTATTCTATGTTACCTAAATTTATTGGAAATATCCGAACGAAGAATGAATGACTTAACTTGTTTATTGAAAATTTTAAATTTGAAAACCCCGTAGACACAAAATACAAGACACGACATATTCATACAAATCGAACGATAAATGTGGCACGGTCTTGACTTAAGTTTCAAGGCTCATAACGCTTATGAAAAGGATAGCAATACTAAACAGAATGTGTGTGTACGGATGAGATAGCTATATGAACGTCCCGCGTTACTGTTATAATCTCTCTTCCCCGACGAACTTACTGAGCGACTAGCCAAGTAGAGTACGACGTACGGAAACGGTTGTCTTCCACACACCTATGTTTATCTGCATTCGCTATCTCACATTATTTCGGTTGAAGAGCTCCCCTTTTCCCGTGACAGCTTGTCTGTCGAACGAATGTTTGTGTGATACTTAACACAGTAAATCTCAGGTATGTCTCTCGGTTTAGTGCATTCACGCGCGATGTCTCAGTAACGTATCTACATTATTTAATTCATCTAAGGAAAACCCTGAACTTTTATAATTGATTTTATTTGACGTTCCTCGTAAATCAACACCGAGGCATTACCTACATTATACGAGTATATACTCGTATAGTGCCAATTCTGATACGGTATAACAATGTTATACTCCCGTACGCCGTACCCAGAATTTAGGAAATAACTATAAAGATAATGTTGACATATTTAACACATGAAAAGCAAAATGTAAACATATTTTAGTGCGATTTTTTTCGGCAAGTAGAACTAGTCAATTTGAAGAAATTACCTAGCTCTGCTTCTAACTTATTTTCGTTGTTGTTACGTATGATATTATTTTCTTCGCCCACTGGGTACGCAGGTATTTCAATAAATATTTTGTAAATTTATACATTCAAATATTACCATTAAAAGCTTATTTTTGCTACAATTTTTTAATGCTTTTCTTCTGATATAGTTTTTCGTTAATGTTGTTCCTTTTCGTTATTTAATAGTGCTGATAAAAAAATGTTAAAAGCCTTATTATGAGCGAAGATAAATACAAAATAATAATTTAAAAAAAATTAAAGACTGGGCACTCTTTTACTGAGAATCATAAAAATACCGCATAAAATCTATGTGAATATATGCAGCGAAAATCCTTGATGAGTTCTGACGTCATGAAATGGGCACACCTTTTTCAATGTATATATTTCTAGGTAAACGCAACTACTTTCAGCTCCTAGCATCATTTTCATTAATAGCTATGGAGCTTTGAAATATTTGAAAACGCCATATTGTTCAATATGATTTTTTTTCATTTAAATCTAAAAAAAAAAAACATAATAATGGGCCGCGGTTGTAAACGGTTAAATGAAATTATTTTGACGTCGCATTAAAAAGTAAGTGAATCTGAAAAATTTATCTGAGGTCAAGTCTTTATGTGGACGTAATAAAAATATAGGTGAATAAAGAGTTGTTTTTAATAGTTTATTAATAATATCAGAAAGGTGTATTCCAGTGGACTCTTCGACCAGATTTGTTTTCATAATAAAAACAAGGTCATTTATAATTTTCACAACTGACAACATATTTTCATGAATAATATTATCAATTGTCTAAAAAGAATGCGTATTGAAACAAATAAATACATGTGTTCAAACAAATACGATAACGACTCCGTTTTGTTTATATGAATAATAATTAATATTAGATTTTCATGAATACAAACTGTCATTTCTCTGTGGGGGTTCCTGAAGTGGAATCTAAAAATAACACCATTTCCTAATCATGATATATTGAAATTGTGTATAGATTATATATTATTGATATTATACTAGTTATCACCCGTGAAAAATCCCGGAATGTAACTTGACGTACCGATATTGACATTATTCTAATAAATTATCCACGAATTTACTATGAAACCTTAACCCCTAGGCGGTAATCAGAAAGTATAGTGATGGATCTTGTGGTGATTTTTGCCCGAAATGCCCGTCAAATTAGGTATTCACTTTATTAAAAAAAACATTATAAAACCAAATCAGACATAACCCAACATACAAAATAGTATACATGACCAGCCCTTTCCCTCTTCTTCTCTTTTTTTTCAAGGATTTGGCTAAATCACAATCACAGGTAGTAGGAGTGGCTTTTCAAATATTGTCAGGTTATTTGTAACCTGGAAATGTTTGTCTTTCTTTATAAAAAAAAAAGCACCGTTACTTTACTTATACAAATATATATAATGTAAAATGATACTGTATAATGTAAAGATTTAATAAATAAAATACAAATACGATACGCCCACCAATAGTTTCTAGAAACGACATGCTTGTTCAATTCAATAAATTTCCAGATACGACATCCCCGTCCAATTCAAAAAGTTTCAGCAGTTCTAATTCAACCAATGTTCATTAGTTGTTACTTGAAAGGCAGTGAATTAACTAAAAAGTTTGTGAATACAGATAACTAATCTGAGTTTATTCACAGATTCTCCCATAGTAGGTTTCGCTAAGTCGAGTAATCGCTTAGTCTTGTTTATTGGCAGCTCAAGTTAACATTTTCCTCAACGAAATATCTACACTTGCTGAAAATTCTGATAGGTAAGCATTTATACTGGAGGAAATCTAGTTTGGGAAAGACTGTACAACAAACCTTATACGTAGTATAGATAAACTATCTAGAATTTGAAAACAATAGCTAGACTTCGGAAGATTCGCAATGAAATATGCATTAGGACTCGGAGCCTCTCCAAAAAATAATAATAATATGTAGATTGGAATTTCGGGGCCTAGCTATGATGGATTTTCATTGGCGTGCGGTAACATCAATTCTAAGTCATGCTATGAAATCGGTTTTAATTTAAATAAAATCATTTTTTGTTTTAAGCCACCTTATTGTTATATGATGCATCAACATGTGTCAACTAGTTTCGGTTAAACCACTAACCTTCTTCAGGACAATATAAAATAAAAGTGCTTTTATTATATTGTCCTGAAGGTTAGTTTGTTAACCGAAACATAATTATATGTAAAACCTTAGAGTATATAGAGTGGTATCTATCCAAGGCAGTTTAGTCAGTTTTTGATGTTTTTACCTGACTCGGCGGACCTGAGCGCGGCTAAGACTAAGGCTAGGGTATTTATACATGAATTCATACCACATATCGACATAATGCTTTTGTTTATTCGTATAACCACTTTTCAATAGTATTGTTATCAACAAAAATATAGCATCTAACCTAAAAAACCGTTTAGTTGTGTCAAGTTTAGTGGCATAATAAAAAATGTAAGCGGAGTCCCGCGGCGACCCAGGAGCCCAAGATCATTGTGACAGTACATAGAAACGGAGTATTATATTTGCTGTCTCTTTCTCTCTCATGGTGTACGACATAAAAACCCGGAGAAAGTGATTTATCGAAGGTTTTTATCGGTTGGATAAAAATAATTAGCTCTCTCTCCATACATTGTTTCTCCAAGTGTATAACAATAAAGTGGTTTAAAACAAAATATATTATTATTAAAATTACAATGTCAAGCCACAACATGTTTACTTCCTTTGATAAGATAAGTTTATATTATTTATCTTCAAGTAATATTCCTATGTTTATCCTTATTATTAACTCCTTGGAAATAATATACAAAATGAGTATTTTTGGTACTATATTATCATTTGAACGAATAAATAAATAATAATACACAAAAATAATATCAAACTTCGAAAACATATTTAAAATTCTATACAAAATTCATCTGACAATGGTTTATTTATACTGACTATGACATTACGATAAAATCTGAAACAATTTATTTTTTTTAATTTTAGATTATATAATCTAAAGAACAGTAATCGGCAAAGATCTAAAAAAACTAACTAACTAAATAAAAATCACGCCGTTTTCCCGCAGGGGTAGGCAGAGAGAACGGACCGCCATATAACTCTGTCTTGGCAAACACTCATTGCTTCATTTACATTCATACATCGTCTCATACATACTCTTCTGTTATTCTGACTCTTCACATGACCCGATTCAAGTATTTGATTTACTTGATCGTGCCATGTCTTTCTCGGGCATTCTTCCATTCACTTTCGCATCATGTATTTTTTTCACACTCCTTTCTTCGTTCATTCGCTCTACATGCCCAAACCATCTATGCGTCCCTTTCTTAATCCTATTAATTACGCTTAAGATCTAAGATAAGGAAACTTTGACCCACGCAGCTAGCTATCGTACGCCACTGCAAAATACGGTACTTAGAGGTCTCAGGCGTAGCGGTGTTTCTACTTTTCAAAGGTAAATAGTTTGTAAGCTTCTGAACGAAGACAGAATACCTACACAAGGAAAGGCAGTAGGCAGACCACATCTTTATTTTCTCCTTTAAGATAAAACAGTTGGATTCTGAATAGCAGTGGAGTTTCGTGAATTACTTTCCAGATTTAAGAAGAAAAATAAATTATACTCGAAAACATTTTTCGGCTTCTAGAGGTCGGCCGGGAAGAAGAGTGCTTTTTCTACAGATAAAATAAAGGAGAAATGTGAACTAAAATAAACTCTTTGTCCCATTCCCCACGGCTGGTGTCAAGCTACCTAGTAGGGTCAGCAAAACCTTCAACCTTGAGGGATCGGATAATATTATATATAATGTAAATATTCACAACTATCCCACGAGAAGTTGTCATGATTTTAGGCTTCCCAAAACGAAAATTGTGTGTACTCAAAACAAAGTGTTTTATAAAGTTTTCTAAATAAAAATACAAAAACAAACAACTTCATACAGCGCCGTTCAGGGATTCGATTGTATTTTTTATATTTAATACCGCACAAGAGTGAGACTATGGCATTTCCAATTGGGGTATGTAGTGAGGCTGATGGTAGGGGGGGAGGAGATGGGTAAGAGGAAGGTTTCGAATACCTGGTTATTCAGATCTGGTCACCAAATACGGATAAAGGCATTTCTTTATTTTTAAAGGCAATGGTGGTCTTTCACCAGGGCGATACTTAGAGTATATACCACTCTGGAACGTGCCGCAATAATAATCCGTGAGAAATAGTTGGGATACGGGCGAATTCTTCAGTGAATGTATTTATATACGAGTATTTTAAATTAATTACTGTATGTATCTGTGTTTTCTCCTTAACAAAATATATAAATATATTATTATATGTGAATTAAATGTGTTATGACACATATTAATTAAATCAAAAATATTTTCGCACGCCGGGTTTAAGCCCGCGACATCTGGATTCGTAGTCAAACGTCTTACCACTCGACCACGGAGGCCGTCAGAGGGCGCTATATTTATTTATTTATTTATAAAGTAACAAACTAAAGTCCAATTACAAAAAATACATATAAAACACGAAATGGAAAAAAGAGCAAAAGAGAAGGAATAGCATATACATAATAATAAATGAAGCGATGACAAAAATAAGGTTACTGTAGGTAGCCTTTTCTAATCAAGTGTATTTTCAACTCACTATAAAGTTTTTAAAACCAGTATCTGACCTAAGACTAAATAGTAGGTCATTGCAAGATTGACCTGCCATTAAAGCTCATTGAATGCTTTGTACCCAAACTTCTGTAAAATTCATAAGCTAGACCAGAGGTTCCCAAACTTTTTTGTCCCGTAGACCACTTGGCGATTTTTTTCTGTTTTGTGTAGACCCCCTGCTTTTCTAATATTGTTTTTTTTTAGCGTTGGGAAAAACTTCAAAGTTTTGTGAACGCTTCAGGAACTGCTAGTTCTTTTAAATAAACCCTTCGCGATGAACACTTCAATTGAAGTCGCACTCGCCAAAAAATAGTACTAGTCGGTAGAGATATCAAATCGAAAAGTACTAGCAAATCAACAAAAATTCCTCTCCGAAAAAAAGCACTAGTCGGTAGAGATTTGGAATCGAAAAGTACTAGCAAGTCGACAAAATAACCTCCCCAAAAAGTGCTAGCAAATCAACAAAATTTACCCTCCGAAAAAAAGCACTAGTCGGGAGAGATTTGAAATCGAAAAGTATTAGCAAATCGACAAAAAATTTAAATAATTAGGGAATTAATTATTTCTAATTTTGAAACTGTTAATTCGTGGTGGAATTCCATTTTAATGATTTAATAAAACAAATTTATAACTTTATTCCACTTTTAGTTTATGACTGGACCGGTTTCGGCCTATGACGGCCATCTTCAGACTAGTCTGAAGATGGCCGTCATAGGCTGAAACCGGTCCAGTCATAAAATAAAAGTGGAATAAAGTTATAAATTTGTTTTATTAAATCATTAATTAGGGAATTAATGTCTATTATAAGAGAGTATTACGTAAGTACCTGCATAGGTACTATATGTGAGGTGGATTATTACATTTGCGGGAAGCCAACATTTTGGTGACAGCCTGTCTAAATGGAATCCACTCTCGTGGACCCCCCATTTACGTCTCATGCACCCCCAATTTTTTTTTTCATTGACGTGAACCCCTTGTAGGTCGGAATCGACCCCAGGGGGTCGATATAGACCACTTTGGGAACCACTGAGCTAGACTATGGGATGCATGTTTCACCTGCTGGTTTCATCATCTCTCTGGTGTAGTCATATTCGGCTCACCTTAATTATGTGATTTGAAAAAAAAAATCACGAAAATCAGAAACAATGTCACGACACACCTCTGCTGAATAGGTAGGTACTAAAAATAAGACTGCGCCTCTCAAGAAAAGTGGAAAAATTTTCGTAAATTTTTGGATGAAAGTGAGTCACATTATTTATTCATCTGACAACATTCCTTGCGTAGGCCATCACTACTTTTAATTAAATTCAAAAGAAACGAAGAAATATGGTTTGAATATGTAGTTCAACATATTTGCTTTGTGAATATTCATAATAAAAATATGATTTATTCGTGAACAATCGGCCAAGATAATTATTGTGTTCCAACATAAATGTATGGTTTGTAATTTAAAATTTCAACTCAACTACCCAAATGCTTTTTAGCAAGGTTTTATTTTATGTTTCATTATTCATACTGGTTGTTACCAGAGTGGTAGATACTCCAAGTATCGCCCTGGTGAAAGACCACCATTCAGAATTGAAACGTTGCTTGAAATGGCATTAGCCGTGTTTTGTGACCAGCTATGAATAGCCAAGTGCTTCCCAACCTTCCTCTTCCTCATCTCCTTCCCCTCCCCACTACCTCCAGCCTCACAACATACCCCTATTAGGGATGCCATAGTCTCACTGACTCTAGACGGTTGGGAGCAGTTGAGACTCTAGTGCGGTATTCACGTAAAAAAAAACCTGTGAAAAATCAAGGGATTTAATTTGACTTGCCAAGAAAATATATTGGTTGCTTTAATCCACCCATTTCAAATACAGAATAGTGCGAAAATACATTAATGTAGGTACTTTATTAGGTAGGTTATTCTTGATCTTTGATCATTTCAATAAACATCAGTTCTAAATTTGAAAAGGTCACGATTGTCCGTACCTACGTACTCATAAAGGAAATCATATCGGCGCTGGAAAGGCCAAAAGGCTTAAGCGACACTTTGGTCAAAAATAAGTTAAATGTGCAGTTGTAATCAGTGTTTTTTTCTGCATCGCTTCTAGATGTACGAGTATGTCAGACCTTTCGATTTGAAAAAAGGTAATTCAGTTTGGTTGAGTAATTTTGCCGTAAATTCAAACTTTTTTTTTGTATGAAATGGGCCCCGAGTGCGTTCCTCTACCATAAATGGAAAGTGATTTTCTATGTAATTTGTTTTCCTTAGACTTTCACTAATATTCATCCCCAGAAATTTCGCGGTATGAGCGTGAAACACGGCGTATTAAATAGAAATTGGAAATTTTAAATTAAATTAATGAATTTCGAGAGAGATTTGTGCTAAAATGCTGAACCTTTATAATTTCAATTGCGTTTGTAAAAGGCGGTGGAGTAAACTATTATATATTTTCAAGTTTGTTACAAATGTATTTCTTTCCTGTGACTATATTATAAATCCGTAGAGCAAAAATAGCGTAGATTAGCACAATGTGACAATTATTATTAAAAGCCACGACAGCTCGGAAGCCAAAAAAGGTATTCAACGACACGGAACAAATGAAAATGGACCCCGCTTAATCTATCACTCTTATACCCTATTCACACCGGGAGTCAAAGAACTTCACTCAAGAAATATACTCGGGAAGCTTTTTCATTTCTTTTTGACAGCCGGGTATTCTTAAATGAATTTACGACCATGAAGATTATCGTAATGGATTTTTGTGTTATTATGTGTTATTACATAACACGCGTGGCGCGTCGTGCGCATACCGGTCACGTGTCCATCAACGCGCGATGCGCGGTGTCAGCAACGAACGTGGCCTACGTCCGATGTAACTAAACCAACGATGAACCGGCGCATAATAATCTAATAAGTAAGACAGGATATATTCGTTAAGGTAAAGCTTATGGCTGTTATATTTGTGTGTACAAATGAGAACGACCATTATCATGACAATATACAAGTAATAGTGACAGTAAATATCACAAAGACAATAATTAAAGCATTGACAATATAAAATAATCAACTAATAGACATTCCTACCAACACTGGAGATAAAGTTCATTTCAGATTCCTACCTGTGTCATACAAGCTTTCACCATTCGAGCTGAAGAAGAGTTGCTACCGCCAAGATTTTCTTAAGGCCGTACTTGGTGGATTAGCGATTACGGTATCAATGTGTGGATGTTTAATATTGCATTTTTGAAGCGTCAGCGAAAGTCCCTAAGATTCAAATATGGATATTTAAAATCCCTTTTGACGTAAAATAGCAAAATATTTCACGCTTTTCAACTCAAAGAACTGGACAAGAACAATTTTTACACACGCGTAGAAAATTCAGTTAGATTTTTTTGCGTATTACAGACTGTGTTCATTTACAATACACATGGACAGTAGCATAACAATCAAATTGAGAAATATTGTTAACATGTCTCTTAAAATCTTTAAGGTTTATAATAATATTATTAGTAGTAGTACCATACCCCGTGTCATGCTGTGCTGAGCCAACACGTCTGTTCTGCCGTGTGAAATACACCGCAGATCGTGGTGACGCCCCTGGCAGTAGTTGTTTGGCACAAACAACTTATAGCATTCCAGGAGGTATGGATTGTCAATCAAATTATGTAATATTTTGTACGCTGTTACTGCAAGGGCCCCACTCCTTCTCGACTGGAGACGTTGGAAATGCCTCGGAGAGCAAATCTTTATGATGCATAAATTTCGGGTAATCTCATATACAAATATCTGAGAAACTTTTTTTGGATCTGTGGATAGATGCAACCTTAGAGGAAGTTATATCCACTGAACAGATAATCACTAGAAGTGTGATCTATACAAATTTGAAAGAAAACGGATATCGTCAATTTGCGAAAGACCTTAAGACTCCCAGGCCCCAGGCAAGCTAATGCGATTTTTATTTTTTATAGTGAATACCGTACGAGAGTATTGTTTATCAAAATAATAAATAAATAATAAAACGTAACTTTTCATAACAGTAAGAAAAAATAAATTATATTAGTTGTGGGAAAAATACAAGATAAAAACATTATTTACTTTACTACCGGAGCCATAACTTTTTTATCTTAGAACTTAAGGGTCAAAGTATTACATTTTTTTATGTGCCCATCTCGGTTAATAAGCAATAAAGGGAAAATCGCTAAGTAGGTAGGTACATAACTATTATACAAACGCAAAATACAATGGAAAAGTGTGTGTAAAATAGAATAAAAAATAAAATTGCAACATTTTTGCGTAGCTGTATGGACATGCTCACGATCGCATTGTACATATCCCTATTAAGATTTAAATTTATAATCCAATCCATAATCAAATCCATAATCAAACCTATAATCAAATCCATAATCAAATTTATAAACAAAATTTGTAATCAAATTCATAAACAAAATTAGTAATCAAATTCATGACCATTCCTTTATCAAATTCCATAATCAAATCCACAATCAAATAACATAATCAAATTAAAAATCAAACTCCAAATACTGACAAACTACTTCGGTAGTTTAGCGACTTATATAATAATAAAGAATTTTAAAAATCTAATTCCATAATCAAATCCATCATTGAATTCATTAATAAAATTTAACAATATAATTCATAATCGAATCCATAATCACATTCTAGAATCAAATTCCATAGTCAAATTTATAATCAAAATCATAATAAAATTCATAATCGAATCAATAAATAAATTATAATTAAATATATAGTCAAAATCATGTTATAAACTATAAATAACCTAACCGGCGCCCCTAATGTCGATACAGCTACGCAGAGACTTATTTTCGATCGTATTTTGCGTCAGTATAACAGTAATGTACCAAAGTAAATTCTCTGAACAAAGCATTATCACGAAGCATTATCTTTTCCACTATTAGACGTCTGAAAGCGGAAGAGGAAGTACAGAGAAGATTTAATGTGGTGTAAGTGCGGCCTCCTTAGTCTTGCTTCCGGTAAAACCGCTGTGGAATAAGACAGGTGGAAATAGTGCAACCAACAACGAAGTGGCATTACAAATTAGTTTTAGATATCAAGTACAAATGGTTTTAGAAGAACCAAAAGGGAAGGTTTTACATTTTACAAACTAAGATTTTTCTTATTTTATCCATTGTAATGATTATTACGTTCTCTATTTCACTCTGTTGTCATATTTCTTATGTTCTCTCTTTAGGTTTATTGAAATAATTATTGTGACCTATATTCTACTCTGTATGTTTTCTCTTCTGTTCTGTTGTAATAATGTGTCGTATGTTCTATCTTCTACTTCATTCTGTTTCTTATGTTTTCTCTTTCAGTCCTCCATTAATGGAGGACTGAACGCTGTTGGCGCAAATAAGAAATTGACAAAAGAAGCGAAGCTAGCAGTCCACAATGGAGTGCTTATACCGACCCTGATGTATGGCAGTGAGGCATGGAACTGGCAGAGGAAGGATGAAAGTAGACGGAATGCTGTGGAAATGAGATCTTTGAGACGTATGTGCGGTAAAACCATGTATGATCGTATTAAAAATGTGGATATCCGGAAAGAATGCAAGGCTGATGTGAGCGTAATGAATAGGATCAAGAAAGGGACGCTTAGATGGTTTGGGCATGTAGAGCGAATGAACGAAGAAAGGAGTGTGAAAAGAATATATGATGCGAAAGTGAATGGAAGAAAAAGTCGAGGACGCTCGAGAAAGACATGGCACGATCAAGTAAATCAAATACTTAAATCGGGTCATGTTAAGAGTCAGAATAACAGAAGAGTATGTATGAGGCGATGTATGAATGTAAATTAAGCAAGGAGTGTGTGCCAAGACAGAGTTATATGGCGGTCCGTCCTCTCTGCCTACCCCTGCGGGAAAACGGCGTGATGGTAAGTTAGTTAGTTAGTTATGTTTTCTCTACTGCTCTGTTGTAACGTTTTTAATGGTTTCTGTTCTACTCTGTTGTAATATTTTTTTATGTTCTCTCTTTTGCTTTATTAAAATGTTTCTTAAGACCTATATTCCGCTCTATATGTGCTCTCTTATATTATTTTGTAATGTTTCGTCTATTTTCTCTTTTGCTTTTTTTTTCTTGTGTTCTTAGTTCTGCTCTGTTGCAACGTTTCAGTTGTACTCTGTTGTAATGTGTCGTATGTTCTCTGTTTTCCCTTATGTAATGTATTTAATGTTTTTGTTCTACTCTGTGTATGTACTCTGCTTAACTTTATAAACAAAATGATTTTACTAATTACACAAAGAAATTGTTAGTTTTTTTAATGTAATATCGTGCAAGAGTCTCAACTGCCTGAAATCAGTAGAACTCTGCAACCTCTATGTTTGAAAATGTTGCGAGGGTGAAATAAGTGCGATAGGGGAAGGGGTAGTGAAGGTTGTGGTTGGGAAGTATCTGATAATTCAGTTCTGTTCATTAAATATAGCTAAAGGCATTTCAAGTAACTATTCTATTTCGAATAATAACTAACTAACCAAGATAATACGGAAAGTTTTATCCAATTGATTTTTTGTAAAAACCACAAAGTATTTGGAACAAACATTGTTATTTGTCTTCACTTCGGAAATCAAACCCGCGACCTCTGGGTCCAGAACAAAGGAACTTACCACTCTACCACGGAGGTTGGTCTAAGACAGATTGTTCAATTGAACAATGTACCATTTTATTGACTCCACAATAAATTGTTATGTGGGTTTCGCATTGCTTTGGTATGTAATCCGTCGACAAAACGCCAAAGGAATGTCAGCCTTTTCGAGGTATTTTCTTGGATTATAAAACTGTCGAGCGTGCGAAATGACTATGAAAGTAAACAACGAAAGCTATCGACCTGAGAGCTTCTTCTATTTTTTTTTACTATGTGGTTATCTACTTTAAACATTGTTGATAAACAACAAGTCGGAACTAAAATGCGTACCTATATTACATGGTTTTTCCAACATTATAAAATTCTGATTAAAACTTTAGTTTACAAATCTTTTTCTATACTCGTAAAAAGCATTTACTTTGTGGCTTGCCATATTTATATAAAACAGATAAACTTTGTTTGTAACCACTTTTATTATTAAATATTATGTCGACCGATTTCGGAAGCACTTTGAACTTCTAAATATGTATATCTCAGTATTTTGTATTTTAGGTTCATTTTAATATTGTCCTGATGATGGAAGGTACTTCAGAAACCGGTAGACATATTATTGAATAATAAAAGTGTTTATGAACAATGTTTATCTGTTTTATTTCTAAATGTTTTTCTTTTCTGTGTCTTTTTCTATTTCATGATGTTTTAATTTTTTTGACACCGTTTGAATTATTAATTGATACGTGTTGAGATGTTGGTTTTTAAATTTTGCTCTACAGCTGTCAAAGGCATGGAACTGGCAGAGGAAGGATGAAAGTAGACTGAATTCTGTAGAAATGAGATCCCTGAGGCGTATCTGTGTTAAAACCACTTATGACCGTGTTTAAAATGTGGAGATCCGGAAAGAATGCAAGGCTGATGTAAGCGTAATGAGCAAAAAAGATTAAGAAAGAGACACTTCGATGGTTTGGAGACATAATGCGGATGAACATAGAAAGGAGCGTAAGGAGAATATATGACGCGAAAGCGAATGGCAGAAGAAGTCGAGGACACCCGGGGAAGACATGGCTCGATCAAGTGAAACAGATACTTGATTTGGGTCATATCAAAAGTCAGAATAACAGCAGAGTATGTATGAGACGATATATGATTTTTTTTTTATTGATCTTTAGTGACACGTCTTACTTGTCAAGTACAAGGCTTTGTTTTAGACTAATGTAGCGACTAGTTGGTAAGTTATTGCCTTATAATTTCGATTGTAAAAGTCCACTAGAAGTGGTGATAAGAATATAAGAGAAGTCGGCGACGCCCCAGGGAGACATGGCACGATCAAGTGAATCAAATACTTGAGTCGGGCCATTGCAAGAGTCAGAATAACAGAAGAGTATATATGATACGATGTATGAATGTTAATGAAGCAAATAGTGTGTGCCAAGACAAAGTGTGTTGTATGACGGTCAATCTTTTCTGCCTACCCTTGTAGAGAAACGGCGTGATGGTTAGTTTACTTGGAGTTAGAATATATACGGAGAGAGCTAAATATTTTTACCCAACCTAAACAAACTTGCAATAAATCACTTTCTCCGGGTTTTTACTTCGTATACCATGAGAGAGAAAGAGACAAGAAAAGTCGTCACATAATATTGCAACACTTCTAAGTATGTAAGAATGTTCTCCATCCGCGCTAACTTCACATAACTTAAGTCGACGGATTTTGAGATTATTTCCTATATGCGTGTTGATTAAATTACTTGCAGTGGTTATACAAATAAATCGAACATGATGGTAATATGTGCTATGCGTGAATGTTCAAATAAGACCAAACAAAGATTATAAAAACATCACTATTCAGAGGTATTTCCACAGTTTTAAATATTTTTGACCGAACTTTAAAATTCTCACTTTTTTGATGATATAAAGACATAAAATCAACAAAAAGCTTCCATCATTATTTAGGCAAACCTTCTGTTATTAGTGTTTGTGTGAAATTTTTACTTACTAAATCATTTTATTGGTGTATTGATATTGTTTTGTTTAAGGTGTTCAAATATGTTTATTTAAAATGTCAGAACTCCATGTGGGCGGTAACTAATAGGCTATCCAACATCTTTTGATATATCTTTGTCTCTTTCTATCGAGTCAGTATAAAGTCAACAATGTTGAATGTTGTACTGACTACACTGTTTGGCAAAGGTACTTCTATATATATATATTATTACTCCAAGGTTAGATAGGTTGATTGGAGAAAGTCAAAGAATAAGATAAATGTGCCATATTCTCTCTAAACACGATAGCATAGGTATTTTCAAAGATAGAGGGTTGTGGGTTGTTCCTGTAGTTTCCAGGAATTTAATCAACGAAGGGGGAATTGCGACATCCGTCTTCCATCAGAATGTGAACCACATTTTCGGGAAAATCTAGCAACGGTCTTTTATTTCATTCTTATTTAAGATTTAACCAAACCGCCGAAACGTTGACACGGGGAAAATGTGAATCAATAGGTGAACTTTAAAAAAATCACCGGCATTTGTAGAAATATTCGTGATGTGAGTACGTAACTTTGTGGAAATTAATTATTGATATTATCATATAAAGAAGTCAGTACTAATTTCATGTTGTTTTCACCGATTTCGCTGAAAATAGCACAGTTTGTTCGTATTAGTGACGGGAAGGTTTAGAGAGTAGTTTGAATGAAATCCAATATGTAAAACTGTTGCTGTAATGTTTTAAAATGAGAATGATAAACATTGAACCTGCCATTTTGTATTGAAGTTATTGTTATTCCACAGACGAAGGTTTGTTTGGGTAGAATATGTTCTAGTGCAAAACACAATTAGGTACTTAGTAAAGAATTTTTTTTTTTAAATAAATGTTTGGAATAAAATAAAATTTTCAAGTTTCTTTGTTAATAGATAGTAATAGCTGTGAAAGGCATTATTTTCGTTGTCAAATTAATTATGGCACCAAAAAGAAAAGCTATCTACACCTCAAGTACGAAAAAAGCTCAATAATATAAAATATAAAACTCAAAGCTTAAAGCTCAAAGATTAAAGCTCAAAGCTCAAAACTCAAAGCTTAAAGCTTAAAGCCCAAAGCTTAAAGCTCAAAGCTTAAAGCTTAAAGCCCAAAGCTTAAAGCTCAAAGCTTAAAGCCCAAACCTGAAAGCTCAAAGCTTAAAGATGACAACTTAAAGCTTAAAGCTAAAGCTCAAAGCTTAAAGCTCAAAGCTCACAGCTTAAAGCTCAAAGCTCAAGGCTCTAAGCTCACAGCTTAAAGCTCAAAGCTTAATGCTTAAAGCTCACACTTAAAGCTCAAAGCTCACAGTTTAAAACTCAAATCTTAAAGCTCTAAACTTAAAGCTCAAAGCTCACAGCTTAAAGCTAAAAGCTCAAAGCTCACAGCTTAAAGCTCAAAGCTTAAAGCTTAAAGCTCAAAATGCACAGCTTAAAACTCAAAACATAAAGCACAAAGCTTATAAAGCTCAAAGCTTAAAAAGAACAAAGCTCACAGCTCAAAGCTCAAAGCTTAAAGCTCAAAGCTCAAGGCTCTAAGCTCACAGCTTAAAGCTCAAAGCTTAATGCTTAAAGCTCACAGCTTAAAGCTCAAACCTCACAGCTTAAAGCTCAAACCTTAAAGCTCTAAACTTAAAGCTCAAAGCTCACAGCTTAAAGCTCAAAGCTCACAGCTTAAAGCTCAAAGCTTAAAGCTTAAAGCTCAAAACGCACAGCTTAAAGCTCAAAACTTAAAGCACAAAGCTTAAACCTTAAAGCTCAAAGCTAAAGCTCACAGCTTAAAGCTCACAGCTTAAAGCTCACAGCGTAAAGCTCAAAGCTTAAAGCTCAAAGCTCAAGGCTCTAAGCTCACAGCTTAAAGCTCAAAGCTTAATGCTTAAAGCTCACAGCTTAAAGCTCAAACCTCACAGCTTAAATCTCAAACCTTAAAGCTCTAAACTTAAAGCTCAAAGCTCACAGCTTAAAGCTAAAAGCTCAAAGCTCACAGCTTAAAGCTCAAAGCTTAAAGCTTAAAGCTCAAAACGCACAGCTTAAAGCTCAAAACTTAAAGCACAAAGCTTAAACCTTAAAGCTCAAAGCTAAAGCTCACAGCTTAAAGCTCACAGCTTAAAGCTCACAGCGTAAAGCTCAAAGCTTAAAGCTCAAAGCTTAAAGCTCAATGCTTAAAGCTCAAAGCTCACAGCTTAAAGCTCAAAGCTTAAAGCCCAAAGCTTAAATCTCACTGCTTAAAGCTCAAAGCTTAAAGCTCATAGCTTAAAATTCAAAGCTTAAAAAGCACAAAGCTTATAAAGCTCAAAGCTTAAAAATAACAAAGCTTAAAAGCTCTAAACTCAAAGCTTTAAAAGCTAAAAAAAAAATCCGGTGACCCTTTGTATTTAGATGCATAAGCAAAATATTATTCGTGAATAATATAAAACAGATATCGTACAATAATGAGTTGCTATTGTATTGAATTGTGGTATCGTCGTAGACATTTAGAATAATGGAATAATAATAATAATATTTGGATGATTTGTATAGCGCCGTTTTTGTGAAAAATCACCTCAAGGGCGTTGTACAGATCTTATTTTCTATTATTAAATATTAATTTCTAGTTTAAATTAGAAAATATACAGGACCTGGTAGGTCCAATCAGATCAGATAGATACACTTATTAACTGAAAATTATAATTTTGATTTATTTCTTTTTTTTGCGATTTAGGGCATGGGAGCGAAATTTAAAAAAAATGGACTTTCTGAATTTGTCGTACAGTACAGGATTTGGTTAAAATTTGTATATCTAAAGGTGATTCATCGAGAGACAGATTATGTTGAGATTCTTTTAATGAATTTAAGGATATGAGTCTGAAAAGGCAAGTTTTCAGTTTAGACCGAAATTCTGTTGGGCTCGTTATACATCTTAGTTCCGAAGGGAGTTTATTCCAAGCCTTCGACCCCGAAACTCTGAAAGCGCGATCTCCAAACTTAGTATTTGGATTACGTTTGGGTTCTATCAGCCTTCCGATAGCCGATGACGTTACTGATCTAAGAGTCGACTGCCTTAGAAGAATGTTTTCTGTAACGCATAGTTCGGTGATGTACAGTGGGGCCATTTTGTTTATAACCACTTTTATTATTCAATATTATGTCGACCGATTTCGGAAGCACTTTGAACTTCTAAATATGTATATCTCAGTATTTTGTATTTTAGGTTCATTTTAATATTGTCCTGATGATGGAAGGTACTTCAGAAACCGGTAGACATATTATTGAATAATAAAAGTGTTTATGAACAATGTTTATCTGTTTTATTTCTAAATGTTTTTCTTTTCTGTGTCTTTTTCTATTTCATGATGTTTTAATTTTTTTGACACCGTTTGAATTATTAATTGATACGTGTTGAGATGTTGGTTTTTAAATTTTGCTCTACAGCTGTCAAAGGCATGGAACTGGCAGAGGAAGGATGAAAGTAGACTGAATTCTGTAGAAATGAGATCCCTGAGGCGTATCTGTGTTAAAACCACTTATGACCGTGTTTAAAATGTGGAGATCCGGAAAGAATGCAAGGCTGATGTAAGCGTAATGAGCAAAAAAGATTAAGAAAGAGACACTTCGATGGTTTGGAGACATAATGCGGATGAACATAGAAAGGAGCGTAAGGAGAATATATGACGCGAAAGCGAATGGCAGAAGAAGTCGAGGACACCCGGGGAAGACATGGCTCGATCAAGTGAAACAGATACTTGATTTGGGTCATATCAAAAGTCAGAATAACAGCAGAGTATGTATGAGACGATATATGATTTTTTTTTTATTGATCTTTAGTGACACGTCTTACTTGTCAAGTACAAGGCTTTGTTTTAGACTAATGTAGCGACTAGTTGGTAAGTTATTGCCTTATAATTTCGATTGTAAAAGTCCACTAGAAGTGGTGATAAGAATATAAGAGAAGTCGGCGACGCCCCAGGGAGACATGGCACGATCAAGTGAATCAAATACTTGAGTCGGGCCATTGCAAGAGTCAGAATAACAGAAGAGTATATATGATACGATGTATGAATGTTAATGAAGCAAATAGTGTGTGCCAAGACAAAGTGTGTTGTATGACGGTCAATCTTTTCTGCCTACCCTTGTAGAGAAACGGCGTGATGGTTAGTTTACTTGGAGTTAGAATATATACGGAGAGAGCTAAATATTTTTACCCAACCTAAAAACAAACTTGCAATAAATCACTTTCTCCGGGTTTTTTTACTTCGTATACCATGAGAGAGAAAGAGACAAGAAAAGTCGTCACATAATATTGCAACACTTCTAAGTATGTAAGAATGTTCTCCATCCGCGCTAACTTCACATAACTTAAGTCGACGGATTTTGAGATTATTTCCTATATGCGTGTTGATTAAATTACTTGCAGTGGTTATACAAATAAATCGAACATGATGGTAATATGTGCTATGCGTGAATGTTCAAATAAGACCAAACAAAGATTATAAAAACATCACTATTCAGAGGTATTTCCACAGTTTTAAATATTTTTGACCGAACTTTAAAATTCTCACTTTTTTGATGATATAAAGACATAAAATCAACAAAAAGCTTCCATCATTATTTAGGCAAACCTTCTGTTATTAGTGTTTGTGTGAAATTTTTACTTACTAAATCATTTTATTGGTGTATTGATATTGTTTTGTTTAAGGTGTTCAAATATGTTTATTTAAAATGTCAGAACTCCATGTGGGCGGTAACTAATAGGCTATCCAACATCTTTTGATATATCTTTGTCTCTTTCTATCGAGTCAGTATAAAGTCAACAATGTTGAATGTTGTACTGACTACACTGTTTGGCAAAGGTACTTCTATATATGTATATTATTACTCCAAGGTTAGATAGGTTGATTGGAGAAAGTCAAAGAATAAGATAAATGTGCCATATTCTCTCTAAACACGATAGCATAGGTATTTTCAAAGATAGAGGGTTGTGGGTTGTTCCTGTAGTTTCCAGGAATTTAATCAACGAAGGGGGAATTGCGACATCCGTCTTCCATCAGAATGTGAACCACATTTTGGGGAAAATCTAGCAACGGTCTTTTATTTCATTCTTATTTAAGATTTAACCAAACCGCCGAAACGTTGACACGGGGAAAATGTGAATCAATAGGTGAACTTTAAAAAAATCACCGGCATTTGTAGAAATATTCGTGATGTGAGTACGTAACTTTGTGGAAATTAATTATTAATATTATCATATAAAGAAGTCAGTACTTGTTGATTTCATGTTGTTTTCACCGATTTCGCTGAAAATAGCACAGTTTGTTCGTATTAGTGACGGGAAGGTTTAGAGAGTAGTTTGAATGAAATCCAATTTGTAAAACTGTTGCTGTAATGTTTTAAAATGAGAATGATAAACATTGAACCCGCCATTTTGTATTGAAGTTATTGTTATTCCACAGACGAAGGTTTGTTTGGGTAGAATATGTTCAAATGCAAAACACAATTAGGTACTTAGTAAAGAATTTTTTTTTAAATAAATGTTGGGAATGAAATAAAATTTTCAAGTTTCTTTGTTAATAGATAGTAATAGCCGTGAAAGGCATTATTTTCGTTGTCAAATTAATTATGGCACCAAAAAG
Source organism: Drusus annulatus (assembly GCA_022651775.1). NCBI lineage: Eukaryota > Metazoa > Arthropoda > Insecta > Trichoptera > Limnephilidae > Drusus > Drusus annulatus. Next base: position 400,264 of record JAGWCC010000338.1, read on the forward strand.
AAAAGCTATCTACACCCAAAGCTCAAAGCTTAAAGATCACAACTTAAAGCTTAAAGCTAAAGCTCAAAGCTTAAAGCTCAAAGCTCACAGCTCAAAGCTCAAAGCTTAAAGCTCAAAGCTCAAGGCTCTAAGCTCACAGCTTAAAGCTCTAAACTTAATGCTTAAAGCTCACAGCTTAAAGCTCAAAGCTCACAGCTTAAAGCTCAAACCTTAAAGCTCTAAACTTAAAGCTCAAAGCTCACAGCTTAAAGCTAAAAGCTAAAAGCTCACAGCTTAAAGCTCAAAGCTTAAAGCTTAAAGCTCAAAACGCACAGCTTAAAGCTCAAAACTTAAAGCTCAAAGCTTAAACCTTAAAGCTCAAAGCTAAAGCTCACAGCTTAAAGCTCACAGCGTAAAGCTCAAAGCTTAAAGCTCAAAGCTTAAAGCTCAAAGCTCAATGCTTAAAGCTTAAAGCTCAAAGCTTAAAGCCCAAAGCTTAAATCTCACTGCTTAAAGCTCAAAGCTTAAAGCTCATAGCTTAAAATTCAAAGCTTAAAAAGCACAAAGCTTATAAAGCTCAAAGCTTAAAAATAAAAAAGCTTAAAAGCTCTAAACTCAAAGCTTTAAAAGCTAAAAAAAAAATACGGTGACCCTTTGTATTTAGATGCATAAGCAAAATATTATTCGAGAATAATATAAAACAGATACCGTACAATAATGAGTTGCTATTGTATTGAATTGTGGTATCATCGTAGACATTTAGAATAATGGAATAATAATAATAATATTTGGATGATTTGTATAGCGCCGTTTTTGTGAAAAATCACCTCAAGGGCGTTGTACAGATCTTATTTTCTATTATTAAATATTAATTCCTAGTTTAAATTAGAAAATATACAGGAACATACTTACCTGGTAGGTCCAATCAGATCAGATAGATACACTTATTAACTGAAAATTATAATTTTGATTTATTTCTTTTTTTGTGATTTAGGGCATGGGAGCGAAATTTTAAAAAAAATGGACTTTCTGAATTTGTCGTACAGTACAGGATTTGGTTAAAATTTGTATATCTAAAGGTGATTCATCGAGAGACAGATTATGTTGAGATTCTTTTAATGAATTTAAGGATATGAGTCTGAAAAGGCAAGTTTTCAGTTTAGACCGAAATTCTGTTGGGCTCGTTATACATCTTAGTTCCAAAGGGAGTTTATTCCAAGCCTTCGACCCCGAAACTCTGAAAGCGCGATCTCCAAACTTAGTATTTGGATTACGTTTGGGTTCTATCAGTCTTCCGATAGCCGATGACGTTACTGATCTAAGAGTCGACTGTCTTAGAAGAATGTTTTCTGGAACGCATAGTTCGGTGATGTACAGTGGGGCCATTTTGCTAATGGATTTAAACACCATCCAGCACAACTTGTACTGGATTCTTTCAGTGCACTTGAGCCAGTGAAGGTTCCGAAGGTGCTCTGAAATATGCGAATATTTAGATACCCCGGTGATAAGTCTTGCTGCAGCATTAAAAACTGATTGGAGTTTATTAATTTGGTAATTAGGAAGGCTGGCGTAAATACCGTTACAGTGGTCGAGCCGTGATACTACATACGAATTGATCAGTAGTTTAGTTGCTTCTTTCGGAAGATTTCTTTTGACAGACTTGAGTTGTCTCAAATGAAAAAACCCGCTACTTACAGTCTGATTTATTTGAATTTTTAGCGAAAGGTCCGAATCCAGATTAACACCAAGAAGTTTTACGGTTGTTTTTGGAACTATGTCGCCACCGGAAATAGACATTGGCGAATTATCTATGAAATGTTAACGTCTGTTTGTGGCCACTCAAAGAATACATACATTACAGTTATTACGTACGAAAATTACTGAGTAAACAACAATCGAATAATGATAATATAATTTAAGGTTATGACATGTAATTGTTTTGCTTTGTAGTACAATAACAATACACTCTAGATACTTTTCAAATAAGAATTTCGGCTCAATTACAACAACAAAAAACTGTCCGATTAGTCATGTATCAATACTGTTTGAGAAAGGATATTTGTACTTCCATTCATAGCACATGTCGACATTATGTTTTTGTTTATCAGAATTGTTATAAACAAAAATATAGCATGTAACCTAATAAACCGTGGAGTTATGTTCATTTATTTCGCGAATCAAAACGTGTGGGCGGAGTCAACAAGATGCGGGACACGAAGAACATTCTAACAATACTTTAAAGCGGTGTGATAATTTGGGAGATTTTGTTGTCTCTTTCTTTCAACAAAAATATAGCATATAACCTAAAAAACCGTTTAGTTGTGTCGAGTTTAGTCGCATATGAAAACATGTAGGCGGAGTCCCCGGAGACGCGGGAGACCAAGATAATCCTTACAGTACATAAAAAGGGGTGTGTTATTTTTTTGTCTCTTTCTCTCTCATTGTGTACGACGTAAAAACCCGGAGAAAGTGATTTATCGCAAGTTTGTATAGGTTGGGTAAAAATAATTAGCTCTCTCTCCATACATCGTTACTCCAAGGGTAAAACGTTCGAAAATGGCTGCGCTGGTTTTCAAACTGCACCTTTTACCGACGTGTTAGTATATTTTTCGTTGAATTTAAAAAAATGCGGCTTAATTTCTTTATTCAATGGAAACCTTAGACATTTTCCTAACTGCCCCAGTAGAATTTACAGATAAATCATGCCAAGTGTTGCTTGTACTATAATGCTACGAAACAAACAAAACAGAGTTTCTGTCTAATGATAAACATTTTTTAAATAATTGAATTTTTTTTAACAATCAATACAATACACAACGGAATCGTTTGAAAATCACACATGAATGTAGTTTTCAATTGTAATTTCACGTATAAAATTGTTTTCCATAATTTTAAATTATGCGTTCAAAGCTGGAATTATTAATTTGTGCTTCGGGAGTTGTCCCGGACATTAATGCTATTTGAATACCTTTTTTACAAGCCTCAGTTCGGGCTAATTTTCGTAGTTAATCGCATTGTTAAAGGGCTTTAAACGAGCACCAAAATAATAATGATTTAAAAATCAAATATTTGCCTGTAAATTTAAGCACCAAAATTCAAGCAGCAATAAAATTTAATATTTTCGTAGGAAGCAATCACTTTGTGGTTTGACATATTTAAGGAAATGAAAAAATAACTTTGTATAAGACCACGAATATTAGTTTATTTTTTGTGACCAACCGGTTTCGCTTAGCCTAAGCATCGTCGGGGTAAAAGGTAGTTTAATATTGTACCCCGATGGTGCTTAGGCTAAGCGAAACCGGTCGGTAATAAAAATTAAAATTATATTCGTGGTCTTATACAAAGTTTTTTTTTCGTTTATTTTAAAAAAATTGAACTTACTATCACGTCATTCGGAAAATGACAGAGAGGGTGGAACGCCACATGTATACTCTTCTGTTATTGACTCTTGATATGGACCGGCACCTGTCCTGGGATGTCCACGGCTTTTGCTTCCCTCCACTTCCGCGTCGTATATTCTCTTGATACTTCTATAAGTGTCCCTTTCTTAATATTGGTCACTACGGTTACCTTAGCATTAATTTCGGATACCTAACTAACCATCACGCATTTTCCCGCAGGGGTAGGCAGAGATGACGGTCTGCCATACAACTCTGTATTGGCACACACTCCTTGCTTCATTCACATTCATGCATTATTTCATAGATAATCTTCCGTTATTCTAACTCTTCTCATGGCCCTACTCAAGTATTTGATTCACTTGATCGTGCCATGTCTTCCTCGGGTGTCCCCGACTTCTTCTTCCATTCACTTTCGCATCGTATATTATTTTCACACTCATTTGTAATTCGACCGCACAAGGTTAGCACAAACGCCTCAGGGAACTCATTTCTTCTACATTCAGTGTTCTTTCGACCTTGCACTTCCAAATTTCCTACCTCGCTGTCGTAAGTCAGGGTTGGTATTAGAACTTCGCTGTTGATTGCTAGCATCGCTTCCTTCATAATTAATACATTAAATTATTTTCTCATTTAAATATAAATATCTATTTTTATATCAAAACCCTTCCGGAAATAATTTTGCTTGTTGTGGTTAATTTATGTATGGGTCAGTTTTTTAACTATTATAATATTATTGTCATAAATCATAAATAATGCTCTTATGAAATGGCCAGTTTTTCACGGAAGTAAGCACCCTCTTATTTTTTAAATGAGAAAAGCAACAAAATAATACTGATAATATCAAAAATATCATATAAATCAATCGATTAAAATGCATTAAGTTTAATACCTGGGTACAGGATTAAAAACACACACCGGAGGTTAACCCCTAACGAGGCAATTAAAATACAAATACAATTCTAAAAACATGAACTAATAACGATTTTCAAAGAATAACGAACTCGTGCAGTTCGAAAACCGAACTCGGTTCATTTATTTTCCCCCGCACGGGAAATTTTGATTTAGGAACACCGAGCACTCGCAAACGTCAAATTCGGAATTTGAAAAAATAAAAGCCGGAGACGATTTCAGAATGCGACCACCCCGCGCCGATCGACGCAGCAAACTAAACTGGGGTTGGCAATTATTGGGAAATGGACCGGCGCGTTACGCCGTGGCGGGAAAATGAACGAAAACTACACACCGATGAGACGAAAGAAAAATTCACCGACAATAATATAAAGCATAATTGTTATAAAGCGGTTAAAAACCGACCCCATACAAATGAACGAATAATAAATATTTTAAATGAGCAGGTAAGTAGGAACCTTTTTATTTATCAACCATGATACTTTCGATGACCTGGCAATTATTTCTAGTTTTAAAGTAATCTATTGATAGAAGTTGCGCATCGATTTTTTATCAATAAGTAGGTACCTTGGAGGACATGGACATATTGTTGACTCTTTACTGACTCGATAGAAAGAAACAAATATATATCAAAGGATGTCGGAAAGCCTATTTGTTAAAAAAATAATTGGGTTCTTTTTAATGTCATGACTACCAATGTACATTCGGAAATTATGCAAAATTTAGGGCATGGCACACATGTACAGAATTAACTTAGTGAGCAAATGTCATTATAACTAACAGGTTTCGGATAGTTTGTGTTAGCTTAAAAATATATTTACTATATCGGCTCCTTGGAGTAAGAATATTTGACTTTATACTGACTCGATAGAAAGAGACAAAGGTATATTAAAGGATGTCGGATAGCCTATTAGTTACCGGCCACATGGAATTATGACATTTTTAATAAACATATTTGAACACATTAAACAAAACAATATCAATACACCATTAAAATGATTTATAAAGTCAAAATATCACACAACACTAATAACAGAAAGTTTGCCTAAATAATGATGGAAGCTTTTTGTTGATTTTATGTCTTTATATCATTAAAAAAGTGAGAACTCTAAAGTTCGGTCAAAAATATTTAAAACTGTTGAAATACCTCTGAAAAGTGATGTTTTATAATCTTTGTTTGGTCTTATTTGAACATTCACGCATAACACATATCACCATCATGTTTGATTTATTTGTATAACCACTGCAAGTTTTTTGATCAACACAAATATAGGAAATAACCTAAAAATATATGCGACTCGATGAAGTGAAGTTAGCGCGGACGGAGAACGTCCTTAGATACTTAGAATTGCTGCAATATTATGTGACGACTTTTCTTGTCTCTTTCTCTCTCATGGTATACGACGTAAAAACCCGGAGAAAGTGATTTATCGCAAATTTGTATAGGGTAGGTAAAAATATTTAGCTCTCTCTCCATATTACCTATTATTTATTAACCTTGATTACTTTTCACAGCCTGGAAATAATTTCTGGTTTCTTCTTCTTCTTTGTGACAATTTACCCTACAAGAATGTTCTAGCTAGTCTCGAGTAGAGGTATTTCTAATTATAACCGATTAGTGGCTGAGTGGACAAACGCGTCGGATTCCCAATCGGACGTCGTGGGTTCAATTCCTCTGATAGCTAAGTCCTTCGTCATTACACAAGCAACATCAAGAATATCAAGGAGTCATGTGTAACAGATTGGTGATTTTTTAAAATAAAATACATATCGTCGCCGGAAAGGCAAAAGGGCTAAAGCGCCATTTTGGGAAGTTTACACCAGAGCACTTTAAAGTTTTTTTTTGTTTTACAATAAAATTCACAAGTCTCACTCTCAGCTCTCACTGAGTTACATGAAGGTATAAAAAGATTTTTTAAAAGTCCCAAACCTGTGTCGCTGTCAAACGATAACTACGCATCGTACCTAACTGACATTTTGTCACAATCTCATAAATTTAACAAACTTTTCAAACAACCTTATTACACTATCAATCACTTAGAGCAATATTATACCAGGAGGGAGCGCTAGTGTAGTCAGGATTGGTGATTTTTGTCTGACTGGGGCGTGGCTAGGGCTAGGGTATTTATACATCCGTTCATAGCACATGTCGACATAATGTTTTTGTTTATTTGTATAACTACTTTTTCCCAGTATTGTTATAAACAAAAATGTAGGATATACTACAAAACCGTCGAGTTATGTCCTGTCATGTAGCATAACAAAACGTAGTGGGCGGAGTTTCAGGAGACGCGGGAGACGAGGAACATGCTTACATACCTAAAAGCGGTGCTATATTGTGTGAGAACTTGTCTTATCTTTATTCTTGCTCTGAGATCAATCATCTACCAACATTGTATGACAAACATAACTTTTATAGAAACTTATCATTTCAACTACAGGTATATCGTGACAAATGTTTAAACAAATGATAATCATAAGGTCGCATTTATTAATTATTTTGCAAGTCATTCGTTCTTATCATAATATTTATTTTTATACTATTAGTATTAATAGCATATTATTATTACATTACATATTACGGTCGATTTTTTTTTGTTTCCGCAATAATATCTAGTTACTGCACAGATAAGTTCGTATTTAGCTGTACGAAAAGATACGTTTAATGGCTGATTCACACCAACGTCCGGTTCCGCTCAGTGCCGATATTGTTCCGCAAGAAAACTTATTGATATGGTATGAATATCAATCAAAGAGTATGTGCCAAGACAAATTTGTGTGGCAGTATATCCTTCTGCCCACCCTTGTGATATTTAACTACTTATTTAGTTAAATAATAATTTTGAAGTGTAAAAATACTTACAACGCAGATTTTTTTTATCACTAAATAATATTTTTAATAATTAATAATTATCAAAAACCATTTTTTTATCACTAAATAATATTATTATTAATTATTAAAAATATTATTTAGTGATAAAAAATGGTTTAAAAAAAAAAAAATCTGCGTTGTAAGTATTTTTACACTTCAAAATAATTATTTAACTAAATAAGTAGATAAATATCACAAGGGTGGGCAGAAGGATATACTGCCATGCAACTTTGTCTTGGCACATACTCCTTGATTGATATTAATACCATATCAATAAGCTCTCTTGCGGAACAATATCGGCACTGAGCGGAACCGGACGTTGGTGTGAATCAGCCTTTATACGCCGGCCGTCGGAAAATCGCAAGTTTTTTCGTTACGTACTAAAAATATTCCAATTATGAATTACTTATATGTTTACCTAGTTCCTGATTTTATTTCGAACTCTCGGCGCTGGCAATATGGTAAACATTGTGATATTTTTTTGAAATGGCAATTATTTTTTTAATCATCGTGGACTGTAGACTCGGGACGGTTGCGGTCGGAAAAGCTCGCCGAAAAAGAGATAATAATGGCTGTCGACATCTTGTCTCTGTGAAAATGGTGGTCTGATAATAAAGTAGGTACTGCTGTTTACAATTCGTATAAAAATAGCAGAAATTTACGCCCACACTTCAGGAATACTCTCATAATATCGTCGCTGGAAAGGCAAAAGCGCTTAAGCGACACTTTGGTCAAAAATGAGTTAAACATGCGGTTTCGATCAGTTTTTTGTTCTCCGTCGAATGCCCTGACTCTCGTTTGATTCTGAAGACTTTTGTGGTTCTTCATCTAAAATATATTTACCATTTACCGACACAAGTTAGTGACTTTTTTCGTTTTTTTTCGCTTCAGATAACTCGGCGAGAGCTACCTGAAGCTATTGAGTTACATGGGTTACCTTTTTTCTAAATCCAACCAGGTACTGAAGACTTATGAATTTTATTGCTAAACAAAAAAAACTTCAACACCTCTAAAAGTTGTAAACTTCCCGAAATGGCGCTTCAGTCCTTTTGCCTTTCCGACAACGATTATTTTTCAGAGCTTGACGGGAGCTTTTTTTAATTTGTAGGCCTCAAAGGAGACAATGTTGAAAAAAAAATGTCTTACTTCATTTTTCATTAAACTTTGACAGTCAATATAATTATTCACATTTTATGTCCTCGAATATGAAAGATCTACCACGACAAATAAAATAGATTATTCAATTATCATTATATGATCATTTTATCAAATAGTTGTTCTGGTAAAACAATAATGCTAACCTTTGAACGGAATGAAACAAAATACATAAAGCGGTTGTTACACCTACATAATATAAACATGTACCTAATTATATTGTGAATCATTTAACAGAGAAAAAATAAATTACATTTATAGGTACCTAAACGAGGGCAAATTATGGAGCGGGTCGATAAACATGCAACAAATATTATTTGAAATTGTTTACTGAAGGTAATACCGTCATAAGAATGAAAACATAGATTAACACTTACGGGTACACTTTTTTCTTATCGAGCATTTGAAAAATATGAAATAAACAATTTGGCGTACTATTTTCTCATTAAAAACAAAAATGTTTTTTTTTACATTAACTCTACACAGGAGGCCCCAAGGGAAATTATTTCCCTCAAGGCCTATGTCATCTTTGGGGATGGTGTGTGGAGTCTTTTTGAGGAAAGGAAGGAGTGAATCTGGGTCTAAAAAGGCCTATATTGTTTAAGGGAGGAAACACAGTGGGCAAATCATTCCACAACCGAGCTGTTGAACACGAGAATGAGTCGTAGAAGCGACCTATTATATTATATACTATCATGGATCGAATGTCAACTGTGTACAAATGTTGGGTGCGCGTTTGACAAGTTTCCCGGCTATGCGCTGGTGCTGAAGGGATCAATGACCCAAGTTCCTCAGAGCATATTCTATTGAAAAATATATATTGATATTTCAAAGCATTGTGATCATGATGAAAAACATATTGTAAATTCAAAATAGTTGCATCGACCTAGAAATTTCAGACAGATAAAGGCTGATTCACACCAACGTCCGGTTCCGCTCAGTGCCGATATTGTTCCTAAAGAAAACTTATTGATATGGTATGAATATCAATCAAGGAGTATTTGCCAAGACAAATTTGTGTGGCAGTATATCCTTCTGCCCACCCTTGTGATATTTAACTACTTATTTAGTTTAATAATTATTTTGAAGTGTAAAAATACTTACATCGCAGATTTTTACAATTCAAAATAATTATTTAACTAAATAAGTAGTTAAATATCACAAGGGTGGGCAGAAGGATATACTGCCACGCAGATTTGTCTTGGCACATACTCCTTTATTGATATTCATACCATATCAATAAGTTTTCTTGCGGAACAATATCGGCACTGAGCGGAACCGGACGTTGGTGTGAATCAGCCATAAAGCTGGGAAAATTTTATGACACAAGAACTCATTGTTAAAGAGTATTTATTTGGACAAACAAAGATATTTTCTGCTTTATATTTAAGATAATGTATTCACATCCTAAGACCTTGTAGAAAATATTATATTATTTGTTATTTTTTAATGCTATTTATGCAAGAACATTAATTTAATATGACATATTGTTGTTTTGAATTAAATAAATAAACAGATATGTTAGAGTAAAATTTTATCGTCAATTTATCTTATATAATAGCTATAAAGCTATTTTATATGTCAACGCGCCACTGGGGTCACCCATTCCACCCCAAGTGTCCATTTTCAGTGCCATTAAATAAATAGATAACATTATTATTCGATAAGGCGGGCCTATCTACAAAAGAGATTAAATTATTGTTTTATTAGAATATCCTCAACAATGAGAATCTATTAGATGCAATTATATTATTTTACAATACGTTTGGTGAAGTAACGATAACAAAAAAGACGATATGACGAGCAAAAGCAAATTATAAATGCACCTAGTTTGTATCCACGAAAAGACATAAAATATTTTAGTTAGGGTGGTAGATACACTCAGTATCGCCACCTTAAGAAAGAAAGACCACCATTCAGAATTAAAACATGAAATGGCTTTAGTCATGTTTAGTGACCAGATCCGATTAACCATGTACGTCCCAACCTTAATCTTCCCCTCCTACTCCCTTTAGCCTCACAAACTACCCCGATTAGGGATTCCATAGTATCACTGGCTCCGATTTATTGGGACTCTTGTGAATTGTTTACATTAAAAAAAAAAAACAGTATTAGAAAATAAGTTGTGAAATGTTTGGTTGATTTATCTTTATGAGTTTAATGACTGATACAATTCAGATAAAATTTTCCTATAATAGGACGCTTGACCTAACCAATGTATGAGATATGATATATATTTATAACAAGTACATTCCAATCTCAATGGTAGTGTAGTTGTTTTCACACTTGACATTGTATCAGGTTTTTATTTCATTTTTTATAGTGAATCCCGCACTAGAGTCCCAACTGCTCCCAACAGTCTAGAGCCAGTGAGACTATGGAATCCCCAATTGGGGTATGTTGTGAGGCTGAAGGTAGTGGAGAGGGGAAAGGGATAGGGAAGAGGAAGATTGGGAAGTACTTGGATATTCACATTTGGTCACCAAAAACGGCTAATGCTATTTCAAAGAATGTTTAATGGTTGTCTTTCAGCAGGGCGATACTGAAAGTATTTACCACTTAAAAATATAAATGTTATGATTAATTCAATGTAGATCTTAAAAATCTTATCACAGTGCTTCAGAGTTTTTTTTTAGTATTATCAAACTAGAATATATTTAACTTTAAATTATTTCAATATGTAAAACAAAACTGTTTTAATTATGGAAATATTAATAACTGGATATTTTACTGAAAACAAAAACACAGTATGATAATGATTTAAGTTTATTTAAATTGACCTACAGCAAAATCAAAACATTTAATTTACATATTGAGGTTGAGTTTACTATTATATATATGTTAAGAAAAAAATAACATTAAACAGACATCGATGTACACTTATTCGGTACCCTTTGTTGTAACAAATACGTATATTATTTTTGCTAGAAATGTTTTTATTTCACAGATTCATATCTAGGTCAGCTGGTGAAATTGTCTACGAAAATTTGCATCTGATCTTTTTTTACCTCGACAAGAAAAATATTAGACATCTGATCAAGAATTTTAAGCTGTTTTCTGAATATGTTTAAGAATATCACTATAAAGAACCGGGTTCTTTACATGCAACAATGTACCTAGAAAATAACATTCGATACACATAATGTTGAACAATCTAATACGATACCGGTATGGAATTTTTTTTTGGCGCACATCCAATAATATATAAAATAATAGATATATGTAATAGTTTAACATGCAGACATAAATTAATCAGCTAAAATAATGTATTTTCTGACAGCTAACTCACCTTAGGCGTTCTAATAAGATCCATCTTCGAAAACCACTTGTCAAAATGTAAACAAACGTCAAAATTACTTTTGACAAACTTTCCGAAAGTCTTTTAAAGTAAGAACATTTGCGAAAACTAATTTATTAATAAACTATTTACACTTCCAACAATATTGAATACATTAATTTGCGAACCATATGTTTTAGCAACCGCTTGTCAAACAAAACTTCATTTTACATCAATATGTTGGTATTCCTGAACATTTAACATAAAGCTTTGTGTAGACAGGGTAACAAATAATGTAAAAAATATTTTTCCAGAATGCTTATTTTAATGGTTTAATAATACAATCGCTCACACAACTTACTATTTTTTGTCATATTTACTTTTTACTTATACAAACAAATTCAAGTGAGTTTTTATTACTAAACATTTGTTTTCATTGAGATATGTAACTAGAGACAGCGTTTTTTATGTGAATACTGCACAAGTGTCCCGACTGCTCCCAAATTTCCAAAACCGGTGGAACTATGGCATCCTTAATCAGGGTATGTTGTGAGTCTGAAGGTAGTGGGGAGGTGAAGGATATGGAAAAAGGATGGTAAGGAAGTTTTTGTCGATTCATATCTGGTCACCGCGGTTAAATACATTTCAAGCAACGTCGCGATTCTGAATAGTAGTATTTCACCACGCTGATATATAATTCAGTTCTATACGTCAATGCTTGTTTCTCGCTTTAAATGTCTTTTTAGAAAATATATGCCTATTTATTACTGATTACCTCATAAGATGATGGATATTCAATGGGGAGAAAGACCAACTGGGTGTAATTTTTTTTCCCGTTTTTTTTATTTTAATATTTGGTCACATGGAATTTTAAGGACTCTTTTAGTCTATGGTTAGAATGGTTTTATTTTCTATGGCTATCTATAATTTTCTTCATCTATGGTTTCACCAAAATATCAAGGACAATTTTAACAGAAGTTTTCAGGATTCGTCAGTCAATTCTTGTTATTGATTTCTCCTTTCTGTCAGATATTATTGAGAATAATAACTATCTAAAAATGGACCCAAATAGTCCCGATGAAACGGTGCGTATTTATTTACCCTTACATTATACTACTGTATTAAATACTTCATAAATTCCTTTGCTCTAATGTTTTTTTACCATCACCATCTTTTATTGTAATATTTTTTCTTGATAATATCAACAAATACATAATATTTCACATTTAGATTTTGATCACTTTATTAAAAGGTACTTAAATGTTACAGCATATACAGGAAAATACCAACAACAGTGCGGTTTTACCGATTCATACGCCATTGACAGTAGCTGTACCTCCCCCTGGAATGGCTCATGCAGATATTTTCGCGAGAAATCGTGTTAATATGGTGAACCAATATTTGCAAATGTCAGGTACGTTAGTCCTCCTAATAAGCGAAGACATTTCCACGTAGATGTGTATTACCAATTAGTTAGGTACTTGTGGATGTCATTAAAAGAGAATGTCCCTGAAACTCATTAATAATTTTCTCATTTACTTTGCATGAAAAGATTATTTGTCGCATTTCATGCGGTAGTTTTAACTACTAAGCTGACCAATCAAAGTCATTACGTATCTGGAATAGCATATGCATATGTTTACCAATGATTAGAGTGTCAATGTGAAAGAACAAAATTGTGATTCCTCGAACATTTTTTCTAGAGAATTCCAGATAGCCAGACTATGAATTAATTGAATAGCCAATTCTCAAACACATGAATGTAAATCTAAAGAGCATTAGTATAATGAAAAATATTTTTAAAAAGTTAACAATGTATTTATTGTACGCAAAACACTTGCATGTTTATCTTTGTACATAATTAAATTGTATTCGTTTTATGGCTTTCGTGATTAGAAATTCATTCACTTTTGTACTCGCACAATAAAACACTATATTTTGGACATTTATAGCATAATAATCTGCTCTTGGCTCCACACTGCCTTCAAGCCATTTGGCTCAAGTCTATCAAACTTTTACGTTCAGAAGGTCACAATAGAGTTCATTCAATAATTTGTTTAAAACTCCTTTTAGAATAAACGCCATTTTAATTTAAGATAATAAAAATGATAAATATTTTATTACTCCTCTAATGTACGTAAATCATTTATTTTGTTTATCCTAAATTGTAGATTTTTTTAATACATCCAATTAGTATTTGGATAAATGTAATACAAAATGATGCTGAATCACAATTTCAAAGCATGGAAACTTGTATCAAATGTTTTTTCACCAATTATGCTGTAACTAATTTCAGACCATTGTTTCGCAAAACTGGATTGATTTACTAAAACGTACTTCCTGTGATTGTGTTTTACAAATAATTTTAAATTTGTTTGAAAGTATTTCCTTATGATATCCTGAGCTCAGAATTCAAAACTCAAACAACCTCTTTAGTATAGTGAGACTCACACTTAAATTTTTAGCCTTGACGTTTTCGATTTGTAACATGCAAAAACAATTTAGTACAACAATTTATTTTCAATCCCCATGGCTGGTATTTTCTTCTCAATTGAGGTCTGTTGTAAATTAAAGGTTATCGAGTTTCGTCATTCAGTTCAAAGATAAATAGTATAAAAAATGCAAAATAAATTAATCGTACAAAGGAAAGAAAGTAGAGATAAAAGAAAACAGCCAAAGATAATACAAGTAATCAGAAGAATACAGATTAGGATATATTTTTTAATTAAAGATTGGTCGCTTGATTTGAATAATAGCACCACACGTGCTTCTTTTCGTAAATCAGGAAAGTTCCGTGGTTAGAGATTCATTCAAAATCGGTTAACATAGAGAATCTGCTCAGCTACTGACAAAGAAAGGAAGACAGTAGTAATAGTTGCCCTTCCTGAAGTTATACTTTGAAACATTTTCATTAATTTCTAAGCATTGCATCATTGGCATATTCTATTCACTATTGGATGAAGGCCTCCCAAGTTGCCCCCACTTTTCTCAGTTTATTGCTCTGCGCTGCCGTTTGTTTCCATGTAACTTGTTTATTTGGTCAATTCATCATGTTTAAAGGGGAGTTAGTCACTACTAAATAGCTTGGCAATTATATTTGTTCCTCCAAGCATGCATCCTGCCTATTGACTTTTTTTAGCACATTTATTTGTGCCGGTTAATTAATTTAGCTTCCTTATGCTTTTGTTGAGTCTTTTCCAATCTCTTCAAGCGATGCCTAAAAAATACATTTTTTAAGTTGTGTTACTTTCAGCTTTCTGAACTTAGATTACAATAATATCATTCCTTAAATACAATATATCTTCAGATGACTGTTGTAGGACAGATGTAATGAGAGACTTCCTTCTAATGAAGTTCAATTTATTGGAATAATAATCCCCCAAGGTGTTTGCTGGCATTTCGAATTGCTGCTAACTTTTTCAGTGCCTGTTTCCATTGAGAATGTTATCTGGTCGAAGTTTATAGGAAGAAAATAACTTTTCATTTATTCCGCGGTGGTAATATAATCTGTCCAGCCGGGGCTGCCTGGTGGATAAGATTAGAAATCCTAAGATGGAGTAGTTTCTTTTAATTCTTGAGTCATTACCTCATTGCTATGATCGTGACCCTCACTAGAGTATTTTGTACAAGTTTCATTAATTCATTTACGATATGTTGACTTTTGACTTGCAGATAATAGCATGGACAGTATACCGCCGCCCAAGGCCGACTTCTCCGCCCCTCCTCCATACGATGTGGCGGCCAACAGCAAGCTGCCCACATACGAGGAGGTCCAGCGGGAGAAGAGTCTGCAGGGAGAGTCAACTCCCAGGGTGAATATACCGTTCATATCTTACACAAAGACGTTGTTACAGATCATGGTACCAAACAAAATGGCAACAATAATGTTTGCCACTTGAAAGCAGCCTCATTGATGCAAAACATATCTATATCTGGAGCGAATCTATTAAACAAGATTACTTTACCCACCCCCAAGTTAATCCTGCAGGCTGGGAGATAAAACAGTATGCTGTTGATAACAAAGATAAACTTGGAAATAAATTCTCTCCATAATAGCCGAGTTTTTAAACCATTCACAAATCATTCTGAAGTAATGTGTAACAATGTACACATCCTTTCTGACACTTAGATGATTCATTCCGTGTGAAATTGGTTAGGATTGAGTCACAGATAGTAAAAAAGCCATGAAAGGCGCATGCAACAGAAAAGAAGGTAGCAACAAAGCTATCAGTGGAATTCCTTTATAAGTATAATAAGTAACAACTGAATGTATTTGTAGATACCGGGAGTTCAGCAGCCTCCTCCCCTCACGGCTTTTCTGACCATGGAGTCAGTGGAGGGACAGCCTGACTTTGACAGTGAGAATGGACTCCTGGGAACAGACTTCATGTTCTTCACTGCTTTCTTTGGTAAACAAAACTATTCCGTACTACTTTTTCAACAAACCACCATAAGATAAGATAATTATTAATACAGCACCACAGCCAAAAATAGAAGAACTTGCAAAAGCATTTGTACTTCAATATTCTTTAATAGTCGAGTGTTGGTTTCTTATCCTTTCTATTTAGCAGAAAATGTTGGTAGTTATTTGTTTCTTTCACATTTCATTCATAATTGAGCTATTCAATCGCTCTCATATCAGTTACAAAATTTTATATGACAGAGGAGTGCTGTACTATCGGTAATGAAAGTTTCCGTATCAAGGGTTGATACGGCCACGTAACAATGGTGATTTCTTGCCGTATCAACTGTTGATACAATCAAAAGATTGGTAAACTGCCGTAATGTAAAATGCTCAAACAAACTTCCCAAATTCAAGCTTTAACGGACTGTTCATTTGAAGTATGTATTTTCTCATATTTTTGTATTTTCCAGTTGCATTCCTGTTCAACTGGATCGGCTTCCTGCTTCTGATGTGCTTCTGTCACACCATCGCCTCTCGCTACGGTGCCCTTTCTGGCTTTGGCCTCTCCCTAGCCAAGTGGACGCTCATAGTAAAGCACTCCACCGAGTTTGCCAACCACGACAACTCCTGGTTGTGCTGGCTCATCATGGCCTTTGGTGAGTGCTAATTTATCAATCTAATATCTTCTTCTGATATGATCTCAGTCTATCGCTGGACATGTGGACGCTCATAGTCAAACACTACACCGAGTTCTCCAACTATGTCTTTGTTCGATCAGTGCTAATCCAACCATCTGTCTAATATTGGTCTGACTTGGTCTTTCTCCTGAACTGTTCAAAAAGGACAATCCGTTTATAGATTCCCCTATCTTAGACATAGACGTCAGGTGGGAATTCTGCATTTGTTCTACTGGTAATTCAATTAAATATGCTCTGTAGAACTAGCGGCATTGATCCCTCTGACACCAGTGCACTGCCAGGATATATGACAAATGCATAGCCAATATTTGTAAACAGTTGCCATTTTTCACATGAAAATGGGTCAATTTTACGACTCATTCTGTCCAGTTTGGCTGTAGAATGATTTGCTGACTTTGTTTTATATTTTCTACAACATGGGTCTCTTTAACATACAGGTTCATTCCTTTCTTTCCTTATAAAGGTTTCATTATTTCCTTCACGCTTAAAGCATCCCCAAAGGTGACTTGAGTAAACAATTCAATCTATTTTCTACTGTAATTAATGATTTTTCTACACCCTGTGTTGAATTTAAACTACTTACTATAGATTCCATAAACTTTAAAAGGAATATGACCACTCATTTAATATTGACATTGATCAGTTAGTTGGTCGAGTGATTCAAAGTGTCGGGTTCCCACCCAGACGTCACGAGTTCAATCCTCTGGTAGCTAAGTCCTTCATTATTGCTCAAGCAATATTTTCAGTTTACAGTGATGGTAGTAGGAGGAATTCAAATATTGTCTTAAAAAGATTATCGTACTCTGCTAAAAGTAGACTTTAGTGCCCCAGAAAGTTGTTTCATAGTTACATGGCCTGTTCAAAAGAAAAGGTGAATTTTGAATTTTCGCGGGCTGTGTACATTCGACTATCGTTTTTTTTTTTGTTATGTTGGTACACATATTTTTATCATATGTTAGCATTATCAACCATTTTGGATTAGTGGTTTGTTTTTGACAACTGGAAAGGTTAGTCACGTTTTTGTGTGTTCTTCGACTTTTTACTTTTGAAAAAAATGGATCGAAGAAAAAAATTCATGATTTGTTTTTCCACAACTCCAGGACGCTCATCGTCATTAACATCTTCTCGGCCTTTTGTAAAGCGCTTGTACCACTTATAAAAACTTTGAGACAAAGTAGACTCGCCGAATGCCACAGTCAACATTTAAAGTGCGTTGGAGCACTTTATTCCATTTTTAACGCAAAATTTAATACATATTCTTTGATCCATTTTTTTCAAAAGTAAAATATGGAAGAACACACAAAAACGTGATTAACCTTTCCAGTTGTCAAAAACAAACCACAAATCCAAAATGGCTGATAATGCTAACATATGATAAACATATACGTACCAACATAACAAAAAAAAAAAATGATAATCGAATGTACACAGCCCGCAAAAATTCAAAATCCACCTTTTCTTTTGAACAGGCCTAGTATATCCTGGATGAAATAAAAATATAATAATTGTTCTTTCAGGTATGCTCATCTGTATCCGTGCCATCATCCAGTACCTAAACATTAAGCGAGGCTGGAGGCTCCTGTCAGGCAACGCACAAGAGCGCCTGTTGTTCTTTCACTAACTTGAATAAAATCCCCCGCATCGTGCATCACGTGTTATATTTACAATTGCACTCCCATTGATAATAACTGTTATTATTATCTCTTTTCACCGAGAACATTTACCTTTACAAAACTGTTTAAAATCATTCCAAAATTTCGTATTTTAATCAAAACTGACAAAAAATTGCAAATGTTCTATGATTAATATTATGATTAAAAATATTGATAGTTTTGTTGCACTTTCTACGGGCATACTCAGACTGGTCAGAAATGTACGGTGAAACTCTCTTGTAAGGTTTTCAAAGGGCTGGAAAAAAATAGACCCCATAATGTGGCTGGATTCCAAATTAAGCCATTCTAAAAATACAGTTTTCAAGGTACAGAAAAAACAAAACTTCTAAATAGGGACTTAATACGCGCATCTTGATGTATTTATGATAAAAATATACCAGTCTGAAGATGTCTGTAGCTGTGTGAAACCAGTCCAGTCCCAGATAAATAAGTTGGATAAAGTTTTTTTTAATCAAAATATTACAATTGATTTCCAATACAAATTAACTCACTCTAAGTTCATTATCAACTGAAAAGATTTATTGAGTTCTTTTTCAAATGATAGTGTTCTATATAAAATGAGTTGATTTTAAATTAAACCTATTTCGTGTTAAAAAACTAATGTTTAAAATTGAAGAGGGTTCATTATAAATTATTTGTGTCTAGATAACACCATTATTCCTCCATACTCGTGTTTAAATGTCTAAATTATTATATGATAGTATTGCACTTATAATATAATTAACCTATTTCAGAGTGTTTATATTTTGTTTGTAGGCCAATAAGGAAGAAGCAAAAACACATTTCAAAAGTTTAGTATGTATTAAAATAGGAAGTATATCAATAAATTATTTACGAGAAATATGATTATGACTTTGTTGTTGCTTTGCTTTGTAGTCAATGTCAAAATACATAATTGTAATATGACCATTTATTGTTAGGTTTGTTTTTAAACTACATATGTATTGAAAAGAAGCATTTATTATATTTTGATTTAGAAGTTTTTTTGTATTTAAAAATTATTTTTATTCTTATAGACACCGCGTTTCAGGCTGCGAAACTTCAGATATTTTAAGTAAAATATCCAATTTCCATTTCAAACAGCAAATTCTACTCCCCAAAATAAAAAATATATATTTTGTTTCAAAGTGTTTGAAAGTCTGTGTTGTGGTCGTAGCTTTACAATAAATCAATTGTCAATCACGTCATCGCTAACATCTGGTGGGAGTAGGTACCTACCCATTCGTATAGGTAGGTATGTTCGTAGCCACTCAGTCGTTAGATTGAAGTCGGTCAAACAGATTTCGCATTTACCGAGCCAATAGCCGTAGATTATGGTTCGTAGTGGATGGTATAAAGTTTAGCATAAAGGATCGTTTATATGTTACTGTACGCTAATACAAAATATATCATAACTTTTTTTATTTGGGCTTAAATGAAAAAAATATATTTAAATAATCAACCCCTGGAGTTTTAGGTACCACCCTGAAACACGGTGTATAATAACTTGAAACTTTCCTTATTCCGTGACACTCGACACCTGGGTCGTTTAAATCAAATTTAATTACCACATTTGTCTAAAATTTTGTATTTCTAATTTTGCGATGGAGATTATAACCTTTAAAAAAGAAAATCTCTAAAAAAGCACTGATGTCAGTATATCTGGGTATGCAAAACAGTATTATTGCTAACGGTTAAAATTTATATATATTTATGTAAAATTGTATTTTTAATAAAAGAGGCCTGTTAAAAACTATCTATGATAGAAAATGAAAAGATCTTGAATTGAATTTCAAACAGCTGTAGCTAAGTGTCTATATTATAGTATAAATTAAAATTACATTACGTGTTGCATACTACTTACGATAATTAAAAATAAAAGATTTTTATCAATATGCATACAATGAAAACCTTTTTTTTTCTTCTTAAATCTATATTTTCACATGGATTTCAACTTCTAAAGGAAAGTATAAAAAAAAAATAACATGTACGTAAGGTCTACAACTTTCTGCATAATTTTTGTATTCATAAAGGCGACGTTTGTAGTAAATGTAATATATTTCATACTGTAAACAAAGATTTATTGATTCCGACTAAATTCTAACAAAAAGCCTTTTACTTCAGTCTTGCCTAATTTTATGAAGGAGCATAACGGTTAAAAATCAATTTGAATTATTGATTGGCATGAATGTGCTGCCATTTCATCATATTAATCGTGTAATTTGAATAAAATTACTGTAAATACGTGGTTTAGTGAAGTATTTTTAGTGTGTACATATATATATTTATTAAAATATTGTCTGATTTATTTTATACAACATAACATATTTTACAATCCATATTTAGTTACGTAATAACTCTAATCTATATCTTATTATCCATATTTGTAAAAAGCAAAACTCTAAATTTGAGCTCTGGCGCCATGAAATTTGCACAGCTTTTTCCGTCTGGAATTTCTGATTCAACACAATTATTTTCAGCCTTTTGCATCATTTCCATCATGAGCTATGGAGCTTTGGAATATCATAAAGTAATACAAGACGCCATATGTTTAAACTCAATAAATAATAAAACACAAAAGTTGATGAAATCATATGAACTATTCCCTTTTTGTTCATGATAATTATTACCTACAAAAATTCAAAGGGTGTTTAAGCTGACGTATGGATAAAAGTAAAATTCACATCAATAACTTGTTAAGACAGAAATAACCCATTTGATACCACTGCAGGTTGAGATGGAAATCGATGTGCAAAATTATGCATGTAGATTAGAATTGTAAAAGATACAAGTGCAATATTTCTCACTGGATGCAAATTATTGTATTTAGTTGGTTTTATTTTATTACTCATATAATCACATACGTGATCTAAGGGTTACCCAATTAAAATTATAATATATTTAGTCGTACTAGATAGGTGTAAAGCTTTCGATGTATGTGGGTGAGTAAAAATTTCAAATACCCGTGTATTTTATCTTTTTTAAATCTTAATAAAGAGACAACCAACAAAATGTATTTTATTTGTAATTATACATACAAATTATTGTACTGTTTTTTTTTACTTTCCATTAGGGATGGTTGATATCGGAAATTTGGTATACCTGCGGTTCCAGTTACCGGTGACTGGCGAGGAACCGGTTATTTATCCAGTTATTTTTGGAACCGGTTCCGAATTCTTCCTTTTTATAGAACATTACACTTTACGTTGAATTTTATGACTGTTGAAATATACAGGATAGGATCAAGAAGTAGTAGGACTGAATTTATTTTTTATTAAACTAATCGGTACAAATCCTTAGTAGTCCTTGAAATAGCACCCTTGTGCTACGACACAACGCGTATGACGCGATTCCCATTGCGCATACGCCTTCTGGAACTCGCTTTCCGGAATCCCCTTCAGAGACGCCGTCACGGCCCCTTGGACGTCTTCTACGAGGCTGTATCGGTCCCGCTTGAGCCGAGGAAAGAGGAAGAAGTCGGCGGTACCAGATCTGGACTGTAGGGGGGGATGAGGCAATGTGGAAACCATGTGCTTGGTCAGAAACTCCCTCATCAGCAGTGGGGTGTGGCACGGCGCTTTATTTATTTAACAAGATCTCATAAAAACAGTTGTTCACCAAATACATTAAGAGATAAATGATATAAAAATATTGTAGATACATGCATAGTGTAAAAAAAGAAATTAAACATTTATGTACATCTCACATATAGACAAGGTATTGGTGAAGCTTCCAAGAATCGGCGATGTCTGGCCGAACGCAGAGGACGCTCTGGCGCAATCTGTCAAACACGTCCACGCGCGTGTTTGTGTGCCAGTCGGAGTTCAGGAGCGCCTTTACTTTGGCCACATTTTCATCAATCCTTGAAGTTGACGGGTGACCGGCGCGCTGGTCGTCTTCAACGAGCTTCCGCCCCTCCCGGAACAGCTTATGCCACTCGAACACTGTTGAGCGGCTCATGGCAGCGTCCCCGTAGGCGTCCTTAATCATTCCGAGGGTCTTCGTTGCGGTTTTCCCGAATTTGATGTCGTAGCGCTGCTCGAGATTTTTCTCCATCTTGGATCGCAACGACACTTCTTAACAGAGGTTCACGGAAATCAACGTGTTTACTCTCCGCTTGCCGGCAGGTGACTGGAAAAATATCGGTCTCTTTGAAAGGCTCCCCACTACCACGCAGGTGGTCCGACCCCACTCCACCGCTAGGTTCGCAACACAAAAATTCAGTTTATCCTTCTGGAATAATCACTTTCCACGTATAGATGACAAACATTTTGTTGAAGAGATTGGAGTTTTGAGATGCCTCACTCAGTGATTCGCGCGCCCGGTTAGGCAACCAGGACTTACTTTTTGTTATTTTGTCTGATTTGTTATAAATTCGAAATACACAATTTGAGACTATTGCATAATATATCAGTGTATAAAGGGAAGCGGTAGTTTGCTTCTAGAAAGGATTAGAATACTTAACACTGGAATAATTAATCAAATGCTAACGCATCTATTATTGAAGAAGTGAAAACGGAAACTCAGTAGATCCAAGATCAGTAACATAGCAGTTTTTTTGTAGAAGACTCAAACAAAGAGGCTGGCAAATTATTCCACAATCGAGCTGTTGAACACAAGAACGAGTCGTAGAAACGACAGATGTTGCTTGGATAGTGGCTGCTCTACTTATGACATCCGCAACATTTTTGTAAGGTCCATTGAAACTAACAGCATTAAAATATGTAATGCTAACTCATCTTTGACTTCAAAAGACAAAATTGCAGGTTAGCCTTTTCAAAATGCCAATATTTTGCAACATACTAGACTTCTGATACCAGGCCCTTTAAAACAAGTCACCTCAGCTTTCAGATATTGCAAATCTAAATGTTTGAATTAATTGTTGATATAACTTTAATCTGATTTTACCCTCATATCTTAACATACAAATGTGGTATCTCTAAATTTTATTAAAATTTAAATTTGAATAATCTTAAAATTTATGTAAATAATAAAAATAAACTAAAATGTAAGATTTTATAGTCTTTATATTTACATGTAACGACATCTATTGTTGAGTAGACCAAACTAATTCATTAAGCTTCTTTGATTTATGTGCTCCTGGTCCCTGAGATTAAAATGTAAGAAATTTATTTTTTAGTCTTTATATTTACATGTAATCTATTGTTGAGTAGACCAAACTAATTCATTAAACTTCTTTGATTTATGTGCTCCTGGTCCCTGAGATTAAAATGTAAGAAATTTATTTTTTAGTCTTTATATTTACATGTAACGACATCTATTGTTGAGTAGACCAAACTAATTCATTAAGCTTCATTGATTTATGTGCTCCTGGTCCCTGAGATTCAAATGTGAGAATTATTTTATATTTACATATAACGACATCTCTTGTTGAGTAGACAAAGCTATATCTTCTTTAATTTATGTGCTTCTGATCCTTATTTTACAAACAGTGTACTTGCTTAGGCAGTTTATATACTAAAATTGGAATGATACAGAGAAGATTAGCACGGCCCATGCGCAAGGATGACACACAAAATCGTGAATTGTTCCAAATTTTTTTGCGTTTTTTACTAATAAAAATTAGGGATGGTTGATATCGGAAATTGGGTGTACCTGCGGTTCCAGTTACCGGTGACTGGCAAGGAACCGGTTATATATCCAGTTCTTTTTGGAACCGGTTCCTGGTGCCAGAAAAGTTTCAAGAAGAAGATAGTGGTAGGTATTATAAAGAAAGGATTCCTCGCCAAAAAAATTATTTCGTGGGAGGGGGTTGCTAGCGATGTTCGAAAAACGAAAAGCACTGCAACTGTGGAACTCGTGAAAAGGACCTTTTAAGCCAAAAAGCATTTAATGGCCAGAACTGGTTCCTCAGACAAATGATATTGATTTTTATTTGTCAAAAAAAGGAACCAGTTCCTCAGAGAAATAATATCGACGGTTCCAGTGACCGGCTTGGAACCGGTTCCTTTTAACCGGGACAGGAATATCGAACATCTCTACTTTCCATTTGCGTTATCCAATTGCCAAATTCTTCGTTATTCTCTTTGTTCACAATGTCAATAGAGAAATGAAATGTTAGCAAAATATGGAAATAATCGATCTTTGAGAAAGTGTGTACCTACATAATATGCAAAATCCTGGCTTATTTATAGACTTTTTTTAATATAATTGATTTTGATAGCACGGATTAGGAATGGTTGATATCTGAAATTGGTTGTCATTGCGGTTCCAGTTACCGGTGACTGGCGAGGAACCAGCTATTTTTGGAACCGGTTCTTGGTACCAGAAAATTTCTGAGTACAAGATTTGTCATGGGGAGGGGGATTGCTAGTGAAATTCTCAGAGGGGAAAGAACTGAAACCGGTTGGTTCCTCTTCGATTTTTTTTTCAAGGGAGGGGGGGTTTGTCAGTGATATTTAGCCAAATTTTGTCAGAATTTTTTATTTTTTTCCAAAAATAGGAACCGGTTCCTCAAAAAAATAATATCGACAGCTCTAGTGACCGGCTTGGAACCAGTTCCTTGTAACCAGGACAGGAATATCGACCATCTCTAGCACGCATAGACCTTTGATAAAAATTATATGCAAGTGTTACAAAATATAGGTTAAGGTTTGTTTGCGTTGACACTTATGTTGTAATTTTGGAATTCACAGCATCGTCCAGAAAAAATACTGCATTATCACAGCATGACAAGAACAATATTGTTTATGTATAGCATTTTAGTCAAATAGGTCATAAACATTAAAAAAATGGTTGAAATTAAAAATTATTTTAATTAAAAAAATTATCATGTCACAATATCAAAGGAATCAATCAGCTTTCGAGTACCATTTAGATTTAACTTTCACGGAATCAGTTCCCGGCACTAACTTGCTCTTGTACTTATTGACTAGGTCTGTGAAGCTCTTCTCATCCTTGATCTGTGTATTTTGCTTCATCCTGGTGTTCTTGTTTGTGTTTTGCTTCTGTTTGGGTTGCCTTATCTTCTCTCTGGTTCTGATGTCCTGGGCTCTTTTGCCAGACTTTTGTTTTTTCTTCTCGCTTTTGACGTTATCTCTGTGCGCCGTGGCTTCATTTCGAAGCTTGAAATTACTCCTCATCCTTGTCTGGCCACGTTTACCCGTTTCTCCCGAATAATCTCCACCGTGGGACTCTTTTCCATCTCTGTTATTTTTGTTTTGTTGGGGGTTTTGACCTTTTTTAGGATTTTCCGTGTTCCATTTCTTATCGTCAAATTTGCTTTTCTTATGTGGCAGTACAGCGTCGACTTGAGGTTCATTGTTTTTTCGTTTCCTAGCTCCGTTTGCCTGAGGTTTGTTGTTATTTAATTTACTATTGTTAAACTTGTTATTTTGTCCGTCGTTATTACCATCGGTTGGTTGATAAGATTTACTTAAAGGATTCTTGATAAGTGATTTTTCTAACCTCTTCTTTCTTGCGTTTATAACCCCTTTGTCTTCAACAGAAAAGGATACAATTGGTCTCTGAAATAATATAAAAAACAAATTATTAGAACAGAAACCAGCCAGAAAGGGTCAAATTTATTTAATTTAATTGTAATACTTACATTATTCTTATCAAATAATGAGGGATTATTGTTCATTCTTCTAAGACAGGCCAGAGCATCTTCGTGTTTGGTGAACATGACAAATCCATAACCCTTTGACCTGAAACAGTCAAATAATTGTCGTATAGGTAATAGAAAATTAATTTAATTATCATAATAAAGAATGAGCATTCTTCTCATCATTAAAATTTTGCCAAATTATCTGAAAATTTTAGTTTCTTCATTGTAAGATTACTATAATAGGGCTCTAACTGTAAAATTATGTTGTGAAATATTTGTGGTTAAACTTTTGAATACAAAAAAGGACGCAGTTGTCACAAAGTACTGTAATTGTTCAGAAGTCAAAAAATACCTGCATTCACTGAAGAAATAATGGAAAGAAGTTTGATCTATTCCAATAAATACAAAGAAAATGGTTATCGCCAATTCACATAAGACCATTCGACTTCTAGTCCTCGGACAGGCCAATGAAATTAATCATCTGTTCAAGAAAGAATTTATATATTCGAAAATGTTTGATCAATTTCACCAGAAGGAAAAATAGAGCTTACTTCAGGTACACGACAAGCACACAACAAATTTCTATCAGTTTATCTCTCAGTGCCTGACAGTTGTAGTGGTTGGAAACTTGGTTAGAGTTTTTAGACTAAAATGAATGGTGAAATGTCTTTGTTTTACTTACATGTGCTTTCCTTGCGCATCCAATGGACCCTTCAGATGCTTCATGACCCTACACTCCTTCAAGCAATACGGCTTCACATTGGCCATCTCCAGGCAGACCCTCCTCAGGTCCTCGTCAGCAAAGTGCGGGGGAACATTGTGTATGGTGAGTCGGTATCTGGATATGAATCTGTTCAGGTTCCTGAGCATCTGTGACTTGTTCTGCTCCAGAGATAATCGCTTGCCCATATCAGAGGCTGATACGCCGATGGCTGCTTTGCTGTTTGCCAGGATTACTGAAATACAAAACATTAAATTAGGAATCACAATATATATATATATATATGTTGTGATTATATATACATATATATATTATATTAATTTTTTTTTCAAAAGTAAAAAATCGAAGAACACACCAAAACGTGACTAACCTTTCCAGTTGTCAAAAACAAACCACTAATCCAAAATGGCTGATAATGCTAACATATGATAAACATATGTGTACCAACATAACAACAACAAATAATCGATAATCGAATGTACACAGCCCGTGAAAATTCAAAATTCACCTTTTTTCTTGAACAGGCCTTGTAAATGTACTAAGGGGCCTAGCACAGCTAAATTGATAATTAAGCAGAATCGATACGACAAAGTAAGTTGTCCAAGTTCGATTATTGATTTCACTAGTAAGCCCACCTTTTCTTAACATATGGCAACACTGACACATTTTTTCTCTGATGAAGATGATGATTGTATTTTTTTTTTATTTTGAAATGTCAAATTCAAAGGAGTTTGTTTTACAAAACTGATTTTATTGATGATTTTAGGCATTTGCTGATTGTTTTTTTTTAGAAAAGGTCGCTATTCAATTCGAGTGGTAAGGCGCTCGACTACGAATCCAAAGGTCGCGGGTTCAAACCCGGCGTGCGCCAATAACTTTTATTTGGTTAATATGTGTCATAACACATTTAATTCATATAAAAATAATAAAATGTATATTTGCGGGCACGTTCCAGAGTGGTAGATACTCTAAGTATCGCCCTGGTGAAAGACCACCATTTAGAATTGAAACGTTGCTTGAAATGGCTTTAGCCGTGTTTGGTGACCAGATCTGAATAACCAGGTATTTCCCAACCTTCCTCTTCCCAATCTCCTTCCCCTCCCAGTACTTTCAGCCTCACAGCATACCCTATTTTGGGGATGCCATAGTCTCACTGGCTCTAGACGGTTGAGAGCAGTTGAGACTCTTGTGCGGTATTCATATTAAAAAAAATATATAAAAAAAATCGATATTCATGACATCATTAATAACGGTTTTTTAAAAGGGTTTTTGAAGAATGAAGGACCGGGAGTCTTTCTGTGAATAATACAGCACCAAGTAAGTTAATAAAAATAAATAAAATAATGCGCACCTCCTTCTTTGATGAGGTATAAACTTCTTGAGTCCTTGGGCTGTTTCTTGGTCTTGCTGTTTTTCCCCTTGATACGGTCTCGGAACATGGCAGGAAGGACTTCCAAGAGCTGGCTGTCCAGGGTCAGTTTCTCCGGACCAGAGCTCAGGAATATATCAGCGTCTTCCTTGTTCTGAACATCCAAAAAAATATGTTTAATTGTCAGATAAAATTTCTACAAAAAAATTACATTACTTACAAATACATAATGTCTATGATACATATTTTTAAATGCATATAAGATGGAATGGGAAAGTTTGGGAAAAATAATTAGAAATAGAGTATTCAGATCTAGCCTCTAGACCCAGTTATCCAAGTTATTTCAAGCAACTTCTTCACTATAAATTGGGGAAAAAAAAAACCGGTGTACATACATATTTTTTTTAACTGCTTCTTTCTACGCACAACTTTATTATTGGTTGTATCAATCAAGCCTACCAAGTTCTGACATAAGCAAGTTTCTCTTCGATCAGCATCTTCAACGGCCATAGGTAGACTCACTACACCTAAACGCAATCCCAACACCAATTTCAAAGACCGAACTTTTGCCGTAGCAGGCCCCACAGCTTGGAATAACCTCCCTTCACATCTGCGAAAGATTGACAGCTCAACTGAGTTCAGAGCAAAACTAAAGACACACCTTTTTAAATTATCACACCCACAATAACGTCAATTTGCTTTACAGAGTTTTGGTCACTCAGTCCGAGTGCTATACATATTTATATATACATATATATAGTTTACTATTACTTACTTAATTTTTTTTTCTACCCTAGGTCCGACAGCACGGGCAACCACCATTATATATATGTGTGTTAATGTAAATATGTTAGTTGTAAGTCACTAGTTATTAGTTAATAATAAGTCTAAGTTTTAATATTATGTTAATTATGCTGTAAAGCGCCCTTGAGGTGATATTTCTGTCACGAAAACGGCGCTATGTAAATCAGCCAATTATTATTATTATTAATGGCTTCTTCAAGGTAGAAATTTAATATGTTTAAAGTAAAAAGTTAAGTTTACAGTTATGTCCAAAATCAGTTGGCTTCAACTAATAATAATTACCTATGCATCACAAACACAAAATAAAGAACATCCAGATAAGTTTGAATGAAGAGGGAGGAAAATGGTACAGCAGTAAAAGAAATAAACAATAGTGAAACTTGGTTGGAATAAATAATTGGTGCCGGAAAAGGCCCACTAGATAAAAGTGTAATAAGTAAATAAAAAGTTATATGTTGTACCTGGAATCTGACAAAAGCTGTGCCCTTGGAATGTTCAGTCAGCCTGTCCACACACACGAGGGAGTAGTTGACCTCTCCAAACTGTTGAACATACTCTTTTAATTCTTCGTTCCCGACACTGAAGGGAACATTCTTCAGGAAAATGGTTCTGCCGTCCTCGGCGTCATTTGCAGAAACCCTAAAGAATTATAACCTTATTAATACTGTATTTCCTTGATTACAAAATGTACCATTATCTTCAAATACCAATAATAAAAACTTTATTATAATGAAGACATACAGTGAAAAAGTTAAAATAGAATTTTTATTTTATTGTATTTACTCTACACATGAGGCAATGCGGTTATAATTTCCCTCGGGGCCTATATCATCTTCGGGGATATGTGAGGAGGGTCTTTTTGAGGAAAGTAAGGAATGAATCTGGGTCTTGAGGAGCCCATGTTGTAAGAGGGAGAAAACACAGAGGCCGGCAAATCATTCCAAAGCCGAGCTGTTAAAACACTAGAACGAGTCGTAGAAACCACCCATTCTCATCTAGCAAATGTCACCCGTGTACAATGTGCGTTTGGTGTGTTTTCCGGCTGTGCACTGGTGTCGAAGGGATCAATGACACTAGGTCCTTAGAGTATCTTCCGCTGAAATACCAGTAGAACAAAAACAGCTTTACCAGCCTGTGCTTTAAAGACTGCAACCCTTTTTTTAAGATTGGGGAATCTATCAAACGGACATATATAAATACTTTTAGGTAAGGTTTTTTAATAATATTGACACGCATCCTTGTTCCTCTTTGTTGGGTATGGTGAAACAAAAAATACTTAATTAACTGACCCTGACTTTTCACATCCAGGGATCAACACAACTATTGTATTTTTGGCAGCGATAGTAAGATGCACCCCGAATTAAAAACTAAAATAATTGTTTTTTTTTTTATTGTGAGTTTTATAATCGAGAAAATACGGTAATTTATTGTTTTCAATCTGCCCCTGTGCAGAAAACTGCAAATCAGAATCCGTCCGGCCAGAAACAGTGATAATACATAATAATAATATTTGGACGATTTGTATAGCGCCGTTTTTATGAAAAATCACCTCAACGGCGCTGTACAGATCTTACTTTCTATCGTCTCATATTAATTCCTAGTTTAAATAAGAAAATATACAGGAGCATACTTACCTGGCAGGTCCCATCAGATAGACACAATTATGAACTTAAAATTATGATTATTATTTAATTATTGTTATAATTTTTTTTTTTTTTCCGATTTAGGGCATGGGAGCGAAATTGATTTGCAGTAATGAGTTGCAGAAGAAAGAAGTTAGGGTTCATAAGAAAGGGAAAGTCTTCAAGATCTGGTCACTAAACGATTAATCCATTTTGAGAAACAATTCTATTTTAAATAGTGTTTTTTTCTCAAGGCTGAGAGTATCTTCCACTCTAGAGCAAAGTTTGTAATAGTCAAGAAAAAATAAAGTTAAAAACACAACACTCACTTCAATTTGCTAGGATCGGTTTCTTTGAATTTTGAAGCACGATGTTCACCTTCCTCGTCATCTTCATCTTCCTCATCGTCTTCACCATCTTCATCGTCTTCATCATCTTCATCGTTTTCATCATCTTCATCACCCTCAACATCGCTTTCATCATCTTCATCGCTGCCGTATTTAGCTTCGCCCTCTGGAAGAATCAACATTGAAATTTAAATTCATGAAGAAACAATAATAAAAATATATAATAATGTTTCCTTACTTACTTTAATCAAAATAAACACTTAAACTAAGCGTTTTTTCATCAAATAAGTTCTTACCTTCATCATCATCATCGTCAATATCTGATTCCTCCTTGATGGAAGCATCATCATCATCATCGCTCTCCGCCTTGATGTCAGGCTTATTCAGGTCTTCATCGTCTGATTCCGGCTCTGACTTGACATCATTCTTCAGGTATTCTTCCTCATCCCTCTGCTGCGTGATATGGGACATGTACTTATTCTTGGCTATGGCCCAATCCACGTGGATAGGGCGGCCTAAAATAAAAATTACAATGGTTAACATAACACTCGCAACTGTCCCAACTGCCTGGAGCCAGTAGAACTGTGGCATCCCCATTTTGGGTAGGATAGGGGAGATAGAATGGGTTGTTGGGAAAACCTGTTTTCAAATCTGGTCACATAACTTAAAGACATTTCAAGCCCCTTTTCATTCTGAATGGTGGTCTCTCCACAGAGTGATACTGAGAGTGTATCTTCTCTGGAATATGAGGTAAAATATAGTATTTAAAATTATTAAAATTCTAGAGTATAAACAAGAAACCTCTAGACCTAGAACCAAGTAATTTACCGCACTGCCACGGAAGTCCACAGAGGTTTATCAGTGTATTTTTTTAGAATGCCTGAGGAAGAGCTACTTAAGAAGACCTTCATGTCGAGAACAGAAAGCAAACAAATAATATTTTAAAAATAATTACCTAGGTATGGCTTTGCGTTTGTGTTCAAAATCGCTTTAGTTGCAGACAACACATTTTTAAACTGTACAAAACCACAACCCACAAGATCTCCATTGGGTTTCTTCAATAGGGTTGCTTCCAACACCTCTCCGTAAGGTGTAAAATGTTTCGTCAAGGATTCCGGAGTTGCTTTGAAAGAGATATTACGAATAATCAATCTAGCTTTTTTGATAACTCTGGGATCTTCAGGGTTTTCACCTTCTTCTGGTTGTTTTTGAGTTTGGTTTTTATTATACCTTCCTTTGACTTCTGGCTCTTTTTCTGGGATTTTTTTGTTTTTCATGCCTTTTGTTTCTGAAAGAAATAAATAATATTGATTCTTATCGGAAACATAACAAATATACGTATAATAAATGTGTATATCAATAGGACTATGGCCAGCTTCAATAAAATATGATGGCTAGTATTTTTCATTCAGTGTCATGATATTATTAGGATTACAGTACAAATTTATTTTTTAATTCAAAGAAACAAATAGACAATATGTAAACAAATTAAAGAATAACTATTGAACCATCAGGCAATAAGCCCACTTGAATATTACTGAAAATAAGTATTATACTAGCTTTATTTCTGGACAGAATTGACTCGATTTAAACTCTCTATATATATATAAGTGAATATACACAGAATATACAAACTTTTATGATTATTTTCTTCTTCTGATTTGATGGAAGTGATTTCATCTTCTCCGCCAGATTCACGTTCTGATTTAATTTCTTCCACAGCTTCTTTGGTGCCTCCTTTAGCCTCATATCCCGGGGGCACAAACTGGTGCTTGGGGACCGCCCACTCCACTTGTATCTGTCTACCTGATGAAGGAATTGTTAAGTTATAAGAGTTAACTGGAGTTATTCATTTTATTATGTGAATACCGCATAAGAGTCCCAACTCTCCGGAACCAGTGAGAGTGTGGCATCCCAAATCGGGGTACGTTGTGAGGCAGAAGGGGGGATGGGGAGAGGAAGGAAATGGGGAAGATTGGGAGGTACCTGGCAATTCAGATGATGGTTAATTTGGTTACCAGTCAAACAGATGCTGACACTAAACACAATGATATTTATACATAAAATAATAAACAACATAATAATAATATTTGGATAATTTGTATAGCGCCGTTTTTGTGAAAAATCACCTACAATACTTTTCTGGCACAATTATATACAACAAGGACATGCAATTAATAAAATAAAATAACAAAGCCAATACCCAAAATAGTTTGTAATTCAAAGGAATTAAATACTACAAAGCGCTGCTGGAAAGCTTAAAACTGAAACTCATCACTAAATTCAAGAGAGACTGAAAGAATCAGATAGTTAAACTTGAAGAAAACAAATTATAATGTTATTTTATGTAAGTTTTTAATTAGTCAGTGATAAACTTCAATGTAGTATTAACTAAAATAAATACATTATTGATACCTGTACTGCATTCTGGACTACTAGCCTTCCTCGTCAACTACAGTAATTACATTCTTCTGAACACTATAATTTAAATTACTTATGTTACTACTTTACCTAAAAATGCCTGTGCATTCGTAGTTGCAACAGCTTGCTTGGCATTCTCAAGGTCCTCGTACTGCACAAAGCCACATCCAACCAAATCTCCATTAGGCCTCTTCAGGAGTTTTACTTCAGCGATTTTTCCAAAGGACTCGAAGTGCTTTTTTAGAGTTTCTTCTGTGGTTTTGAAGGATAAGTTTCTTATACACAAACGAGCGTTCACATCAAATGTTTGGGTTCGTTTCTTGGAGAATTTCTTATTGTTTGCTCCCGGTTTCTTTCCTTTGAATTTGAATGACTTTTTTCCACCCTTATTGCCTCCTTTTTCGGGTCTGCCTTTTCCACTGGCACTGAAGTTTTCTGAAAGAGGGGTTAATCATTTAATAGAGTATTATCTAAATATTGTAGAACCCTATGCAAACAATAATATAATAAAAGAAAATACTCACGTTTTCCCATTTTAGGATAACAAGATATATTATAATCAAGTTATATATTTGTATTTATTGTAGATATTTCAACAAATATAACCTACAATACACTCTACAGTCACGTTTCAAAACATGCCAAAAAGACATGGTTATGGCGTTGCCATGTCAAAAAATAGAAACTCCCTAGCATAAGCGTCACAATTTCCCTAGATTTTGGACACTTTGTTTATTGTTAAATGGTTTCGTTTTTAAAACAATATTACGCCAAACACAAAACAACAAAAAATAAGAGAAGCGCAATCAAAGAAACAAAGGACTAAATCATTATAAGGCCTAATGACATTCGACTGTTTTTTTTTAAATCTCCACGTACAATATTTACCGCGCACCCAACATTATTGTACACGGTTGACATTCAATACACGAAAACGGGAGACTTAGATTCATACTTCAAATATGCCATTAGCCTTGAAATAAATCATTTTCCTCGGGGCCTCCTGGGTGGAGTTGATATTTAAAAAAATTATCTAACATATTTGAAGTCTTCCTACTTCCGTCACTATAAGCGGAATACGTTTCCATATCTAGATTGAACTCGTGACGCCCAGGAAGAGAACCCGAGGCTTTGGACCACTACGCTACTAACTGATTCGTTGTATTATTGCTGTCCCTTTTTTGTATTTCATTCTGAATTTAACATACGTGCTCAATTGTGACTAAAGTTATTTAAAAATCTGTGTAAGTCAGGGGTATACTAGTAATTAAAATTTATGCAAAAGCTCTACTCCTGGGCCTCTGCCTGCTCAGACAAGGGGCTATAAAATTGACAGAAAAGTTGAAATTAATTAAAATCTTCGTAACCTTTAATAAACATTTTAAATTAATTTTATTAATATTTCCATCTCCGTACCTTTAAAAACACGTCTAGCCGTTCAAGATAAACATTTGTAAATCAGTAATATAGTAATAAAATAATCTTGTTTAATTAAATGTACAATTTCATGTTTAATAAAAAAAGTAACCATGCATCTCGATTAAATATCTTGTTTTACTTAATCATCCGTATGGGCGCTACATTAATTAAATTTAGGGTACATTTGGAATCCAAAAAATCCTCTTCACAGGAGGAAAAAATTATAAGTTTTTCAACTGTTCAAGATATCAAAAACTAAATATTTATCACTTAGAAAGAAGTTACAGAATGGCAAAACGAATTTATGATGATATTGGTCGGCAGAGACAAAAAATGATAATTATTTTAAAATATATCATGCATTATGTATAGATCTACAGACTTATCTGTGCAGGCAGCCAGAAAAGTAGATGACTATTTTTAAATTTGTTTTAACAATAATATCTACAGTGGCAGCCCCCCCGACCTTCCGACAGATAATATAAAATATTGCTTTAGCATTTTAGTATTTAAATATTCTCTCCCTAGACAATTAAAAATTGAACGCAAAGTTTTAAAGCGATTATTGCAAAACAACTGTTTTAGATTTTGTGAAAATTCTAGCCACTCGTGTACTACCTTGGCAACGGTAGCGCTCAAAATATTCAGCTTTATTTTGAGGCGAATCGAGAGAGCAAAGGAAAATATTAAATAAACGACTTTGCGGCCAAATTATTAAAATGAGAATTCATTCAGTGTTTTAAATATATTTATAGTAGTGAACGAACACGATAGACTGTGCTGTCACTGATCATTTTTATTTATAATGACATCCCTTAATTTGCGAGATCAAAAATTGGAGCAGCAAGTTAGTATCAATCAATTATTCAAACAGAAATTATTACAATTCGAATCGATTTCAGTGACATTGTTAATATTTCATCGTAACCTATTTAAGGCGATGGCGTGTACATTCAACATCTTCAAATATAATTTGTTTCATTCATTATTTATCCTAAATACCAACGCGAGTTTCAAGGGTTGTTTTTTTTTCACAGAGGCAACTGATGGAACAGAAAATGAGACAGAAAAGGCAAAATGTAGGAATGGTTCAAGCTAATGATATTCGCATATCATCTGCCAAACACAGACCTGCATCAGGTACAAGAAGTAGAGAGTTACATGGTAAATTACATTATTATTTTGTTTGTTTTCTGTTTTGCATTGTAATGTTGACATCGTCAGGAAAAAAATAACAAAGTAACTATACATCTCAACCATACTTATCAAGGTCTAGTAGTTTGATATAATGTGTCATTAAAATGTAAATATATTTATAATTTTTATAATGTCTTAATGAGTCATGTTTACAACCTTGATCTGCAGTTCAAATGACTCTGTGATAAGATGATTCAATTTAAAAACTGTGGTTTCTTAAAATAATACCACAATGTCATACCTTTAATATAAAATGATCTTAGATAATAAAACTCAGCTTTTGGTCGAATCATACTTGTTTTCAATAGAAAAACATTACTCGTATTGATTGAAAATAATATTTATCCCACCGCAACTAGATTGATTCTGATCTGATCCGGTTTTCTTTAATAAATATTCATAAAATTAGAATATACAGCATTCTCGTACATATTATTACTAGTCATTTACTTCATATAATTAAATACTATAATTTGGCATTCCTTATTTCTTAGAAAAATATTGCAATAATTATTTGTTTAATAGTTTTTTCTGGTTTTATTTTCCATTTATCATTTTATGAGTTTTTTTTAATGTACAATAAATTCTTTTACAATCTGATTTAAAGATTTATAAGTGTTGACTGAAAATATCCACAAGTAAATAATATTTTTCTTAACATAAAGTGATTACTAGACATCAATTTATATGCATATTTTCCTTTTTGGTCAATAATACATGTTTTAGTATTTTTTTCATCATTAACCTTTAGAATGCCGGATTCTCGTAAGGTACAACTTTCGTCGTGTGCCGGGCATAAAAGTTGATTTGCACGTTGTGCGATTTCCGACTTGTAATTTCGTAATAACTCATATTTTTGCATATTTTGGCATTTTTTGTGCATATATTCCGATGTCTGGTGATTACTTTACTTTTTTAAACTTTTTTTCCCATGTTCAACTGTAAAACTATGCAGCATATTCAACAATTTTAAAGGTTCTTTCTAAATATTAATTCGTCATAAACTTCCAATCGCGATTATTTATGTGTGATTGTGTCGAAACTGACTGAATTTTCAGAGTAAAAAGTTCTATGAAATTCTTTTTTTTTATTTTATCTAAAAATAAATTGATTGACTGCTATATTATGTTTTTCATACAAAAATGGTGGTGGTTGAATATCCGCCCTCTTAGGGTAGAATCAATGGTTACGACCACTAAACTGATAATCCCTGGTCTATACAACGACCTTCGTGTTCGACCAGTCCTGGACTATGAATCCAGTGATCGCAGGTTCAAATTTCATAATGCGCAAATGAATTAAATTCTATAAGTTATATCAAATTAATTTTTGAAGTTATAACACCAATCACCATAGTCAGGTAGTTCTCAATCATCCTCTTCTCCATCTCTTTCCCTTCCCCACCCTCTTCAGCCTCACAACATTCCCCAATCGGGAATGCCATAGTCCCACTGGCTCCGGAAAGTTGTGATTCTTGAGTGGTATTCATAATTTATTTTTTTTTTGCTGATAACTGATGTTTCCAATTTACATAAGTACGTTCAACTCTTAGGCACCAGACAGGCCAATGTAATTAATTATACGTTCAAGAAAGAATTTCGATATTTGAAAATGTTTGATCAGTTTCACCATGTTTAAGGAAAAATTGAGCTTACTTTTGGCACACATAGACGCTCACAACACACTTCTGTCAGTTTATCTTTTCTATGATTACAACACATTTTAAAACATAAATAGTTTTGAAAAATAATTCAATCTTCACACACTTCTTGTAAAACATGTCTTTAATCTTAAAAACAATTCAATCTTCACACACTTCTTGTAAAACATGTCTTAAATCTTAAAAACAATTCAATCTTCACACACTTCTTGTAAAACATGTCTTTAATCTTAAAAATAATTCAATCTTCACACAGTTCTTGTAAAACACGTCTTTAATCTTGTATTTTTACCGAAGGTTACGATGGGCCTATGCAGTTTATGATGTCACCAGTAAATCCGGACCAGGTTATACCTTTACAAACAAACAGAATATCAACTTATGATGGTGAGTTACCTATTATTATACAGGTGTTGCAGGACTCACCCAAAAAACTTTAAGTAGTGATTTCTAAGCTTATTTACAGTAAAAAATTTAGATGGCATTTTATTTTCTGGCGACTTTTTTTCACGTAAAAACAAAACAAAGTCACTAGTGATTGGACACCAAGAGTTGGGCCGGAAAGATGGGTGCTTACTCGACTGAGTGACCAGTGATGACATGTGACAGATTTTTTGTTTGTTGGTTTTTATTGAGAAAAATGTCACCGGAGACTAAAATGCCATCCACATTTTTTACTCCAAATAAGTTCAGGAATCGCTGGTTCAAGCCTGCCGGGTACATCCCCAACACCCTGTACTTGTTAATTTCTGCTTGCCTCCTTACCTGAGAGTACTAGCCCCTATTATTTGCTCATAAATAGTCAAATACTAATTCTGTTATCACGGTGCAGGTCACTGAAGCGTAGTAATTCAACATTTTGTATGGATAAAAGATCAATTTTTTAAAGGTTAATTTCAAAACATAATTTGTAATATGTAAAGACAGTTTTCTGTCCCAAATTCATTGATTAAATTACAATTTATAACTCCATTATTGCTCCACATTTTTATTACTGTTCAACGATTATTTTCTTGTGTAACGACAGAGAACAAAACAAGCTTCAAATTCACCAAAATAGAGCAATGAGAATTATACTTAGGCGAAATAAATACTCAAAAGTAACTAAAATGTCAGAGGAACTAAATTGGCTAACAGTGAAACAGACGCTAACATTAATCATAAAATGAAGAACAACTTCTTACCAAAATATTTTTCTGACAAATTTATTTAAAATAATATAAGAATAAAACCAATACACAAAATAGCTTACTTTATAAAGGGATGAAATGTTATAATGCTCTACCGGAAACCATAAAAACTATGCTAATTAATTAAATTTAAAATAGCGTGTAAGAAACATTTAAAATACATTAGTAATATCAAGTAGTACATAAGTTTTTTTTATTAAGTCAAAAAGAATATTAATTATAATTAGACACTTTGTAAACATTAACGTACAAGTAACTAATATAAAATAAACAAACCTAAATACATGCATACTTCTAGACTTATTTTTGGAGCAGAAATTACTTTCAGTATTATTCTTGCGATAGTCCAGCCTTCTGCCTTTTATCACTTCTCCTATTATTTCTCCCATTACTTCCCACAGTCTTGTGTGAACAATTAAATTTATTACTGAATAAGTATGTATTTCAAATCAGCATCTAACATTTCAAAATCAATCATTAAAAGGACGCTTAGACTTGTAGAGTGGATGAACGAAGCAAGGAGAATATATGTGAAGTGAAGGTAATAAATAGTAGTCGAGGCGCTCCTGGAAGGAATGGCACAATCAGGTGAATCAAATACTCGTGTTGGGTCATGTCAAGAATCAGAATAACGGAAGAGTATGTATGTATGTCAATGAAGCATAAAAATGTGTGTAGTTACTTTGTATTTTTTTTGTGTGATATTGGAAGTAGGATGGACTTACTTGGACGTTTTCAAATAATAATTGTTCACAGTAAAAATAATCTTAAAAATTAGGTACCCACCTAAATATTACTTTCAAATTTAAATAAGTTTTTAGCTTTCAGTGACTAGAAATGTTACAATGTACAAGATAGTCTATAAAATAATATCCAATAAATATTAGATCGCACAAATACCAGCTGTTGGTATATTACCCACTCACCGAGTTAACGCCTCACCCTATACGGCAATTAGCGTCTAATTACCACATTGGCGATTATCTCAGTGGAGCGGGTGTCTGACACTTGAATTCTCCCAACCCAGTAACCATTGCCACTTGATAAAGGAATTAATGATCTATACAAACACATGGGTAATTTCTGAAGAGATAGCGATAACAGCTAGCTACAGCTACCTTTTCCTTTCAATGAAAGTTGAGTGAGGCTTAACTAAATAACTGCCTGTTTAGGCACACACTCCTCGCTTCATTCACACGCTTGAAGTAACAATATATGGAGGGAGAGCTAATTATTTTTACCCAACCTACAAAAACTTGCGATAAATCATTTTCTCCGGGTTTTTACGTCGTACACCATGAGAGAGAAAGAGACAACAAATTTCATAGACCGTTTCTATATACTGTCGCAATGATCGCTCCTGGTTCACCGCGGGACTCCGCCCACATTTTTTATTATGCCACTAAACTTGACACAACTAAACGGTTTTTTAGGTTATATGCTATATTTTTGTTGATAAAAATACTGTGAAAAAGTGGCTATACGAATAAACAAAAACATTATGTCGATATGTGATATGAATGGATGTATAAATACCGTAGCCTTAGTCTTAGCCATGCCCAGGTGCGCCGAATCAGGTTAAAATCATCAAAAACAAGTCAAAAACTGACTTCACTGCCTTGGATAGATACTACTCTATGTACTCTAAGTTCACATCCATGCATAGTGTTCTGTTATTCATAAACATTTATTATTTTATTTATTTAATTAGTTTATCAAAGATGTAGTCCTACAAAGCGGTCACATGATAATATAAGCAGTAAATCTTAATTTTTAAAAAAATATGAATACTTTACAAAAGTCCCAACTGCCCAGAACCAGTGGGACTATGGCATACCCAATTGGAGTATGTTGTGAGTCTGAAGGGAGTGGGGATGCGTTGGAGATGGGGAAGAGGAAGGTTGGGAAGTACAAATAAAAGTACTAATCGAATTTGGTCACTAAACACGGTTTAAGCCATTTCAAGCAACGTTTCAATTCTGAATGATAGTCTTTCACCAGGGGCGATACTGAGAGTATCTACCACTTTAGAACATGCCGCAAAGATACTATAGATTAAATTATATTTATTTGCGCATGCCGGGTTTCAAACTCACAACCCCGGATTCGTAGCCGCTAATCTCAACTACTCGGCCACGGAAGTCGACATCACACGCCAATTGATATATTTAAAAAAACATATATTTAAAAAAATAATTTTGAAATATATTTTTTTATTTTTACGTTGATAAACCTGGCTTTGAATTAATTCAGTTATCCAAAAAGGTTGGCACAATCCTTTCCATTTATTACTATACCATCAACAAAGTATTCAAACGACCCTCATAAAACAAACTGGTCAATTAGCACTCTGGACCAAAACAACACTTAGCTACAATTTAATAGAAAAAAAATGTGTAGGTAAGTCACTGAAGAAATAAACCAAAAGAAGTGTGTTGTGGGCGTACCAGAAGTTAGGTCAATTTTCCCTTACTTTGGGTCAAATATAAAAATTATTTCTTAAACAGATAATCAATTTCTTTGACCTGTCTAGGGTCTAGAAGTCGAAAGGTCTTAATAAATAAGATTAAGAAAGGAACACTTAGGTGGTTTGAACATGTAGAGCAGATGAATGAAGAAAGGAGAATATAAAATGTGAATGGTAGAAGAAGTCGGGGATGCCCGAGGAAGACATGGCACGATCAAGTGAATCAAATATTGGATGCTTTTCGGGCTGTCCTGGTAGTGCAGAGCCTCAGAGATGCTAATAAGAAGACGTATCGCCAACTACAGAGTAAGAATAGGCGCGAGTGAAAACACTCTCGTGATGGCAGCACTGAACTTTTTGCAGGGCCCCGTTTATAAACAACGGAGCCAACTCATGATGTCTTGAAACAAAGCTTAATTTTACTATTTTTATTAACTAACTAACCATCATGCCGTTTCTCCGCAGGGGTAAGCAGAGAGGACGGACTGCCATATAACTCTGTCTTGGCACACACTCCTTGCTTCATTCACATTCATACATCGTCTCATAAATAATCTTTTGTTATTCTGTCTCTTTGCATTATCCGATTCAAGTATTTGATTAACTTGATCGTACCATCTCTTCCTCGGGCGTCCACGACTTCTTCTTCCATTCGCTTTCGCATCCTATATTCTTTTCACACTCCTTTCTTCGTTCATTCGCTCTACATGCCCAAACCATCTAAGAATCCCTTTCTTGATTCTATTCATTACGCTCACATCAGCCTTGCATTCTTTCCGAAAATCCACATTTTTAAAACGGTCATACACAGTTTTACCGCACATGCATTATTATTTATTATTATTATTGATTATTGATTATTATTATTCAATTCTATATAAATTTAAAAAAAAACTAGTCATAATAACAGAGGAGTAAGTGTGAATGTGAATGAAGCAAGGCTTTATCTCTCTACGGCGTGATGGTTAGTTGGTGACCTTAGTATTAATTTTAATCGGTATAGATTACACTTATAGGGATTTTCTGTTCAGTGTCAGTGGCAGAATTCATGACTTGTCACTTAATTTTTAATTTCTCCACCAAATATATTAATACCCCAACGCTGTACGATGTTATTTCAAATTTAGTCAGTCTTTATCCCATCGTACTTTACCGACCTCCACACGGATAGTTGTGTTTCTTAAACATAAAACTGTTGAATATTTCACGTGTGATTTTAATTAAATAAATTGTGGACGAAATGTCAACATTGGGAATGTGTTGTGTTTTTTGAATTTAGTTTTAGATGAACAAAGTAAAAATCGGATACTAAGTAGGTTGTACGTTATGTATTATGTAAGTTTGGTAAGAACCTTGGCAGATTGATAAACGCCTTGACTCTATCACCAGAGGTTACGGGTTCAAAACTCTGCAAAATGCTTTTTTTTTTCTTTTTTACTTGAAATACGAGGCCCGTTCAAAAGAAAAGGTGAATTTTGAATTTTCGCGGGCTGTGTACATTCGATTATCGTTTTTTTTGTTTTTGTTATGTTGGTACACATATGTTTATCATATGTTAGCATTATCAGCCATTTTGGATTAGTGGTTTGTTTTTGACAACTGGAAAGGTTAGTCACGTTTTTGTGTGTTCTTCGATTTTTTACTTTTGAAAAAAATGGATCAAAGAATGTGTATTAAATTTTGCGTTAAAAATGGAATACAGTGCTCCAACGCACTTAAAATGTTGACTGTGGCATTCGGCGAGTCTACTTTGTCTCAAAAAAGTGTTTAGAAGTGGTACAAGCGCTTTACAGAAGGCCGAGAAGATGTTAATGACGATGAGCGTCCTGGAGTTGTGGAAAAACAAATCATGGATTTTATTCTTTGATCCATTTTTTTCAAAAGTAAAAAATCGAAGAACACACAAAAACGTGACTAACCTTTCCAGTTGTCAAAAACAAATAACTAATCCAAAATGGCTGATAATGCTAACATATGATAAACATATGTGTACCAACATAACAAACAAAAAAAATCGTTAGTCGAATGTACACAGCCCGCGAAAATTAAAAATTCACCTTTTCTTTTGAACAGGCCATGTACATCTACACTTCATTCCAGAGTGTACAAAATCTCAATGTTTTAAATCAAAACACTGCTTAAAATCGCTCCAACTTAGCTTAGTGTCTAGATCTGACTAGCCGGGTTCTTTACAACCTTTCGCTACCCCCTAAACTTTATTCCACCTCACCATATTCTCCAATTCGAGGTGCCATATAGCATTGGCCCGAAAAAATTAAGGTTTGAATCAAATCCGAAAGTAGTCCGCCCGCATTCACAATTAGAGGTATAGATAGAATATAGATTGGATGTAAACGGCAGAGATACTGCAGTCAGTAGAGGTGTTTTATATTTCTATTTTTGAAACTGCTAATTTGTGTTTTTCCACTTCACTTTTTGTAAAATAAAAATTTCTGACTATTATCAATGATGTCAACATTTTAAATCTGACCTACTGACTTCCTTAGTATAGTAGGGCAATCCGATATTAATATGTACATAGATGTTAATGTTTTGTTCATATTTGTGATTATTCATATTATAAAATTGAACAATTATTGAAAATGTCTTCATTAGAAAAGCGCAGGAAAGACTTTGATTTAATTTTCATTTACAAAATTATTAATTGTTTTATTGACTCACCTTCTCTGTTGCAACTTATCCAGTTCAACATTCCTCGCCGTAGACTCTGAAACAATGAATTGCCATTCCTTATTCATCACAATACTAATTATGGGTATAATTCTCCAATGTCCAGAATGTCAAGACTCGTTAACTCAAGCCATGGTCTTGAAATTTTTGGTAGCAGTCTAAATGATTTTTGTCATTCTTTACGGATCTACCAAAACTTTGACTAGACCATGGCTTGAATGCTCTCTCTTATGTTTATTTTGCCTTATTTTTGTCATTGTTTCATTTATTTTTATGTATATGCTATTCCTTCTCTGTTGCTCTTTTTTCCAATTTCGTGTTTTATATGTATTTTTTGTAATTGGACTTTAGTCCGTTGATTTATAAATAAATATTTCGTTATTAGTCTGACATACCTGTAGATCTTACGCAGTCTAAGGGTTCGGGGTTAGTGACTTTTGACTCACACCTGAGATAATCTCGAGGTGTGGTTCATTATCACATTTTTTTTTCTTCGTTTATA
Source organism: Drusus annulatus (assembly GCA_022651775.1). Lineage (NCBI taxonomy): Eukaryota > Metazoa > Arthropoda > Insecta > Trichoptera > Limnephilidae > Drusus > Drusus annulatus. The sequence goes on from JAGWCC010000338.1 coordinate 444,592, forward strand.
CTCTAGTGTCTATTATCATTTTTAAAAATTTCATTTGTGTCCAGACCTAGGCAACCAAATAGAGGTGATGAGCGTGGAGGAACGTTTGGGGCGCATGGGGCTGGGGGCCGGGGGCCACTCGCCAGCGCTCCACGAGGAGCAGGAAGACGAGGAGAGCCGGCCTGTGGCGCAGGGCGGGGGCGTGTTGCAGAGCGTGAGCGCCGAGGAGGTGCACAGCGCTCCTGTGGCTCCTAACCCGCCCAGCAGGGCCTTCCAGCACTCCAACACTGTGGAGGTAAGGTTACTGTAATGTCTTTTCCTGTCAATTTTTGTTTTTGATGCCTCATAAAAGTTCTAACTGTCCAGAGCCAGTGGGACTATGGTATGTTGTGAGGCTGACGGAGTGGGCAGGGAAAGGGTCTGGAGCCAGCGGGACTATGGCATCCCCGATTGAGTATTTTGTTAGGCTGAAGGTAGCGGGGAGGGGAAGATGAAGGTAGGGAAGTACCTGACTATTCAAATCTGGTCACCAAACATGGCCAAAACCATTTCAAGCAACGTTTAGATTCTGAATGGTATTCTTTCCCCAGGGCGATACTGAGAGAATCTGCCACTCTAAAATATGCCGTAAATGTACTATATATTATTTTATATCAATAAATGTGTTATGACATATTAATTAAATAAAATTTATTTGTGCACGTCGGGTTTGAACCCACGACCTCTGAGTTTCGAGGTGATTTTAAATAAACAAACAAATAGTTATCTATACAGGAATGTGTGTGAAAGCTATGAACAAAATACGTTATCACATACTCCGATGAGGAAGTCGACGACTATTTTATAATCAAAGTCACGGACGAGGGTGTCCCGTACAGTCTGTGTTTAATCTTTCTCATGAGCCACACATTATAAGCATAGTCTAAGTGCCCCCATAGGTCAGCCCCTTGGAGCAAGAATACATATGGAGAGAGAGCTAAACATTTTTACCCAACCTATATAAATTTACGATAAATCACTTTCTCCGGGTTTTTACTTCGTAAACCGTGAGAGAGAAAGAGACTGGACAAGTTGTCACATAATATCGCACCACTTTTAGGTATGTAAGCATGTTTTCCGTCTCTGGCGATTCTGTTTACTACATTTTGTTATGCGACATAGCTCAACGGTTTTTAGGTTATATCTTATATTTTTGTTGAAAACAATACTGTGAAAAAGTGGTTATACAAATAAACAAAACTTTATGTCGATATGTGCTATGAATGGACGTATAAATACCCTTAGCCCTAACCACACCCGAGTCAGGAAAATATCAACAATCCTGACTACACAAGCTATCCTTCCTGGTATATTATTGCTCTGAGGCCAGCCCTCTGAGGCTAAAAAGGTTAACGTAAATAAAAGGCAGTCGGGTAAATGAATAATTTAGATAAAAGTGCTGTCGAAGCTAATGATTTAATTACCAGGATGTTTGGTGGGTGCAGCCTTGGTAACAAACCAATTATTAATATGCAGAGAGTATTTTTAGATTATTGATTGAGATATTGTTAACACACGCTCCTTTCGCTTATATTTTAATAAAGAAGTTACTTTAATAATAGGTATAATATTATTATTTGCGCCTTGCAAGATACATTAGTTATGCCTCTGATGCAAGGCTGCCATTCAATATTGTGCCATTATTCTTGTGGTTTTTGTAATAATTTTAACGTGTTGCATTTTACCCACACTGCCAATTCTCTTATATTAAAAACTTGAATGGGTTTTGTAGACCTACTGAAATTAACTTTTTTAAATTTTTTATGTAAATACCGCACAAGAGTCTCAACTGCTCCCAACCGTCTAGAGCCAGTGAAACTAAGGCATCCCCAAAAGGGGTATGTTGTGAGGCTAAAGGTAGTGGGGAGGGAAAGGAGATGAGTAAAGGGAAGGTTGGGAAGTACCTGGCTATTCAGATCTGGTCACCAAACATGACTAAAGCCATTTCAAGCAACGTTTCAATTCTGAATGGTGGTCTTTCACCAGGGCGATACTAAGAGTATCTACCACTCGGGAACGTGCCGCAAATATACTATATTTTATTTTATATCAGTTAAATGTGTTATGATAGATATTAATTGAATAAAATTTATTTGCACACGCCGGGTTCGAACCCGCTACCTCTGGATTCGTAGTCGAGCGTCTTACCACTCGACCATGCAGGCCGTCAAGTTACTTGTTTACGTTTTATTTATTTCCTATTAATCTACTAATTTTACTACCCAGCTTCGTCAAAGATTCCAATACTTTTTTTTACTATGAAGATTTGGAAAAAGTGTAAGAAAATATATATAATATATGGCATCTTGGTTTATTTTCAACAGCTTAATGGATATTTCAAAGCTCCGTAACTCATGATGGAAATGTTGCGAGCTGAACATATTTCCATTAACCTAGAAATTTGAACAAATTGTGATCAACTGGTAAGCATGTCAACATGACCGTTAATCGCTGATTGTCGATTCGATAGTCATCAAATGTGACGAGTGTTGGAAACAACCCATCCTTAGTGTTTTTGGAAACTTTCTATAAAATTATAAAAACTTTATATAAAATTATATTAAAAAAACTATATAAAATTGTCTGTCGATTTCCAGGGGCCCACGGAGACGGAGGGTGTGGTGGAGGGCACAGTGGAGCGCTTTGTCATGATGCCCGCTCTCCAGGGGGCCCTCTACAAGTGCCGGATAACGCGCGACAGGAAGGGCATGGACCGGGGAATGTACCCCACGTACTTCCTCCACCTGGAGAGGGACTACGCCAAGAAAGTTTTCCTGCTGGCGGGTAATCACATTGAATTGTCTGACCGCCTCTCCAGGGTTGGTGGCTATGGCGGCACCACCGACAGATTAGTATTTGATTCACTCGATTGCCCCGTGTCTTCCTCGGGCGTTCCCGACTTCTTCACCATTCACTTTTGTGTCATATAATTCTCTTTATAATCCTTTTTTCTTTCATCCGCTCTACATGTCCAAACCATCTAAGCTTCCTGTTTTTTAGGATATGGCTAAGCTTACTCTATATCGATTTCGCTGGTCTGGTTTTCTTTACCTTGTTTTAGAACTTGATCTAAAAACAATTATGATTTATATTTCCAGGCCGGAAAAGAAAGAAATCCGCAACGTCAAACTACCTGATGTCCACCGACCCCACCGACCTGACCCGCAATGCCGAGAGCTACACGGGCAAGCTGCGCTCCAACTTGCTGGGCACCGCCTTCACAGTCTACGACAACGGCAAGGCCTTCCGCAAGGGAGGGGACCAGGTCAACTGCCGGCAGGAACTGGCCGCCGTCGTCTATGTTAGTAAATATATCATTCTTTTCATTGCTGAAGATCGTGAACCCCACCCAATTGTCTCGATGAACTGGGCTCCTCCACCCCTAATGGTCCTGTGCTTCGTGGAGAGCCGCGGACCTTCGGAACGCCTGTGATATTTGATCAGTCCAACGCATCCGGGATCTTCCTCCACTTCTCCCGCTTTCCACTTTACCAGTGACCATAAGCTTCTTCAGGATCTAATTCTCAGTTTGTCAAGCAAATTGTCTAAAGTTTCTTAGAATATGTTGTAGGCAGACAGTTGTTAGCAAATTTTGGATACCTAGCTCTTACAGAATGTATAGATTAGTGCGCCTAGCTGTGCATGGAATCTTACGGAATCCGATAGAATGAAATTCTATATATTAATGTTGGTATTAAATTACGTGGTAAAGTAAGTTGGAATTCCATCCTAACAATGGTTAGACTGTGAAATGCAAAGGCAGATGGAGGAGGATTGTAACAGGCATGAACACAAACAACAATAGTTGTAGAATAGTAGGGTTAAAGAAGAAAGGTGTGGGTAGGACTCTAGGCTAGCAGTGGGACAAATGCAATAACGTATAGTGAGTACTGATTTACTCCATTTTCATAGTATTAGTAATAAAAGTCTACGACTTGTTGACTATCCTAAAACTCGAAAATCTTCGGTAGAATAGTCAAAACTTGTAAATACAGTATGTAATGCTTTCTGTTCTAATAAATAAATGTTAGGTTAGCTTCTTCTAAGTCCAAAATTATTTTTAAATTCAATGTTGATTTTTGAAGTAGTAAACAACACCTGTTGAATCAATCCAGTATTGTTGTCACGATTACAAACAAATCTGTGAACAATGAGAAAACAAACATGTTTGTAAGGGTAGAAATGTTTTGAATGAGCATAATTGAGATTGTCGGCGTGAAAGTGATCTAAACCGAAAAACTGTAGACTTATTAAATTTTTTTTAAATTTATTATTATTTATTTTTTTATATGAATACCGCACAAGAGTCTCAACTGCTCCCAACCGTCTAGAGCCAGTGAGGCATCCCCAAATAGGGTATGTTGTGAGGCTGAAGGTAGTGGGGAGGGAAAGGAGATCGGGAAGAGGCAGGTTGGGAAGTACCTGACTGTTCAGATCTGGTCACCAAACACGGCTAAAGCCATTTCAAGCAACGTTTCGATTCTGAATGGTGGTCTTTCACCAGGGCGATACTTAGAGTATCTACCACTCTGGATGTATACATTCAAATGAATTTTTGGAAATCCCAGTGAAATATTGAGTATTCATTGATTACTTATCCACTTCTGTTGTTGAAATATCAACAGAAGCATCCCTTACAATTGCTTACTCCATTTAGGTGTTTTTGTGGAAACATCTGAGATGCATTCATTCCAATGGAATGCTAATGAATATGTATTATACCAGGACACCAACGTGCTAGGCTTCAAAGGGCCCCGCAAGATGACAGTCCTGCTGCCAGGTATGACCCTGGAGAGGCAGCGGGTCACTATCAGCCCCAGCGACGACTCGGAGTCGCTCCTCGAGCGCTGGAAGACCAAGAACACCGACGACCTCATAGAGCTGCACAACAAGACCCCCGTGTGGAATGATGACACCCAGTCCTATGTCCTTAACTTCCATGGAAGGTAACAACAAATACTGTAATATTTGATTACTTCTTTTCTTATATGGGAGAAATTTCTTGTTGTACAAAATATATATTTATTTTTAAAGAAAGACAAACATTCCCGGGTTACGAATAACCTGACAATATTTGAAAAACTCCTACTGCCATCACAAGAAGCGGAAGATGTTGCTTGTGCAATGATGGAGGACTTAGCCAGCAGAGGAATTGTCAATATCTAGACTGTTCATTTTAATATCCAAGATCAGCATAATCGCACAACCCATTCCCATAGCTGGATAATATTAACACCATCATCTTCATCCCCTTGTTCTATTCGGGTCGAGAACCCATCGTTTCGACAAGGTGCCTCCAGGTGTTCCTGTCCTGGACTTCTTCAGCGACCTCCGTCCATTGCAGGCCCAGCCTCTCCTCGCACAGCCTCTGTGATGGTCAATTGGCAATTTTCCCTCTGGGATTGCCGCCAGTATTTTCGGAAGTCAGGTTTTCTGGCATTACGATAACATGTCCAAGCAACCTCATCTGCAACTTTTCTATGAAGAGTAGCGGGGTTTTGATGCTAAGCACGTCTCAGATTGTTGAGCTTCTCACTCAATCCCATTTTGTGGCTCCTGCTACTCATCTCAAAAATCTTATTTCGTCAGCTTGGATCTTGGAACATACTCTCTCGTTCATCATCATTTGGTGACCTAATAGTGAATATTTATGTGCCAGTTAAGTAGACAACTTACTAGTTACTTACATACAACAAGCGTATGATAAGTACAAGTTTTATACGTACGGAGTGCTTATATCTAAGCGTAGGAAATGTGGTGAAAGACAACATTAATAAAATGAACAATAAATAAACTTGCAAAGGTGTCTTTAAAAACACTTCTATTTTCAGGGTGACGCAAGCCAGTGTTAAGAACTTCCAAATCGTGCACGACTCTGATTCTGACTATGTGGTAATGCAGTTTGGCAGAATATCCGAAGACGTTTTCACAATGGACTACAGATATCCGCTGTGCCCTCTGCAAGCCTTCGCCATAGCCCTAAGTAGTTTCGATGGCAAGCTGGCCTGCGAATAATCAACCACCATAAATCATATAAACGGAAAAAGAATAAATTGTTGCGATGGCAAAAGCTGTCGAGGCGAATCAAATCAACCACCATAAATGAAGAGGTGAATGGTGGGTTAAAAAAGTTGTGGTTTCCGTACATAATAACCATTTATAATATTGAATGTTTGAACATTGAATGTTTTCTAGAACATGGATAGTGAATCTGTCAGTGTTACATCAATGACTTGGTCATTTATTTAAATTTCTGTGATTTGTTCCTAAACAATCTACATTCAATCTACATTCAACATATTACATTCCATTTATTACTTTATATCCCTTTGGATGTGTTAACCAAAAAAGTTGTCCTATAACCCATCATCCCTTGTGGAACACTAATACAACAAAACAATATTTACATATTTAAGCGAGGCTATACGATAATAAATGAAGAGGTGAATGGTGGAAATCCAGTATTTTGCAAAAAATGAAGAAAAAAAAAAAAAATTGTTAATTGAATCATACAGTTTCCAATCTGTGGTTTATAATAACCATTTAGAACCACTGACTGTTGTCACATTGAATGTTTCTAGTAATTTCATGGATAAAAATGTGAATCTGTTTTCGAAATAACAAACATGGTCATCTTTTATTTAAAATCTGTGTTTGCTTAAATAAATTCTTTTACAATTTCTTGTATTGTTCCTAAACAATCTTTTGATTCAACATATTACATCCCATTTATTACTTTCATCCCTTTGGATTGTTATTACAAAAAATGTTGTCCTATAACCCATCATCCCTTGTAACAACACTAATTACAAAAACAATATTAAAATATCCTACTACTTGAATTGCATTGAATTATGCCATTTATTGAAGAAATGGGCTATTGAAAAATATTTATTTTAAACAGTCGATGAAAGAAAGGAAAGTTCATCGGCAATTACTTAAAAGTTCATATGATGAAACACCCATTTCGGGTCTCCGGATTTACGGAACTGTCGGAAAGTAAATAAGCAGATTTATTAATAACAATTTGATCTAATTTAATTAATCTATTTGTATTATGAGCCATGTGTAAACAATGGTAGAATAATTTTATAGGTTTGTAAAACTATTATTATCGAGTTCTTTTCACCATTCACAGGACAATACCTTTTTAATGAGGACGATTGATGTGTTTAATCGTAAAACTAGACCATATAATTAAATTGTAATGTTGATGTTCCATGTATTGATGCGTAATGTTTAATAATTTTTATGAAAATGAATAATTATTGACTGGGAAATTAAGAATTTAACTTCTTTTTTTAGTTGAATTGAAAAATAGGATTAATTGCAATAAGATTAAAAATAAAATGAACATTATTGTAACAAAAATATCTTGTATTTTGTTATATGATTGATTTAAAAATTTTATAATCGCTTTTTCATAATTTCATAAATTATATATCATTGTAACTTTTTGCAATGCAGATGAAACCCATCAAATTTTCAGTACAGTAGAATCCTGATAATTCTAAAAAACACGTAATTCGAAATTTTTGCCGAAAAAATGTCTCCTGAAAAAATTTACACAAAAACTATTTATAATTCGAAATTTATTTTGGTCTGCGTCGAAATTTCGTCCTTGTTATCCAAAAATATTTAATTAAAGCTAAAATATAACATATAAAATTCCTGAATCTGTATCTGAGAGGCCATGGAGGTAAAACGCTGCAAAATTTCAATTTACACGGGTATATGTACACGAGTGGTACTAATTTGTATTATTATTGAATAAATCTAACCTGAGAGACTCATAATCGTCCATGAAATTTCGGTTAGTGAATACGTCATATTACGAATTTATATTATAAGTCTGAATTTGATAGAAATTTCGATTTACACAGGAGCACGTCATACTATTATAAATTTACTTCTAATACTTGAATTTAACTAGCCGGCCGCGCTGGTAATCGTCTGAAATTTTCCACGGGAATACTTCGTATTATTACGAATTTACTTTGAATACCTGAATTTGATGGCCGACCACACGGGTAACTCAATTTTCAGTTTTTTATTTTATTTTTTAAATAGTTCAATTGAATTAAATGTAATATTATTATTATTGAGTTCTGCTATTTTAAGTTATTTGTTTTTAGTGACAGCTGTTTCGGTGTTTAAGGCCATTATCAAACTGTAGAACTCAATTATAATAATATTAAATTTAATTCAATTGAATTATATAAAAAAAAGGAGTTCTACAAATTGAACACAAAAACTATAACTCAATTTACAGCATTTTTACCAAAATGTTATACATCGTAGGAATTCGTTAATACGAAATTTGGTTTTTGAAGTCCGATGGATTTAGAATTAGCGGGGTTCTACTGTACATAATAAAAACAATGTTTTGCAAAGTGTATTATTATGTTCTTTCTGAATTTATTTATATATGGCATTGATATACATCTTTTCAAACTGATGAAACACATTAATGTATATAAAATAAATCTCTCAAGGATATATTTTGTGTGCCTTCAAAATAGGATTTATTTGCATATCAAATACCAGTAGTTGTGTTCTGCATAATTTTCACAATGTTTTTCCACTGTGTATTTTCAACAATATGTACTGCACACTCATTAGAGACACAAACATAAGCCACAAAAACATGCTCAATGTGAATTTATATATAAAACTTACATAAGAAAATATAATGATGTAATTTGTGTAGATTTTTTTAAATTAGTGAATTAACTGTCTAGATTTGTGGTACTAAATTGAAATTTCTAATAGCCTCTCTGTAATCAGTATGTAGTCATTTCACATAAAAGCAATATCAAAATTACACAAGTTCTTAAAAAAAAAACACCACACATGGATGTGTTCCTTGGCAACACTGTTGTCACATAAACATCATATTTTATTGCATACATATTATATACATCATGTTTCCATAAACATAAAACCACGCAGTATAATTCCCACACAGAGCCAACACTTAAACATGTATAATTTACCTTTGACATAATAATATAATCTGAAATAAAATTGAACAAGTGAGTCCTCTATACTAAACAATTTAATGAAGTTGGATCCACTATTTTATTGTTTGGAAATATTTTGTTAGCCTTTTTGTATTTATTCTTTTACAATAGTTAAAACATAGATATTTATCTCATCAAAAACACTTCTACCTTTTATAAGTTAATTTGCAATTGTGTGTGTAAAATAATAAATGGATGTCTATTAGATAAACTAAAAATAAATAAATGTGCCTATTTTAAAGTCAAATATTATTATATATTAGTACATAATTATAATAAGAATGTGAGCTCAAAATATGCCCAGTTTATCATTGATAAATTGAATCAGCCATTCTTCATTATTTATCAAAATAGTATGTAAAAGGTACGCAAATTTATTTACACACATATTTACAATTTTATTTGTCAATGTTTCTAACAACTGCTTATAGCTATTTTTGTAAAGCCCGTGTATGTTCATTAAAAATCATTGTCAAATTATTTTTGTGCTGCGGCAAAATCCAACCTCCAACCCTATGCTAAAGGCCATTTTACATAGTTCATATACATATAATACAATGCAGTGAAATGTATACAATATAATATATTATTTTGGAACCCTGGTTATCTAACGTGCGTGAAATGAAAAGGTTTCATAACTAATAGAAGAATATTTAGATGAAGACAGATTTGTATCGGTACAAAATCAAGGTCCAAATCATTCTTAAACAATTCAATTTTATTTTTGAACTCTTGAAATGAAATTTAGCAGCCGATGAAACTGATTTCTTATTTTAAAAATTCATACATTGACCAATGCTTTATAGATTTCACATTGATCCGTCAGCTACACAACAAAGGATATATGTATACATATTTGTTTTCTTTCGCTTATAAATAAGTATGGCTGGATAAATTGCCTAATACCTATACCAATAGTATTTATAAGTTGATTTAGAAATTGTAGTCTCCTAAAATATCTTCCAAGCATTGGTCAACTGTAAACTTTACAGAATTAAATTTATGTATTGATATTAAATTGAACCAATATTCTTATTGTAAAAAATCAGTTCAATAAACTTGGCCATTTTATGTGTAATTATTTGTTTTCCAGTACTTACCTGTTATCTAAGCATTGATCTTGTCGAAAAGAAAGTTAGATAATGCCCGCTACGCTATATATTAGCACTCTGCTAGCTTAAATACAAGTCAAGCATTCTGCCCACTGGGTTTATACTTTGTCTACTACAGAATCTGTATTATTATTTTAATTTTATTGTATTTAGCACAAACATCTAGTCTTTAGTTAGGTATTTTTGTAATTTTTTTGCAAGTGATAATTCAATATCTTCGGGACAGTCTCATTTTTAGTGATTTTAGGTTATGAATTTTAGATTATGACTTAATTATTTCAATGGTAAATTTTAACCTATTATTTTAGCTATGCCTGTCGACCATTATTTTCTTAGTAGTCTTACAATTATTATTAAGAATCATGTATTTTTAATTTTTAAACTGTTCCATTTTTATTTTGCTTTTCTTGTACCCACATTTATATATATATATATGCAATCCTTGGTATTTTAGTCACATTTCTGTTGATGATCCCAAATTATTTAAATGAAATAATTGGGATTTTTTTTTACCAATTACCAAAAGTATTGTGATGGCCATAAGAATTAAAGAAAAAATGCATTGTGATTTGATTTTTTGTAATGTATTTTTTTTATTGTGACGAAATTGGGAATGAACACTAGCCATCTATCCTACTAATGAATTTTATCCCCCAACACCAAAGTATCTTTTCTCATGCATTCCATTAAAAATAAAATGCTACATAACCTCATAAACTATGTATTGTATTTTGTCCCATGCATAATTTTTTTGCCGTCTCATTTAAAATCTGAGGTAAAATGTTCACGAAAAACCTGTGATTTACATACAATTTATTATTATGGTATTGATAATATTTCACCAAACTCCAAGTTTGTTGAAATGTTTAAATCAATTCCTTATTGTGCCTTTTATTTGTTTGAGTGGCTTTATCATCCATATTTACAACAAGAGGGAAGCAAGGTACATTCCTTTTATACACAATTTAATTGTTGACAAAACTGTTGATTAGTTATGAAATAGGATGAAACTCTAAACTGCAAAGGATTAAAATTATTTATTGAAATCATTGTTTTATTTTATAAACCTCAATACCGCATCCTTCCCCCGGATTCGAGAACCTCTAGATGTGCCCCTTCTCCATTTGCGACAACTAAGACATTGGAATAATAAATTTAATATAATACTCTGTTCCACAACAATTTGTCATTGTGTGATGCAATTATTGTCATCCTGATTTTGCGTGAATCTTACAGGACTTAGATGACTAAGAATCGGAAGAATGTTCCAGGTCTTTGAAGGCAGAAATAAATAAAACCTCAAAGATAGTGAATTTTTTTATAGTGATACCGCACAAGAGTTTCAACTGTCTAGAGCCAGTGAAACTATGGCATCCATTGTGGTTTGTTGTAAGGCTGAAGGAAGTAGGGAGGGTAGGATATGGGGAAGAGGAAGTACCAGGCTATTCAGATCTGGTCACCAAACACGGCTAAAGCCATTTCAAACAACATTTCGATATTTAATGGTGGTCTTCCACCAGGGATACTAAGAGTATCTACCACTCTGGAACGTGCTGCAAATATATTATTTTATGTTAATTAAATATGGCCGGATTGGAACCCGCAACCTCTGTGTGGGTATTTCTGGAAATTAGTTTCAAGTTCTAGATACCTCCCACTCGAACTAAAATAAGTAATCGACTATTTTTATTGTTTATGCTGAAAAACATATTTGTGAACTTGCATTATTAGAAGCAAAACAAACACAATCTGGGTGCATCCCTTGACTTTTTGAAATTCATAAATAAATATTAATGCCATTCAATGCATTTGTGCAGTAAAAATTCTAGAGAAGAGCTCATCAAGGTGAAATTAGAGTCTCGAAAGTTGATGCCAAAATTTAAAAATTAACGAGATTTTTAGGTTACTTTAAAAATTTTACTAATTAAAATTTTGTACAATTTTTTTAAATCAATAAATATTATTTAGTCCCTTCTCGACGGTTTTATTCAAATAAATTAAGAGTTTTCATATGGTTACACAACAATATTTATTTCTTATTTGACCATGTTTCACCAGCGGGCATAAAACAAAATTCTTTGAAATTATCTGTAGGTCAGCCACAATTTTGACACGCAAATCAATGTTTTGTTGTCCTGCGAAACTGCAACAGGACTCTAGCAAACCCTCCGCGAAACCCTAGTGTTCTACAGATCCCACACTTTGGGAAACGCTAGACTAGACAACATTATGTAGACTATAAAAATTAGCACATCTTGGATAAGTTGATTTTTTGTCAGCAATAGCATAATTAAGTCATGTTATTCATCGGCCCAGACTTCATCAACTATCACGGAGTAATATCTGAACTGTTTCATACCTAAAACAGAAATAATACGAAAGCGATTAGTCGTTCATGTGTGATTCATCTCCATACAGTTCAATTCGATCCTCGTGATCTAATGCTTCATATGAAGCGTAACCTCTGGTCTGACTCCCATGGGCAAGTCAAGCCAAAGTGTGCAATGAAGTGTGTACACCGTATCGACGAATGAACACACATGTAAGAAGTATTGAACATCATAGTGCACAAAACTTCCGCTCACGGATGATATTTTTCAACCTTTGTGAATGTGCCTTTATTTTATATTACTTAACTTAGGTATAATTTGAACTTTTGCCCAATTTTGTTCACACAAAATCTTGGAAACATGAAGCATAATATGGTAACAATATGGCACAAAAATGTTAATATGGTTAAAAAAATTGTGCCAAAATAACCACATTAATGATATAATAATAAATTAACCCCAACATTGAAATTAACCACCACCAAAATTTTTGTTCAATAAAAAAATAACTTTACTTTAACAGTGTATATGGTGAACGAATAAACGAAGCAGATAATTCATAATAATAACTCAAAATTCTGCAGTGCTATGTAGATATTGTAATGTAGGACCGAAGTACCGAGGCTATAGTCTTAGACAAATGAACTGGCACGCACCAAGTGTTCATGTTTCTCTGTTTGTGAAGTGTACGCTAGAACAAAAAAATAATAAATTCAATAAGTTAAATCCCTAAGGTCTGCATACACTAATAATAATAATAGTGCAGTTTGGTGATAATTCGCCTCAAGAGCGCTTCACACTAACCATAAAAATCGCGCCACATAACGCTTTGGCCGATCCACCTCACATTTACTATCAGTCTCAATAACGTCATAAACATAGACACACGTTATAGCCTTAGAATTAAAACACAAAGTTTGGCAAGCAAAACACACACGTTACCAGTAAATTCATCATTCAAATATCGGTCATTCATAGAATATATGTGTATGAACGAAACAGACCCGAAGTTCGGACCGCGTTCCATACTTGCTTGAAACAGCCTCAAGCGACGCGTGACCGTTTAGTACTAAATCGGCTTAAACACCGGTCACACCAAGTAGCGTGATTATTGCTTGCCACTTTGAGAGCGCTAGAACGTGTCTATATTTATGTAACGTCATTGATCAGTCTACATTGAATGGACATCAAGAGACTGTTGGTGGGAGACTCGTGATATTTAAATACATGCAAACTATATTTTCACATTTTGATGTTAAGGTATGCAGACCTTTAATGGAGGGCTATCATCACTGTCACTATAGCAGTTTAGATTAATTGAACACAAAGCTGACAGTTCAACAAGGTTATTTCTTGGAGCACAAAATGGGATACAATCATAAATATATAAATAATAGAATGGATTTGAGACACTTATTTATTGTAAAATGTCATACAATAAGTTTTTTATCTTAAAAAATTAAATTATGATGGGTGCCTGAACGTGGACTTATTCAGCTTTGGCGGTGGTTGCCTTAGCCTTCTTCGCCTTGATGGGGCGCTGGGAGCGCAGGACCGCGGACGCGCGGCGCAGGGCCACCTTGGTCAGGTCGCTGCGGTACTTGTTGCACTTGATCAACCTGCGCAGCTTGTGGAGGGACCTCCTGGATCCGGCCTTGAAAGTCCTGCGCACGATGCTCTTCGCGGGCTTGTTGCGGGAGCTGGCCTTCTTGTAGGTCACTGTGAATCCCTTCTTGTCTGGGCTGTCCACAACTCCGATGCTCTTCTTGTGGATCAATCCATTGTAGCGGAAGGAGTTCAGGTTGGTCAGGTTATTGGGCTCCTTGCTGAAGGGCTTGCTAATGTTACGCCTCTTGACCAAGAAAGCGTTGTTGTTACGGATGATCATCCAAGAAAGGTGAGCCGACATCGTGAATTGACGATATTTTGAACAATATCTCAAAGAAAAGAGTCAAAAGAGATTTTGACACACCACGCTTTCGCAAAACTCCACGAAAAAAGAACCATAGATGTTGTCAAATTTTAACACGTGGTCATAGACAAGAGCGGAAATTCCTTGTCTTTGGATGGTCGTTGCTAACATAACCAACCCATACACCAAATGACTCGTTTAATTCAGAAAAGAAGATATTATCATATATAAATATGAAAACAGGCACTTATAAAAAAAACTTTAACTGTTGAGTAGTCGTCATTTTGTTTAGGAAAATTATGTATTATTCAAATTTACACTTGTTTTATTTAACATTAACTTTAAAGAACTTAGGCTATAAGAAAATGATTTAATTTTTTTATTAAGTTCTTTCTCCGTAGTAAAAGTTTTTATTAAAAAATCGAACTAGATTACTTAAAAACAATAACCCTAGTTAAAAAATAGAAAATCTATTTGTATGTGGCTATCACTGCGGTTCCAATTACTGCAAACCAACGAGAAACTGATTATTTATCCAGTTACTTTTAAAACCAATTATTCTTGGTGGCGGGAAGGTTTATTGGTAAAAAGTAACTGGGATAGGAATACCGAAAATCTTTAAAGGCATCGTTACTGTCACAACAAACAGAGTTTTGACGAGGAGACAGAGAGATACCATGGAGCCTTCCCTTGAACTACTTGTGTCCAGATAACATTTGGGTCATATGTTGACTCAGTTGAATGAAGGCCCCTTCCATTCTGCCTTTTACTGACGGGAATAAGGAGAAAGTCCATCTGTCTATTGTCGACCTAACCCACCGCTGTTGCCATTCTTGTAAAGTTCTTTCACGCATCTTTTTCACAAGTCTATGAAGGGAAACAGCTTTGCCCGAGGTCAGTTGAACTCGCAGCTTGATATTGAAATCTGCCCAAGGCATACAACAATATTATGTTGGTTTTATGTCAATGACAAAGGTGTTATTACAGATTCGTCCGCCACAATACAGACACCCCTAGCATGACGAGCAAAACACTACTCTAAAAGTACAAATTATAAAAAAAAAACTCATTTACATGTTACGTGTGATCGAAAATAGGTATAAAAAGATGTCCACATACTGTTATGGATATGCATCTGCATGCGGTAGATATAGTGCAATATTATACACCAATACTTATTGTATTTGATATAATTTGAAAACTTCCAGATAGAGGTGATAGAGGACTAAACGTCTATAACTTCTGCGTTTAGATAAAGGAAAAAATAAAAACCTACTTGCCAAGTTGTAAAAATTAAAACACAATTTTTCCTTTTCTTTAAATTATTTTGGGATTGTTAAAAACCATTTAAAGTTATACCTTTCAACCCAATAGTGAGGCCAGTGAATGCAATTAAAAAAAATCCAAATCACTCCTAAAAACCTTTCAATTAGAGAAAAAAACACTCACCAATTTGTTTAAGCAGTTGATTCCACTCGACTGTGAAGACCTACCTTTTGAAGGTACTGTGTCTTGCAGCACTGATAATCCAGACAAAATAGTTCATTTCGTCGCATTCTTATCACATGCAATATTTCAGAAGTGTTTATATTATTATTAAAAACTACTACACTTTTGGAAATGCTGGTGAAAAAAAAATTCCAGAACTTTGAACAAAAGTTGATTTCGGACACGTGAAAAATGATCTAGGCAACGGCGCATTGAAAATAAAAGTTAGAAAAGGCTCACTGAGCACGAGGGACACACCTAGTTTTGAATTACATTTTTTTCCGATAGTGGAGAAACCAGACTTCCGTAAATTTAATACGTATTTAGATGATTTTATTTAATATTTGTTACAAATTTGTAATGATTATTTATAATAGAACAAAAATATTTTTTGTTTTTTTTTCTGATGTTTTCAGACTTTATTACAAACATACCAAAATTTAAGGATGGTTAATATTTGAGACCGGCGAGTAACCGGTTATCCGTTAACCAGTTAATCGGTTTATCCAATTACTTTTGGAATTGATTCCTGGTGGTAGAATAGTTAATCGGTAAGATGGAAAGAAAGAACCGCTTTCTCTTAATATTTTTATTTTATGAGGCGCAGGCTGCTAGCGATATTTTAGGGGAAAACAATTGGAACCGGGTTCGTTTCGTCACGACATTCCAACGAAAAACCACCGGTTACTAACTTAAAAAAATACATATAATATATCGACGGTACCAGTGACTGACAAGTCACCGGGACAAAGTAACCAAGATATGCCAAGATCAGAATATCTAACATCTCTAATCATTTCTAAATTCCCACATACGATTTTTTGGCAAAATCATGACATCTTGGACTTGAATATAAATTAAAATCACAAAAATTTTAAAATGCAGCGCTGCCATCATAACATTAATACATTCAAAGATTTGTATTCCAAATCGATGGCCTTTGGATGAAATGTACTGCACCAATTTGTAACGTCATTTACAACTCAAACGTCTCGTCATAATATAGATTTTCATATGGGACCATTGTTTCCAACATTTTGCGAGTGCGATCGGCCAGGAATTTATTTTAAGCAATTTATAAATATTTATCACTAGCTATTTGAGTATTATGGTCTGAAAAATGAGCAATATATGATACCGATTTATAACCATCGTCTTGCCAAAAATATTGCTTGTCAGAAGAGAATTTTTTGACCAGTGCTCTTCGACTGTATGGTGCGTATTTCTGGTCAACAACATTGTAACTGCAATAAATTAGTATAGTTCGTTTACTGATGTATCTTTCCACTTGCAAAACTTTAATTGTTCAGAAATCACTTTATTTTAATAGTAATTTATATATCTCCTTAACAATTTCCGACATTATATTTAAATTTAAAGGTGTTATGAATTCCGGTAAGGTTACAGTTATTCCAGATGGAAAATCATTAAATTGCTGGACACAATTGTCTAAAATGTTTTGTACCAATGTACAAAATATCCCGAATTCAAAATTCAGTTTCTTGACGCACCTGTTTGGTAACTTCAGTCTCTCCATAGTTTCATCTCCACTGTCGCTAAGTTGCGTTATTAATCTGAGTCTTTCTCACTTTTTTCAAGTTTATTCAAGATCGAGAAATAATTCTCTGATTTCTTCTTCACTTAGATCGCGTCTTGACATATTAAGAGATATTAAAAGTAACATATCTTTATTTGTTTCAACAATTTTCGATTAACAACACACGAAAAAGAGATAACGAATTAGATACAAAATAATAAAATGTAAAATAACACCACAAAACAATACGCGAATTCTCTATTCGAGAAAAAAACAAACACAAATTCACAATTGCCATCAAAAAACTTTAAGAGCCACTTGCTTAGCTCTGATAAGAACCACGTGACACACACACACACTTGAAATAACAATATAATAACAACACAAAACTCTAAGCACACACACGACTTTACAATGGCGGGAGATTTGAGCAACTGGCCCACGAAAACTTTAGTCCTTTTTTTGATGTGGCTTTGTGTAGTTTAAACAATATAAATGATCAACTTATATGAAAGATGTCGCTAGAAAACATTTAATGTTATTTTATGAAATAATATCGACGCTGGAAAGACAAAAGGGCTTAAGCGAGAATTTGGTAAAAAAATAGTTTTTTTTTTTCTGCATTTTGGAAGACTTTTGTGGCTCTTTAGCCATCTAAATATATGTACCTTTTGGGGGAAGGCTTGACTAAAAAAAAATACCAACCAGGTACTAAGGACTTAAGAATTTTATTGTAAAAGAAAAACTTTAAAGTGCACTGGTGTAAACTTTTTCAAAATGGCACTTCACCCCTTTTGCCTTTCCGGCATCGATATTTAGCCACATGTATTCTTGTGGTTGTGAGATTATTCTCAAATTAATTTAGTCTGTGAAAGGTTATGGGGACACATGTTTTTTTTTATAGTGAATACAGCACAAGAGTCCCAACTGCTCCCAACCGTCTAGAGCCAGTGAGACTATGGCATCCCCAATTAGGGTCTGTTGTGAGGCTGGAGTTAGTGGAGATGGGGAAGGTTGGGAAGTACCCAACCATTCAGATCTGGTCACCAAACACAGCTAAAGCCATTTCAAGCAATGATCTTTCAAGACTCTGAAATGTACCGCAAACTTACTATACATTATTATAATCGAAAGTGTAATAACACAAATTGATAAAATAAAATTTACATGCTGGGATACAAACCCATATCCTCCGGACTCGTAGCGAGGATCTTAACCACTCACCCAGGAGGTCATCTTATGTTATCTCACAAAGTAATAAGTGTATTGGCAGGTTTATTTACAATGTCAATTTTTGCATTAATCAAGAAACACAAACCTACCAGGTTTTATAGATTGCCTTGGTAAAGCTATCTGGAGAGCACAGTACCAGACCTTTCTTATTTTACAAGGGAAATACTAAGAGGTAATTGCATATTCAATTGGTTAAAATGAAATTACCTACCAAAAACCATTGGAACGCTGTCGGCACAAATAATTTTTTTTCCAAAGAAGCGAAGATTGCAGTCTACAATGGAGTGCATATACCAATCCTGATGTATGACAGTAAAGCATGGAACTGGCAGAGGAAGAATGAAAGTAGACTGAATGCTGTAGAAATGAGATCCCTGCGGCGTAGGTACGGTAAAACCATGTTCAAAATGTAGATATTCGGAAAGAATGCAAGGCTGATGTAAGCGTAATGAATAGGATTAAAAAAGGGATGCTTAGATGGCTTGGGCATGTAGAGCGAACGAACGAAGAAAGGAGTGTAAGGAGAATATATATAGCGCGAGTGAATGATAGAAGAAGTCGGGGATGCCAGAGGAAGACACGGCACAATCAAGTGAATCAAATACTTGAGTCGGGCCCTATCAAGAGTTAGAATAACAGAAGAGTATGTATAAGACGATGTATGAATGTAAATGAAGCAAGGAGTGTGTGCCAAGTCAGAGTTGTATGGCGGTCCATCCTCTCTCCTCACCCCTGCGGGGAAATGGCATAATGGTTAGTTAGTCAGTTAACCACTTGAACTTATTGATAGTATCAATGCCCCAAACTCCGGTCCTTCTCCTGAGTTCTCCAAAAGTCTAAGAATAATAAGCATAAGATTGGATCCTAAATAAGTACAAATTTATTTGATTGAATGTATGTATATTTATGGATAATGTTTATATATTTTTTTATAAAAATGATGATCAAGTTTACCTAAATAAGATCATAAATAAAGTAGTTTTATTATCATTGTGAAAATATAATATGCACACGTAACATACCTACTTGAGGCAGTTGGCAATATTAATTATGAACAAAATCACATTAAGGCACCCAATTATCAAAAAACAAGCTTTAAGTAGATAAGTAGTTTTTCTAGGATATTGATACTTTTGAGGTTAATGAACAATCATTATTTCGAAGTGCTATAGAATTTTACCACTAGAAAGTTAATCCGTTATATTGAAGTCTATGAAATTCAATTAAATTCATATACGTATGTAATATGTATTTTGTTTGTGCTTTGAATAAGATATAATTTATTTTTAATACTTACAAATTAAAAAGGCAACCAATTTCACAAATTACAAGCTAAAAAATTATGAGCACAAAATTATCCAAAAATTTAAGCGGATTAGGTGTAAAAATTAACAGAGTATAATAATTATTCTACAAAAATTTGAATAAGATTCAGCACTCAAAAACGGCGTTTAATACCACTTTGTAAATTTCTAATACATGCAATACTACCTGTAAATTCTATATGGGTAGTTTAGAAAATGTCTAAGGCTTCCAGTGAATAAAATATAGAATTTAAAATATTACAGTTTAAGAATTTTATTCACAGGAAACCATGACATTTTCCTGACTATATAAAATTACAGATAAATCATTTGTAGTATTACTTGTATCATAATTTTACAAAGTGTGTATTTTGAGTTTTGTAAATTTTACTAAATGTGTGGTTAAAGCTACAAAAATATTTAGTTTGAAAGCCATAGAATAATTTTAATATTAAAAGTCGTAAGTTGAATAAAATCTTGTAAACATATTTTTGCCATAAATAGTTGTTTTGTGATATGTATGTTACATAATATTGCGATTTGTTTAATGTAATAAAAAAAGTTGGTACTACAATATTATTAATGTCTTTTAATGAATACATTTTGAAAGGATGGATGAAAGTTTAAATGAGATGATTGAAGACATGAGAATGTTGCAAAACAATCACTAAGGCACTTTTTAAAAATATTATCAAAATGTCTTTGCAGAAATTACAGATGCTAAACATATATTATGTACCTATTTGCAGTGGCAGTGGTATTATTATTACAGACTTTCCAATATAAAATATCCAATTTTACATTTCGTATTATTATTACATACACTGTGTTGCAATACACACTTATTCTAGTTCTTTCAAAAATATAAATAAGCCTGTAAATTGTGTTCAGTCATGAATGGGCATATTTTAAGCAGTTTCTGATAAATCCATAATCAAAGAAAGAAAGCCTCGATCATTCAAGTCACTAATTTTGCTAGTTTATTTCCATTTGTATACGTGTTATGTTGGTTAGAAAAACCCACTCTTCATTCAAGTCACTATTTTATTCTCAAATATATATATGTAATGTTGGTAAGAAAGGTCCCCTCTTTCATGCACACTACTTAATTTGTCCTGTTTATTACCAATTATCGATTAAGAGCTGCTCTTCCTGTATAGATTTAATTCATAGTCATAAATCAAATTAAAAAACTGCAAAATGTATTTATTTATTACCAATTATTAAGCAACAGTTAATTTTCCAGTATAGATTTACTTTCTGGTCAAAAATCGTATAGCAAATTACAAGATTTTAACTGCATTAAACAAGCTTTACTCTCCCTGTATACATTTACATTCTGGTCACAAATCGAATAGCAAAATACAATATTTTAACTATAGCATATATTAAAAATAAATTTTGACAACAATGTCCGAAAATGATTGTTCGGTTATTCAGCTAACGCCATAATTAATTATTATACTACGTATTTACAGTAGTTGAAATGATATGTTTTCCCATTTATTTTATGTGTTGTAAAATTAAATTATTAGTATTTATAATATGATGCAGAGCAATGATATTCAATAACATAATATGTATAAGAAATCTTTAAAATAATCTGAAACTAATTCATTTCTCTGTGAGCAATGCTGCCTACATAAAAGGCGATCCTACTAACAGTGCCTCTTCCGGCAAATGCATTAAAGAGTCATTAAAATTTACAACCCTGGTTTCAACGAAAAATTGGATTCCCATTAAATAATGTACGGCAATATTTTATTTCCAGAACATTCATATTTGGCTGCAACGTTATTAGCAGTAAAACTTTAGTAAATAAATAGATATTCACAATATTTAAAAATAAATGTTTAAATGAGATCAGCGGCTAGCTTGACTGTTAGTGTCTCGGCCTTTTATATAAACGGCATTGCTGGAAGTTAAATTTGGAGGACATTGGAAACAATTTGATTTTATTTCAACCAATATAGAACTATTGCATTATGACAGGATGGCTTATAGCTATGTGATATAGCAGGGTGGCAAAGTTTTTAGTGAAAAAAAAAGAAGTTAGTTACCTTGTGCTGTAAAAAAATTCTGTGTCAATTAAAAAGTTTAAAAAAATTGTTATAAAACAAGTTAGGAAAACTGATTAATTTGAATAAAAACATTAAATTAAATATGCATGTATGCTATAGCTTTTCAATAGTATCTTTTACTATTGAAAACATGGCAAATTTTCAAGACTAATCTTGACCATGACAAAAACATATTTTAAACCTAATATTTCTCAAAAAGTGTACTCCTTTATTTATTTCTCTGTAGAGAATGAAACAAGACACACCTGATAAGATTAAAAAAACCACCACACACCAACTTTGGAGGTCAGTAACCAATTTTATACGCAATAATTTTTACAACAAAATTGAAAAATTGCATAAAAATTTTGAAACTTAAAAAAAAGAAGTTAACTCATAATATTTTAGAAGATGTTTTTGTGAGTAATGAATGATGTATTTAAGCAACACGGCTACACTGTCAATTTCATATAAATGCGTAGACACTGACAGCCAAGATGGCCGATGAACTTGTTTAAACATAATTAATCACTGGATGTTTATTTATTTACTCAAGTTCTGATAAATAATCTTAATTTGGAAATTCAGAAAAAGAGTCATACATAGAAAAATTAAAAAAAAAAGAAAAAAGAAACTAAATCCAAACACATGAAATTGAACAAGATGCCTATGCATCTGCTGTTAGAAGCGATGTAAGTATCTAGGCATTTTTATAGAAAGGTTTACAGGCCATTACAGGATTACTTTAAAAACATCGAAATATGCTTTTTGACATTTCTAGTTCCAAAATTACCACCGGCAGAATTAACTTGATGGAACTGTACAAAAACCTAAAACCATTTTTAAAATTCGAGTTTGAAAAAATTATCTACTAATTGATACACTCTGCTAACATAATTTGAATGAAAAAAATATTCAAAGTGATGAACATTAATGGGTTTTATTTATAAAAAAATAAGCCATAATGATGAAAAAACTTTAACAATAATGTATGTAATTTGTATAAAATATGCAAGTTTAATCTGTAAAATGTCATTTATTTATAATAGAACAAACATAGACAAGACAGAATAAATAACAGAATATCTTTTCATTAATTTTGAACACTAGAAGGATAATACGTAATAGTCTAGGATTGGTCGGTTATTTTAAAACCATAGAGAACATTAATAGCAGTCTGAAGTTTGGTCGCCGCGCTCCGGGGGCAAGGGAATACGTACTCGGCGGCCTAAAAAAAAAAACCAAATGTTAAATAAAGAAAAAAACAATTATTTTAAAAGCAATCAGAAAACAGGGTTCAGAAAATATGGCTCTGCTGCACAAAGTGGGACAAGTAACAAAGGTGGAAGATAGCCAAACACCAAGGAGGCTTCTCTACAACAAGCCTGCAGGATAAAGGAGTGTCGGGAGGCGTAGATGGGGGGTTAGATGACTGGATGGGGTGGAGGCAAAGAAAAAAAAAACTGGATAGTGGAGGCGTTTCCTAGAGACAGTTAGATTAGGACTTTAAACGATTCGCTGACATGGGAATCATTTGGGTTAAGTTTGTTTATGTCCTCAAAATTTAGTGGCAGCGAACCTGCTGAGAAAAGGTTTAACCTCTACTAATAAACATTAAGAAGAACAAAACAATCACCCCAAATAAAAACAATTGCTGACAAATTACAATTTCATGCAGTCAAAAAGAATGCGGCCATTTAGGTATTGACTGTAACAGACATTCAATAAGTTGATGCGAACAACACATATTTAGGACTGTGTATTGGTGCATATGTATACACTTCTGACAATGATGTCCTTTCCAAACGTCAATGATTAACAGCATTTTGTCTTGCTTATGTCTACTTATTGTTATTAGCAAAAAAGGGACAATAAGCCATTACATTTGTATTTCTTGTTGTATTTTGAAAAATGAAAAGGTTTTATTCACTAGTTCGAAAAAAACTGAAACCAAAACTTTATTCTTTCGTAAATTGAACTTTATTTTTAAATTTCACACGAATTTTCTTTTCTGAGGTGGAAAAATGAGTTTAAAACATGCTGTACGTAAAACTTCGAATATTTATTACTCGACTTGTACCGAACTTAACGCAATGCAAAATATCTCTATGGATTAGTTATTTAGTGGACAAGCGATTACGGTTCATTTAAATATGCGAACAACAGGTTTGAAAGGATAAAAACTCCTGAAAGATAATGATGAATGCCTGGGTCCTATAGGGCACTCTGGCACACTAAAGGTTAAGTGTTTATGAATATGTAATTTAGACGTGTACAAACCTGATTGAAGGCCTCTTAGGTATTCCAGAAGAGGGCCGAGGAAGTCCACTGGGCCTGGGCAGTTGGCGCTGGGCAGTTGGCACTGGGTTTTGCACTGCAACAATAATAATAGTTTATTCATAAACATAAAAAATGCATGAATAAGTCATTGTGTGGAGATTTTAGTATTGTACGTTAATGATTTGCTTAGTGTAGTTTTCTCCAAGGAAAATTGTTTATATAGCATAAATCTTAACTGATGTGCACTTATTGCAAGCCTGCAATATGCAATAATTTCACTGATATCAATAAACTAACGTTGACAGCTTAGTTTGTCATATAGATTCTTTGACCTTTACAGAATATTTTCCAGTCCACAATGGAGTGCTTATACCCTTAGATGAATTAAATAATGTAGATACGTTACTGAGAAAACGCGCGTAACTAAGCCAACGTGGCATACCTGAGATTCACTGCGTTTAGTCTCGCACAAACATTCGTTTGACAAACAAGCTGTCACCAGCTGCCACAAAGGCATCGCTGTAAGCTCTTTTCTGAAATAAAAAGCCTTCCTGTGCTTTTGACAAGCGTAAAAATCATTCGGGAACAAAAAACAGATCTCATGGAGTTTCTTTTCAAGCGAAGTACACACAAATCACTTATTATTTCAATTAATACAATTATTCACATACAAATGGTATAAATGAGATAGCGAATGCAGAAATACATAAGTGTGTGGAAGTCAACCTAGCGACAGTACACAAGCACGTCGCATGCTACTTCACTCGTAAGTTCGTTAGGGAAGAGAAGGCTTGTAACGCGGAGAATGTAACGCGGGACGTTCATATAGCTATCTCATTCATACACACATATTCTGCTTGGTATGGCTATCCCATTCATGCGTTACAAGTTTTCAAACAGATATCAGAGCGTGCCAAATTTATCGTTCAATTTGTATGAATATGACGTGTCTTGTATTTTATGTCTATGCTTATACCAACCCTTATGTATGGCAGTGAGGCATGGAACTGGCAGAGGGAGGATGAAAGTAGACTGAATGCTGTGGAAATGAGATCCCTGAGGTGTATGTGCGGTAAAACCATGTATGACCGTGTTAAAAATGTGGATATCCGGAAAGAATGCAAGGCTGATGTAAGCGTAATAAATAGGATCAAGAAAGGGACGCTTAGATGGTTTGGGCATATAGAGCAAATGAGCAGCGAAATGAGTGTGAAAAGAATATATGATGCAAAAATGAATGGAAGAAGAAGTCGGGGGCGCCCGATCAAGTGAATCAAATACTTGAATCGGGCCATGTAAAAAGTTAGAATAACAGAAGAGTATGTATGAATGTGAATGAAGCAAAGAGTGTGTGCCAAGACAGTTGTATGGCAGTTCGTCCTCTCTGCCTACCCCTTCGGAGAGAAACGGCGTGATGGTTAGTTATTTTCATAAAAATGATTTAGTTACAAACCTGGTGCACTAGTGGGTGGGCGCATGTTGGACTGCGGGGGCGGCACTGCGGGCGTGGGGAGCTTGATATAGGACTGGCTGTTGACGCCCCCCAATAAGGAAGCCCTGTTTCCCCCGGGCGGAAGCATCTACAAATCAATAATTCTATTTGTTAAAAGTATTACTTATGTATCATGAGAGATGAAACACAGGTATTTATTTTATTACACTTGTCACGCTAGCACGAGTAACCAACCTTACCAACTAACTCACGTGACGTACAGTAATGCCAATAGAAAGCCTCAAACAAAAATACAGCAGAGAAATATTGAAAATCAAAATATCAGTCAACTGGGAGAAATCAACATCCTCCAGAGAATAGCAGACTAGATACATTCACTTTAAGTTGGGAGGTTGTGGGTTTGATTCCCGAGCAACAAAAAAATATTAACATTGATTTTGTATTGGTGCAATGGTGATTACATAGTTGAGTTTGATGGACCTTGCAAAAATAGCTCTAAAACTATCACAAGGAACCTCAACAAATTAATAAACAATATTAATAGATTTTGCGTTAGAATTAACAATGCTCGACATTTTTCAATAATATTGATAGTAAAAAAGTAAACACGTTTTCAGAAAGAGCGGTAGATACTTGAGGTGATATTTCACAAAATGGCGCTATATAAATTATCCAATTAAAAGCCAAATATTATTATACTCTCAGTATCGCCATGGTGAAAGATCACCATTCGGAATCCAAACGTTGCTTGAAATGGTTTTAGTCATGTTTGTGACCAGATCTGAATAACCAGGTACATTTCCAAATTAATTTTTACCACCTCCCTTCCTTCACCAATTATTTAAGCTTCACAATATACAACAATCGGCGATGTCAGTCTCACTGGTTCCTGGCAGTTGGGACTCTTTTGGTATGCACATAAAAATAACACATTTGTAAAAAGAATAACCATTTCCAATGAAAAACGCAGTACAGAAATGGATTCAACATACATTTCCAATATTATGCTTAGCTCTCATGGGCTGCCCGTAAGACAGTCCGCCGCCGGCATTGGCCTGCGCCGCCAGGTTGGACGTCAGCCGGTTGCCGCTGGCGTCCGTGTGGGACTGCGGGGGCAACGGGCGCGCAAAGTCCCTTCGGGTCAGTGTGTTGCTGGAGCCACCGTCCTGGAAATAAATGTGTATATGATTTTCTCCATGTTTCTATACGGTGTGGAAACATGGACACTTAGAGCCAGCAATAGGAAAAGGATAGACTCCCTCGAAATGTGGTGCCGGAGAAGAATGCTTAATATGAAAATCTGATAGTCTAGTATTTGTAGTATCTATATGAGTAATAAACTCTCAACCGAGCTTTTGAATAACATATGTATATCATAATAGCATCCAATGCCTTGACTGTCTGGCGAAACTCAAACAAAAGGATAGGTCGGAAATGATGGTTTTTTTGTACATGACAACAAATACAAACTTTTTACAAATTGAAAAACTCAGGACTTTTTTCAGACATTAAAATGACATTTGTATGTGACAAAAAAAATCTCTCCAAAGCATTGTTGCAGATGAAGACAAAAATGCTACAAGCTTATGCACAAAATCATTATGTTAAGAGTGTGGCACTGACCTTGGAGACCGGACAGAGAACGGGGTTGGAGGCGTGGAGGCTCAGGCGTGACGAGGGCTGTAGGGCTCCGAGCCCCGCCATGCCCCCAGCGGCAGACCAGCGGGGAGCGGCTGTTATTAAAAAAAAACCTTTATTATTTACATACATATTACAATCAACTAGTAATGACAATGTTAGCTGCTCTGAAATTCCTCAATTTTTGTCAACTTCTTAAGCTTGACTGATATTGTTACTTTTAAATATTGGTGTTTTAAAATGGTTATTATTTTACAAAACATAAATAGACAATCATAACATGTTATGTTATTAATGAAAGCAAATAAAGTGAGACTGTAGGTAGAATTTTAATGATAAATTTATAATGACAGATTCAAAAGCTGTCATGTTGTTATGGCATACACTAAGACAGAAAAAGCTGTGCAAATTTCGCATTGCCACAGCTTTTGCTGGTCCAGACAAACAGATATCTGTTTTATAGTTAACATGACGTGGATTCTTTTCAGTATCTTTGCAGACAATTTGCAATGTTGCCGATTTTGCAGGGCTAGTCATAAGTTTTTTTTTTTTAAACTCAAGGCGAATTCTGAAATTTCTACATATTATCTACATACATGCTTATTATTTACAAGCATTTCTCTCTTGAGACTACATAATGAATCTTTGAAGCTCCAATCATTGAATTTGCTCATTACCTAAATTCTACTAGGTCTACATTGGAAATATAAATTGTATGCAAGTCCAACACTTACGTGGTAATCTATTTAGTTCCTTATGTGAACTATACTGCCTCAGCTTGGAAGCCGGCAGACCAGTCTTTCTCCGCAGCTCATTGTTGGAACTGGTTAGCTGGTGGTCGGACTCTACTCGGCTGAGAACCCGGGAGCCGAGGGGACTGGTCCTCAAGTTAGAGGTCTTGGCAGGACTGCCTCCGGCAGACCTTGAAACGTATAAACCTAGAAGGGAGAAAGGCTTTTTAGTTTTATGACGATCAAAGGATTTAGAAACTTCTTGGGTAGACAACACATAATTTTTCAACAAATGGGGGTAAAAATTCCATCGCAATTAACCATTCCTTTTCCCAACAAAGCAAAACAGTGCAAAAATAAGAACCAAATAATTAGTGACCTTTTTTTGATTGATAAATAATTGATGGATTTTTATACTGAGATCCCTGGATACTTTTTAAGAATTTGAGTGAAATTATGACAAATTAATAACAAGACACTAGTTTCAATACTATTTTTTTAAATCATTTTTCGTATTGAACAAATTTAAAAAAAAATGGCGTCCTTGTCTGATTTCTTGCGTTGATGCCAATCATCGGAATTCCGACAGTAGAAACTGCGAAAATTTCATGTCATTTAAGAAAACAGATTACTGATTTATAGTTAATATTTCATTCTCTTTGAATATTTTTGAGAGCTAATTAAAAGACTATCGAATAACTGTTAAATCAAGTATGTATGAGCAGTAGAACCCTGTTAATTCAAACCCCAATAATTTGATAAGACGATTTAGCAAAAAATAATCATTAGTTAAATTGTAATTCGAAATTTATTTTGGTAGAAATTTTCACCTCTAAGCTCTGTCCTACTTTTTTATTTTCTTGAAAAAAGGCATTTATATAACATAACACATTTTAAACCTACCTGCATCAGAATTTCTGCTGGAATTAAGTCCCAGCTTCTGAGCAAACGGCATTCTCATGGAGCTCGGCGGGTTGGCCTTGATCTCGGGAGCCGAGGACTCCCGCTTCGGTTGCAGCCTCCTCGGAGAACCAGCCCCGACTCGGTGCAGACTGCTCAAGCTGGAGCTGTTGGCCCGGTGCTTGTTGGTTTCGGGGGTGATCATGTTCCTGGGGTTCGTCTCCCTGGTGGCCTGGTGGTGGTTGAGAATCGGAGACAGGGCCGTCTGTTTGAAGAGCATCGCTGCGGAGCCCATATCTTGTGGAAGGATCTTGGATATGGGTGTGGAGATTACTTGGTACAGCTCTGCAAAAAATAATTAATAGATTAGTAATCGTTGTTTTTATTTTTTTGTTGGTGGAATGTAAATTTACAAGTTTCAAATGGTGGTGAGTTTTTGAACTGCGCACGTTCCTCAAGTAAGGCTTGTAGTAATTTATGGTAAAGTTACATTATAAAATAATAATGAAATGGCAACTCGTCGAAGATGACAAATTTTGGGACCTCATAAGAGTAGTTAAATAGAAAGAATACAGGTGACATTTGGATTGAAAAATTTGGCATTTTGTTAAAAAAAAAATTGGCACTTGCATAATATATTTGAAAACTAAATAAGTCATGACGTAAATGATTGAGTTCAAAATAGTTGCATTGACCTAGAAACTAAAAAAAAAAAAAGGAATGCAAATTTCATGATTCCAGAGCTCACTGTTAAAGAGTTATTTTGCTTCAGACAAACAGATTTTCTGCTTTATAGATAAGATTTGGAGCAACGACGAGAAAAAGGTAGATTAGGCTCAACTGGTAGAGTATTTTCCTGAATATTCAAAAGTTTCGAGTCTTGCATAAATACATACATAAATTGGTATGGATGCAAATAATATTCAAAGAATTTTGCTTACTCTGTTCCTGCTCATAGGCTAGGTGCTCCAGATCATCCATGTTGAGGGGGGCCTCTGCCTGGTGGGGGCTGCAGCTGCCACTGCTGTTCTGCTCAAGGCTGTCACTGGATCCTCCCGCCATTGTTATGCTGTCCTGTTAAGGTACAAGGATTATTACATACGTATATTTAGATTACAGTCATCTCACCGTCTTCCCCTTGTCCTATTCGAGTCGGGGACCCATCGCTACGACACAATGCTACTTCAGCGGCCTGTGTCCATTGCAGGCCCAACTTCTACTCTCACAACCTAGTCGTCCCTAACTTTGCATTATATTGAATTGAATTACTTATATTATTACAATCAATTAATTGGTGCATGTCTCGTGTCAAGTGCTAAACTGGGCGCCTGCCTTCATATGACCCAGCTCGCGGTTTTGCATAGTTTTGTTGCAACTCCCGAGACCGTTGCAATTTTTTTTTAATGAGATTCAATGAGACCATTGTGCTATTTTATATGTATTCTGCTTAATTTATACGGTATGCACTATGGGAGATGTCTACTACAATGTGATAAATGTTACAACATAAGGAGATGAACTTTGAAAGATCTTCCGGTCACAAAAAAACTATCTTGGTTTGACTTCAGTTCCAGGGTATCCTGCCAGAACCATCTAACCTTCCCACCATACGATAGAAGAATAAATTATTAAAACAACTATAATAATTAATTTGTAGCACGTTAGTACCTTTCTTCTCTGCGGGGTCCACATAATCCTCTCAGTGGGTGACACCTCTCTGCTATCTTCAGCCGCTGAAATATCTAAAAGTTTCTCTGTGGAAACGTAACACTCTTTATTACTGTCTACAATGCCGTCTGTCTCTACATCATCATCTTTAATGTTGTCTTTAACATTATCCACCTCTGGTTCTGTAGTGATCACAGTCGTTAAATTCCTAATAGACGGTGGGGTGATTTTCCTGAAAGTTCCGTTGCGTTTGGGCGATTCTCTTTCTTTCGGAACAGCGTCATAAGTCCCGTTCAATTTTTTTGTAAAAGTGTTGTTATTTTCTACGGGCTTGTTATAATGTCGCGGCGATAAAACTTGATTCGGAAGCACAACGGTCTGTTCCAGTTCCATTTGTGGTCGATTTACAGTTCTCGTTCTCTGAGAATTTTGCGGCATTTTACTGTAGGTTATATTCAAGCTGTCTCTTCCGGTTTCTTTTAAAAATGAGTCACTCATTCCGTCTGTCATCAAGAATGAGTCATCTTTGTTAAACGAGGAATTCATATTTTCTTTCTCGTTGTCTTTTCTGTATGGGTCGACTTTGCGCTTTTCCATTGAACGTAGAAGATCGCCAGATAAACCTCGCAAGTCCTCGGTATTGCAGTTAGCGTTGAGCATTAAGAAGCGGTCGAAATTATCATCCGGATCTGGTTGTAGGAATGATCTTCGTAATTGGAATTTAGGTTTCCCATTTGGCAGCCTTTCTTCGGCAGGTTCTAATAGACTTGTAAAGGTTCCAGAATTTATCAGACTACTCTCCATGCTGTTGTCTCGTTTGCTTCCCGAGAGGAAGGTTGTGGAGATGATGAGGCTGGCATCCATGGAGCTGGAGAGGCTGGGCGGGAGGGATCCAATGAGACTCTCATCCTGGACGCTGCACTGCGATAGCATGCTGGTGTTCATTTCCTTTTCGTCGAGGATGCTGGTCGTCATCGTGGATTGGAGGGAGTTTTGAGCTGTGATGTCATCGCCATTTGCTTCCTCTTCATCTGTGAAATAAAATTAATAACAATGTATCTCAGATAACAAGTTTTTATGATTGTTTTCTTCCATATTTTATGGCTAAGACAAATTGGAAATAACATACCGTGTTTATACATGCTAGAGCCGACTAGGAAAAATAAATAAAAAGAGTTAGAGGAGAGAATTACAATTCAATACGTATAGTATCTAGAGAATAAGAAGGAAATATCTATGTATAAAATTAGGTGTGAAGGCAAAACATTGCATCCGTAGGCATAAGGAATTAAAGGGAGACAGGGGAGGCTGGCAGGGGTGAAGACTTTACCTTGAGGCGGTCAGAACTCCAATAGTGGTAGGGATGATGATTATAAAGAGTTGGAAGACTTTATTAAATTAATTTAATCTTAAATTTCAACCTTCATCAATTGGGGAGGAATATTAAAAATAAAAGGGACTTACCGTTGACATCTTTGAAATCTTTCCTGGAGCACATGGAGCCCTGGCGTGAGAAGGTTCCAGAGTTGAAGGCCCCTGAGCCATCCATCGCTATTGAGCTCACCAGACTCGGGGGAGACATATTGGAGAGGGAATCATTCCTTTGATTCGCTGTTCCTGTTGACAGAAATTACACGCATAAATAAACTAAAACTACAGTTTACTGCCTACTTACCTGAAGTATTAATTCAATTGTAAATAACAAAGTGGTAGAGACTCTCAGTATCGCCCTGATGTTCTCCATCTCCTCCGGTTCCCCACTACCTTTAGCCTCACAATATACCCCGATTAGAAATGCCATTTTCCACTGGCTTCGGACAGTATTTAACAAGTGTCTTTGTTTTACCAATCATTTAAAAACAAATGACATTTCAGAAGGTTGAGTTTTATGTTGCCCGGGTGTCAATACTTCTAAAATTAATCATGAAATCGAAAATCTAACTGAACACGAGACCATTGTAAGATTATTATGTAGGTCCCAAAGGGACTGTGGGCCAATTGGGCTGGACACATTTAAAGAATGCCAGATGACAGGACACCAAAAATGATGATCAAGTGGGTGCCCCAGTGGGGACCGAGAACGAGGTAGATAGACAGTGTGGAAGAGGATTGGAAAGAACTGATGGCTAAAGGCAAATGGCGAGAGGCCACAGCCAGTGGAGAGCTATCTGGAAGAAGTCAAATCTCACTCTGGGAAGTAGCATGATGATGATGACTGCCAATACATAATGAAATTTTAATTGTAATATGGAGCAGTTAATTACCTATAAGTTTATTGAATGTGTTGTGCAGATTATGTGCCGGCTCAGACAGGTTGATCTGTATTGGTCGGGAGCCCAAGTAGCCGCCCTCGCCTGAACTGGGGGCTGACTGGAAGTCTGCTTCGTCGGACATCTACAAATGAACACAACACAAATTCACTTTAATTTATAATGATTCAAAGTTAACTACTTCCTAAGTGTCGTTTCGCGCCAGCCGCTAAAGGGAATGCAAGCCTTCACACAACTGAATATGCACTTGCGTGTTTCCAAACAGTTTTCTTGCAATTCGCGGCAGTCGATGCAAAATGGTTAAAAGTTTCCACGACTGTCTTCTGAAAACACAAATTAGAATGATTGACTTTCTGTTTTAACCTTGATCTACCCATTTCTGAGTACAGGCCTGCTGCTGGTCTATTCAGTATTTCTTGTTTAAGGTCAGAGTCTGTCTTAGCCCTTCATATCTTTGTAGGTCATCGCTCTATTTTTGGCTCTTTTCCTTCTAGGGGTTGCATCAACTTTTTTCTCTTTTCAGCGTGGCTTAATTTGTATTGTATCAGACAACTGATAAAATGACTAATATTGGATAAAAGTATAATATATACATGGGGGACCGAAAATTGAAGACTTTAGAGTCTAGGTAAGGGAACATCTATGCCACTTGAGTTCTGAGCTACAGTTCTAGAGCATTCAGTCTAAATTAACCCGAGTTTTTGTGTTTGTAACATTGTTTCAAAGATCAATTTTCTCCATATAACATTTTTTATCAGATGATATAAAAATAATGAAAATAATATAAAAGAACGCTGCTAGATTTTTCCAAATATGTGGTTCACAGTTTGATGGAAGACGCATGGCGCAATTCTACCTTTGTTCATAAAATTCCTGGAAACTACAGGAATAACACACAACCCTCTAACTCTAAAAATACCATCTCTCTTATTCTTCGAGTTTCGTTTGATCATTTTGTTGGTTGAGTGGTCCAAAGGTCGCACTCAATCAATCCAGGTTCAATCCTCTGCCTACCTCCAATATTGCACGAGAAACATTTTCCGCTTATAATGATGATAGTAGGAGGAATTCAAATATTGCCAGGTCATTCATAATCTGAGAATGTTTGTCTTCAAAATTGTTTAAAATCTGCTAAAATCATATAAAACATCTTGACATTTATCCAGCTGTTTAAAAATTTGCTCTAATCAAAGGATAATTGACTGATTTTATGACCGATTAGTTTAATCCTTATTTAATAATCACTTTCGTGTCGTATAGTGGGGATGAAAGTCAAAGTAATGTAGTATTAATTAACTAGTGATTTAGTAGACGATATTTGCTTTTTGAAACTCTAATAAAATTCGGACAAATAGCCCCTAAATCTACAAATAATAGTGCCAACTTCTTTCAATTTAAAGTGTATCAATTATTCAAATGTTAAAAGCAAAAAATAAAACATATTTTCGGTGTCATTAAATTATTAGGTATTTGTCAGTGGCGGCTCGTGACTTTTTAGTGTGCTAGAGTGCTAAGATTGAAAAAAACGTCATGATTGATGTTGTTGTGGCCGAAAATGAATTTAAAAAAATACAAATGTAAATATATATTGTATGAAGATTTTCAAGATTTTTCAGTTTGGGGGGGTCATTGACCCACCAAAACTGAAAAATCTTCATACAAGATATGTATTTTTTTTAATAAAATAAAAATCATTTTCGTCTACAACAACATCAAAAACGTCGTATTTTTCAATCTCAGCACTCTAGCAACCTAAAAAGTCACGAGCCGCCCCTGGTATTTGTATTACATAAATTAATACATTCAGTGTGCAAGTCATTTGATAACATGCTTCTTGACATTAATTATGCTAACTAGACCATGGTAAATAATGGACATAACTGAACAGTTACATTTTGATACTGCCGTGAAAGTCAAATGATAATAAAAATATTTATGAAATGCAGTCGCTCATACATAGTTGTATAATATTTTTAACATACTTAAGTTGTTGAATCATAATATTATTCATGCACCATTATTTAGCATACATAATAATATTATTTCTGAATGCGGTAGGAATATGATATTACATTTTCACCATACTTTCCAGGTAAAGTGGTAAAACAAGTTATGTGTGTTACAATTTACTGTGGCATATCCAATAACCAAATCAAATATCTTCTTTAGATAACTCTACAAAATGTTTTTCTGTTTGTTAGGTTATATGAATATATTTATATAAAGGAATAATAGTAATCTAACTTATTAATATAATGCTAATGATTGCATTCTGGTATGAAAACCTTTTTTCGTGCCTAATCAAGAGTTGTTTAGGGTCGCAAAAGGTTGAATATCGTCTTGGTGATAGTTAATCTCCGATAGGAGAGGAAACCGGGCGAAGAATAATCAAGATTCCAAAAATATTCTATATGATCCTGATAATTTCGTTATTATTGATAATTAATCTGTGGTCAAAAATTATTTTTGACGGCCATAAAATGTTTTTTTTTAGTCGCATTCTGGTGTTAATTTATTACTTTTTGTATTATAAAATATCGGAAGCAACTTGGTGACCGTACTCATTCAAATAATTCCTTTTTATTTAGCTTGTGATAATATTATGAATGAGTTTTTAACTTGACGGCCTCCATGGTCGAGTGGTAAGACGCTTGACTACGAATCCAAAGGTCGCGGGTTCGAACCCGGCATTCGCAAATAACTTTTACGTAATTAATATGTGGCATAACAAATTTAATTAATATAAAGTATATTTGTGGCACGTTCCAGAGTGGTAGGTCTCTCAGTATCGCCCTGGTGAACGACCACCATTCACAATCTAAACGTTGCTTGATTGAAATGGCTTTAGCCATTTGTGACCAGATCTGATTAGCCAGGTACTTCCCAACCTTTCTCTTCCCCATCTCATTCCCCTCCCCACTACCTTCAGACTCACAACATACCCCAATTGGGGATGCCATAGTTCCACCGGCTCTAGGCGGTTGGGAGCAGTTGGGACTCTTGTGCAATATTCACTAAAAAAAAAAAATATAAAAAAAACTTACATCACTGGAATCCATTCTATAAGTCCCATTATGCTTATTCTGCATTCTCCTGCTGAACTGGCTATCGTCCTCCTGGCGGGGTCGGGTGATAGTATCAGAGCTGAAGGTCTGCCTCCTCTCCTCGGCGAGGGTCTGGCCGTGGGGCTACCTGGTCATAGTCCTGTAGGCAGACAGACTGTTGCCGTTGCTGAGGTGGCCGGCGTAGCTGTTATCACCATTGCTGTAGTTCATTCCTTGGACCACTGTCTCCAGACTCGGCCGGACCGTGCGCTTCTTCGGAGGAGTGAATGTGCGAGAGTCGCACTTCTGCCGCTGCAGGCCTGAAAAAAAAAAGAAATGAATTAATTTGGAAATAAAACACATAAACTTTGTTTATAACCACTTTATTATTTAATATTACGTCTACCGGTTTCGAAAGTACCCTTTCATCATCGGGACAATATTAAAATAAAATCAATTTTAATATTGTCCTGATGATGAAAGGGTACTTTCGAAACCGGTAGACGTAATATTAAATAATAAAGTGGTTATAAACAAAGTTTATGTGTTTTATTTATAAATATGGCAAGCCACAAAGTAAATGCTTTTTACGAATATGTAATTAATTTGGGTACAAAATACCAACATATACGGTTAATGTAGTACATATTATGTTTGTTGATTTTTGAGGCGTTAAGTCATGTGCTATATCCTTCTTCTTGTCAATGATTCGGACAGTCTTGCAGGGTCCATTATCTATCTGTTCTATTAATACATAAATAAGTATATATTAGCTTTACTCTCCAAAGCTGGGAGTTTTGTACTGGGAATCTATCTACATATAGGTGCTGCAATAGAACACAATTGAAAAAAAAGAAAATATTTATTGCATTTATATACATCGATTTAAAAGGAAACGGATTTCGCCAATTTACGTAAGACCTTTCGACTCTTAGGTCCCAGACAAACCGAGAAATTGATTATCTGTTCAAGAAATAATTTTGATATTTGAAAATGTTTGATCAATTTCACCCGGAGTAAAATAAAATTGGCCTTACTTCGGGCACACGGATACGCCCACAACGCACTTAAATCAGTTTATCTCTCCAGTGCGTCTGATGGATACTGATTTGAGGGGAATTGGTATGGTAATATCACCAATATACGTATGGAAAATTCATACCTCTGGTGTCATGTATATCGATGGGTGAGAAACAAAAAAACTTATCTACAAGTTCAGGAGAGCAGAAAATAATTATTTTCTTTCAGATTAATTCCATGCCTTTTCAGCAAAACCAGAAAAGGCATGGAATTAAAAGTTTCACATAAAACAAAGACATTTTCTCCTCCAATTGCAGTAACAAGTTTTTAGATATATTTTAAAAATTCATATTGGTCTCATGACCCTCAGATTATTTCATTACCTATCGATTTTTCGTAGATACATCTTTGTGTAAAGGATAGAACCGATGGTTGGGAACATTTCTGCGTAAACTTAATAACGCATTTTTTGTGGATCCGTTTTTGTGTTTATCACCCATCAATATCTATGGGTGTATGGGACTTTCATTGAGAACTGTGCATATACTGAAAACGCTTTGTGTGGTTCGTGTATGATTCGTCGTGCTCGTAGAGTGCGGAACACAAAATTAAGACAGATTTTATACATTCTTAAAAATAAATCCGGTATTTGCAGTTCATGGTAATTATGGCATTTCAATATTGCGATATGCATGCCCTAGTCAGTTTAATTAATAATTTTATTTATTTATTAACGCCCTAGTGGGCCTTTTACAACAAACTTGTACAATATATTGATGTTGACAGGTAAAGCATTATATGATAGTACATGATACATTAAAAAATAAAACAAAAAAGTACATGCTTCTTGAAAAAATCAAAATAAATATATAACCAGTGGTAAATACAAAATGCAATATACAAATTACAATAATACATATAAAAGCATAGAAGAGAAAAATATATATTCACTATTGTCTGGTAAACTCGTATAAAATTTTCAAATGTTTTGCCTGTAATGTTTTATGATTTGCATAGTAAAACACAACTACAATAGTCTTTTTGAAATTGATTCTTTCCAAAGGAAGAAAACAAACCACACCGCTACAAAGGTTTTCACAAAAGTCTCTTTTTACACGATTTTGAAATAACAGTAAAAAAAAGCATAACCCTTTCTTAGAATTCCTTTACTACTGACTGATACAGCAACCTTTTCATTCCTAAAGTGCGAAATATATGAAGGATAAAGGTCCTCCATTCGAAATTCTTTTACTTGTAGATAATGGAAGATTCATTTCTTCTTTTCTATGCTGTATTCTTTTATATGCAGTATTCTTTGGAACGTATCCCAAGCAAAAACAGAATTAAGTATACATTGTTACTTAATTATTGGACTGTCAATTTTTTGTTTTGATGATTCAGATATGCTTTATTTTATACATTGATTGATAAGATGATAAAATAATTT
Organism: Drusus annulatus; assembly: GCA_022651775.1. NCBI lineage: Eukaryota > Metazoa > Arthropoda > Insecta > Trichoptera > Limnephilidae > Drusus > Drusus annulatus. The sequence goes on from JAGWCC010000338.1 coordinate 483,060, forward strand.
CTCATCTCAGATAAAATAAAGTGCTCATATAATATACAAGTACTTATAGAAGATAAGAATATAAACGAAAATATAAATTTATAAGGTCAGGTTGAGTTGATACTTTCAACTGTTTAAATAATAATCGTAACAGTGACATTGAAACGTTTAGCGATTTTTGAGAACGAAAATTTATTTACATTGAAAAAATGTGTTATGTCTGATAACAATTGAACGTTTTTTTTCAATCAATAATAATACTTGCCTAATTTTACTGTCTCATTTCTGTGTAATATTAATAGCCTTATGGGGTTTGATTGGCTGTGGAATGAACCGTCAAGAGAGAATTTATTTTTTATCAAAATTACACTGTGGTGCAAATAGAAAATAAGGAGCAAGAAGAATCTAAAAAGAGCAAGAAGGATAAAAAAAAGAAGCTAGAAGAAGGAAGAACATATTAAAAGAAGAAAAAACAATATTTGATCCATCCCATAATCCCTGTTTATCCTAAATTCCAGCATTAGCTCTAGGTTGCTGTGTATATCAGCTGATTGAATTCCAACTTCCTTCCGATCTCCAGAGCACATGTTCCAAGTCTTTACAAATCGGTGGCCACTTGTGTACCAGGCGCACCGGGACAGGAGTGCTCCTGGCTGGGTTGGTTCACTTGTATCGTATAGAATTTAGGTAGGTACTACAAGGCTAGACTATATTGTCTATGCATATGATTTCTGAATAATAATAATATAATAATAACAGTGAATTTATATAGCCCAGTTTTGTGATAATTCACCCTCAAGTACGCTTCACACTAAATTACCTAACCTAGTATAACATTGAGAAAATATTATGTAAAAGATGTGTATGCAAATGAAAACTATCTTGAATCATGATCATTATCATAAATCATGAAAAAATGTTCAGGCATGGGTGTAACAGTGAATGTGTACATCAACAGATATGGATGAACGCATCCATTTTCACGCTTCAATAACGTTAGGTTAAGTCAATACTTTCAACGGAATAAATACAAATTGTAGCAGCAATATATCAAATAGACAAATTTCTTTACATTGAAATGTTTTGACCGATAACAAACTTATTTTTTTATAAATTTTCCTTGCAACAATCAAATTAGCCCAATATAGCGCAAACCATTTTTATAGGCATGTAGATTAAAAACGAAATACAGTAAAGTTTATTTTTACACGGTCATTTTTTACACGATTTTGATACAACACGGTCAATAAATCGTAATGGGTTCTTAGAATTCCCCTAACACCGACTGGTTCAGCAACTTTTTCGTTCCTAAAATACGAAAATATATGAATGATAAAGGTCTACCGTTCAAAATTGTTTTACTTGTCGATAATACACCTGGACATCCCGTATTGGAACACCCATTTTCCTTACATTTTAATTTTATTTATCTTGTTGAAATATAAATCATGGGTTTGGTCCATGTCTGTCTCACTAGAAGATTCCTGTGTGGAGACAGACGTAGTGTACATAAATGATATGATGTTAAATGTAAATATTAATAAAAATATAGTAAAAAAGGAAAACATTTAATTCATATAAAAATAATAAAAAGTATATTTGCGGCACGTTCCAGAGTGGTAGATACTCTAAGTATCGCCCTGGTGAAAGTACCTTCAGCCTCACAACATACCCTATTTGGGGATGCCATAGTCTCACTGGCTCTAGACGGTTGAGAGCAGTTGAGACTCTTGTGCGGTATTCATATAAAAAAAAAAAAATTTGAAAAAAGAGAAAAGATGAAATGAAATGAATATGAGAACAAAGTTATTACATGGAGGTTACATTTTATAGATATTGTTTAGGAGTAAGAGGTTGTGGACATAAATAAAAAGTAATAAAAAAGGAAAAAAAAAAATGATATACTGTATTTTTTAATGCGGTTTATTTTTACACGGTATTCTATGGAACGTATCCCCCGTGTAAAAACAGAATGAAGTGTTTCATATTGTGTAAGTCATAAGTCAGTTATTAGTATAGTAGCATAGTAAAACTGTAAAAATACAGTCTGATATGGGCGCCAGCCATTTACAGAGGAATTAGAAACATTATCGTATGAAAAAGGTAATATGTATGGGCAGAACTTGAAACCTGATCTTGACTTCTCAGTGCTAAGCCCACAAGCACAACAGCCTATAACCTAGGAGGCCTAAACAAAATAAAATTAACTGTATTAAATTTGGGAGAATTATTTACGCATAAATAAAAAAAAAAAAACAAAAATAATTATATATTATTATATACCACTCAACACAAAACTGTATAACTAATTTAAGAAAATGATATATTGCGAACTAGACGCATATACTTATCATGGTAACGGATCATTTTACATAAAATTATAAAATGCAATAAATTACAGTACTGAATCAAAAGAGATAAATAGCAGTATTTAATTGTTATCAATGCAGGTTGTTTTAATTATGTCAGTATTTATGTAATACTGCATTTAAATAATCAATTTTATAATATTTTCCATGCATGTACATTTATATAATCAACTGTGAAAACAGATAATAAGAAAAAAAACTTTGCATCAAAAAAAATTACCAAAGATTTATATATTTTTTTTCAATTTACAGAATAAAATATAAACCCTCATTACTAAAAGAATCATTAGAAACAAACGTGATAAAATTTTTAAATATGAAAATTTGTCTTGTTTTTTTCATAGTAAATTTTTCAATATAATATTAACTTTATTTAACACGCCTAGGTTATATGCTCTCAAAGAATTAGATGTCTTCCTTGCAATCAGAGCATTGTTTTGTATTATAAATTACTTAGAGTATTTATTTTATGAATTCTGCCACGAATACATTCTGAATTATTGTAAGTTTTTGCAAAATGGATGCATCCATATAAATAATAACTGTAAAGGTTCCAAGAAAAGAAAATGTATCCTAAACCGGTTTTCATAATGCACAAGAAAAAAAACCTTGGCAAAGAGCAATAAATAAATAAATCATTGAAGTAAAGTTCACAGCACAGCATTCACACCGGGTCATTTGTGGTTTCAAACTGGTTTGCAGTTGTAGTTGTTGATTCAGGGATAAGTAAACCACAAGTACAAGGTGATAAAGAAGAACCTTTTATTTAAATGCAATAAAAATATGGAAACTTCAATTTGAGGGCATTTTTGAGTAGGAATTTTTTCTAATTTTTATTATTTCCTGGTAGTAACCGCCCGAATTGGACTTTCTTTGTGAATTGAGTGGAAAAGGCAAAAAAAAAAAAAACATTTATTTCTTGTTACACCTCGAGTTTCTGGACACCATATTTAAATGTTTTTTTTAAGGTTGAATTAAGTGGTGTTATAAGAACGAATCGGCAATGAAAAATATATAGTATAGGAAGAAATAAGAAGATAAATAATTTTATTGTTTTAAGTGTTATTATTTACTTCATGTCTCTACGTTTGTAAATTTAGTAAATATGCAATATTTAGAGCATGACAAACAACTTACAAACAAAGGTCATTAAATAAACAAATTTAGGATTGTTTGTGTAAGAATATAAATTATATTCCTTGATATAACTCCAATATGGTGTTGTGCAATGTTGCAATTTGAAGCATGCTTCAGGCTTGGAACACTTGAAATTTAAAAAATCCATAAAGTATTGTAGTAATAATTATTTATTGATTGATTAAGGTAGGTAATTTATAAACATGACATCACCTTTGAACACACTCCAGATGTCATCTGTAGTATGATGTCATTCTATCTATAACTACAATCTTTTGACACAGAGTTTTTATGTGATTTATCATGAGAACCTGATTATTTCTTTGTTATATTTTTGCAAAAGAATGTTAATTACGCCAAAAACAAATAATCACCATGTTTGTATGAATGGACTAGAAGTTACTACCCGGTTTCACCAGTGTTAATAAGCAAATAGCCAACCTTGGAGTATGAAATACACATGGAGAGAGAGCTAAATATTTTTACCCAACCAATACAAATTTGCGATAAATCACTTTCTCCGGGTTTTTACGTTGTATACCATGAGGGAAAGAGTCAAGAAAAATCTTCATATAATATTGCAGCACTTCTAATTAAGTAAGAATGTTCTCCGTCTGCGCTATCTTCACATCATCGAGTCGTATAACTTACGTCAACAGATTTTGAGGTTATTTCCTATATTTGTGTTGATTAAAAAACTTACAGTGGTTATACAAATAAATCAAACATAATGTTGATATGTGCTATGCGTGAATGTTCAAATAAGAGCACACAAAGATTATAAAACATCACTTTTCAGAGGTATTTCAACAGTTTTAAATATTTTTGACCGAACTTTAGAATTTTCACATTTTTAATGATATAAAGACATAGAATCAACCAAAAGCTTCCTACATTATTTAGGCAAACCTTCTGTTATTAGTGTTTGTGTGATATTTTGTATTTATAAATAATTTTGATGTTGTATTGATATTGTTTGATGTGTTCAAATATGTTTATTAAAAATGTCCAAATTCCATGTGGGCGGTAACTAATAGGCTATCCTTTAATATATCTTTGTCTCTTTCTATCGAGTCAGTATAAAGTCAACCGACCTGATTACACTGTTTTGCAAAGGTACCTCTCCATGGAGCCAACATAATTTTTTAAGCTAACACAAACTATCCGAAACCTGTTAGTTATAATGACATTTGTTCACTAAACTAATTCTGTACATGTGTGCCATGCTCTAAATTTTGCATAATTTCTAAATGTACATTGGTAGACATGAAATTAAAAAGAACCCAATTATTTTTTACTTTGATTTGAATTTAGGGTGTGTATTATTATTATTTTGTAGCCTGATATTGACTTCAGTTATTTCAATCTTCAATCAATAAGTCATCGTTATACATAGTGTTCAGAAACTTGAGGTATAAGCAGAAAAAATAATGTTTAATTTCGTGTGATTTTTGCAGTAAAAAAAATGGTTGAATAAAAAGTTTTAAAGTGCAATTACAATATAAACAGGAGTTCCATCCTACATTAATCACAGGTAAAGTACGAGACTAACTAATTTAAAGAGCCAACAATGGACCCGGCATCAACTGGAGCGAGAAATTGATCCATTAATAATTACGTACAATAAGACTGACAAATGAAATCTTTTGCGCTCACTGAAGTGAGACCATGATCTCATGTTTTGGCATCCACTTGAGATATTACATTTTAATACTGAATGCAACATTTTATATGGCAAGATTGGCTTTTTTCAGCCAAATTTATTGGCCTGTACAGGTCAACAGATAGTAACAATCAATTATTGTGGCACGTACGGCAGACGTATAATTGTTTCGACTGCTTTGATTAATCCTCTTTCCGGTTAAATATAGACTGGTTTTATAGTCCCAACTGCTCCTAAATATCCGGAGCCAATGGGACTATGGCATCCCTAATTAGGGTATATTGTAAGGTTGAAGGGAGTGGAGGGGAAGGAAATGGGGAAGAGAAGGTTGGGCAGTAGCTGGCTATTCAGATCTGGTAACCAAACACGGATAATTCCATTTTAAGCAACGTCTCGATTCTGTGGTAATGGTGGTCTTTCACCAGGGCGATACTGAGAGTATATATATATATATATATATATACCACTCTGAAATGAACCGCAAAAATACTAAGCATTATTTTTTATAATTATATGTGAAAAAACTAGGAATGTAACAATACCGATACGTCTTCGCGAATAAAAAGCAAAAAAATTCTAACATAATGTTTAAAATTCAATGTTCAACTTTTTTTTAATAAATAAAATGACAATGTTTTCGGTTTTTTTTACTTATATTAGTTCTATTTTAGTATTTTATTTCCAATTTAGAAATTCATTTAAAAATTAAATCAAAATTTCATTTATCTTCGAACTTGCTCTCTTTTTTATACATCAATGTTTTACAAGCAATAAATAGCAATTTTGTAATCTATTGAGTCATAGTGTGCTGGTTCTATCGGAATCGCTGATAAACGAATACAATAATCGGTATTGTATCGGCAAAAAAGTTTCATTACATCCTTAGATATAATATATAAATTTAATTTATGTGTTATTATAAAATGGAATTAAAAAATTAATATAATGGGTAATAAGGTTTCAAATTATGTTTTGTACAGAATAAAAAATATTTTAACCCTTTGTTTTCTGCAGAAGTAAACTATTTGCAAAAATATGATCGTTACAGCAACAGAATAAATATCGACGAGGTACCATTCAAACTAGACAATTATTCTGTGTTTGACTTCATTGCCCCAAAAATGTATAATTCAACTCTCATTAAAATTTCAAATATGAACTCTTTGTGTTTTACAAAAATGTAATAAAAAACTGGATAAAAGCAAAAGATACCAGCCTCTTCATATGCTAAAAATTAAAAAAATTAACTAACTTATCCAAGTTTGTTTTGAATTTGAAATAAAAATAAAAAAAATAAATTTAAATAAAGTTTGTTAAAAACAAAAATACCAACTTAATACCATAGGCAGATAAATTCTTAACTAACTTATCTGCTGTGATTTAAAAAAAAAAAAATTAAAAACTTAATTTGATAAACATTTTGAAAAGCACTGTTTTTAAGGGAGAAACTACAACAGGATTATGAAGTAAACGCACTGGCTTTTGCCTATGTGGGATTTTTTGTTGCATTGTTCTTCCTTATTTTCTTTTATAACATTGTTTATAATATGTTTCTTTCTTTTCTTTCTTTTTAATTAATGTTTTACTTTTGTAATCTTTTTCTTTTCTAATTTAAAATTAAAAAAATGTATGTGACAAAAAATCAAATAAAAAATAAAAAATAAAAAAAACATATAAATTTAATTTATGTGTTATTATAAAATGGAATAAAAAATTAATAAGGGGTATTTTAACCCTTTGTGTGCTGGGCCTTTTTTCATAATATGTTCGTTCGTCGAAATATCGGCGATAGCATTCAAACGATCAATATACTATTCTGTGTTTGACTGTGTTCTCCATACAAGTAAATTCAGCTTACTACAGCAATTTCAAATATGAATGCTCTTTGTGTTTTAAGGGTACAATGGATTGAAATTGCATGGCATAAAAGTACGCTACTCTAATCGGCTAATACTGAATATGTATGATTTCAAAGATGCTGGCTTTCAAATAATAATTCTCGTTTATTTTTCAGTTTGTTGCGAAGAGCAAGCGAATCTTTTGCAAGGCCAAAAGATAGAGTGAGATATCATCCGAGATGTATTTAAAAAAAACAGTTGAAACTTTTTACTTTAATAAAAACATTTTGAAAAGCACTGCTTTTAATACCCGACAGTTCCACAACAGGATGATGAAGTATAATCCTATAAGGCCCAAACTAGATTATTTTTTGCAGCTGCCCTGATAAGTGATCTATAAACATGTCGGGAACCGTTTCACTTGACTTTCTCGCATTTGTAATTTGTTTTCAAACACACAAAAGACTACTTTTAAATAAATCAACTGAAATGTATTTTTTGCAAGACAATATTCTATAACTTTTTTATATGTAGGTATACTATTCAAGAATTCCGCTGTAAAGAACCAGCGTTATCATTACACATGTACACAATTGATATTTAAATATACCTGCTTATGCAAATCTTATGTGGTGGACTTTCGAAAATATTGATTTATTGATCAATTGAGCAGCGAAGAAGTTTGAAGAAAGAAGATACATTTTTATATAGAGCCCGTAAAGTTTAAACAAATCTAAGGCTAGATATTCAATTATGTTGATTGTTTTCCTTTTGTATATTTCTATTATGTATAATTATAATATTATTTAAATATCATCACTGTGCGCTATGCACACTGAAGAGATAGACCGATAAAAGTGTGTTGTGGGCGTGTCCGTGTGCCCGAAGTAAGCTCAATTTTTCAAACATTTCCAAATATCGAAATTATTTCTTGAACAGATAATCCATTTCATCGGTCTGTCCGGGGCCTAGGAGTCGAAAGGTCTTGTGTAAACTAGCGACATCAGTTTTCTTTCAAATTGGTGTGGATCGCACTTCTTGGGATTATCCGTTCACTGACTATACATTACAAAACCTCAGCCATTTTTTAAGGGGATTCGAACCCACTCTGCCACAAAGTTTTCTGCTAAGCCATGTCTGCAAAAGGCTGCCGTGCACAAATATATTTACATGACATATATATGTACTGGGGCTTTAATAAGAAAGCATTATTCTGAAAGTACACTGCAGAAAAGTGGTGGGCAGTTCTACCCACAATACGACTCTGCCCACACAGTGAGATGTAAAAAGAGAAAGAAAATTCAAATCAGTGCCAAAGTTTGCAACAAACACACTGCAAAAATTCTTCTACGCTTAATTACACTCAACTATTTTTAAGCACTATCAAAAGCAGTGGTAAAAATCAACAATTAAAGTAGACACAGGTCATATTATGGGTCAAAATTTTATTTAAATGAGAGGTAGAGAAGCAAAACTGCCAAAAAAGCATTTTTTATTTATTTTTAGTTTGCAATTGATTCTATATTGCAAGCCCCATAGACTAAACATAATGTTTTAAATAATGAAAAGATATCTTTGAATAAGACTATGAATATTATTTTAATTTTTATGAATGACCAGTTTCGCTTAGCCCAAGCATCATCAGGGTACAAGTTTAAATTAAATAATATTTGTGGTCTTTTACAGTTATTTTTTCATTTATTTAAATAAGTCAAACTACAAAGTGATTGCTTTCTACGATTTTATTTTTAATAATGGTTTAATTTGCCTGAAGTAAGGTCAATTTTTCCTTAGTTCGGGTGAAAATGATCAAACTTTTTTAATATCAATAAATATAAATTTAAAAAGCTCAAATATGCAATGCATATAATCCGATGTTTACTTATTTAAAACACCCCAAAATTTGGACAATGTTGTAGAAATTTTTACAACCAATTAGCTTTCTACACCTGTTGATATGATAAACAATACACTATCCTTTATTTAAAAATTGAGTTTTACTTAACGTCCACTGGATTGGACGATATTGCGAGACAGATTGAGAAAGGAACTAAACAAAGGGATTGAATATAGAACCAAAAACAAATACCACAAAAAAGCCACTTTACAGGTGTTTCATAGAATAATGATTTCGAAAATTGACTCGTTCTCATGCTAGAGACGTTAACTGTGAATAATAAGGCGGTGAACTAACGTAATGATCATAAATCGTAATGGAATAACTTTTTTTAAGGGAACAATATTGTGATATACATTGTTGTTTTTTTAATAATCGGGAATTTCAACATCGTCGATTTGTTTACATCTATAATTATGTTTATTTGTTTTTGACAACAAATAAATTATTCACTTTAAACCAGAAATTCTAATATTAGGATGATTATTTTACTCAGTTATAGAGATAAGAAGTGATATTATTAATAATCATAAAAGTTAATTGATTAAATTGTATTATAATGTTCAAATTGACGTACCATATTCAGCGTTGTCCAGGGAAGCAAAATTTTGCTCCAGATTTTGAAGGTGATCAATGGTGTCATAATCTTGCCAATTGCATTCAGTTCTCCACTTCAGAATATCAATATCTCCATTTCCAGAGTTAGTAGAATACAGCCTAAAATATTCACAAGAAATTTAGATAAGAAGTCAAACGCAACGCAGATGTCGACAGTAAGGTTGTGACGTTATACACAATACAAAACACAACAATAAAACTAATAAAACATCACGTATTTACCATGTTTGATCATTTTCCATATCCAGAGCCTGGACATCAATGATGTCCAGCTCTTTACTTGAATTATATTCCAATGAATTAATCATCGTACTATTTCTGTTTTTGACATTTGGCAAAAAAAAACTGTTATTTTTTTATAAGTTCATATTGAAACTTTCGAACGATGTTTTTCGACTACACAAGCGAGTTACAAATACATATTTTACTTTCACGACGACGTATTAGCAAGAGGCATATTGTCAAAAACTAAATCGAGAGATATAAATAATTAGTGTAAAATCAGTCGAGGAATCACAGTTATCAACGGTTCTCTGTGGTGCTCTTTCCTTTGCTATTCGTAGCGTTGTGACTAGCGTTGTGACAGTTTTGAAAGAACTGTTTCAAAGAAGTACTTCTTTTGACAGCAGTCCCAACTTCATTCATTTTTCATTGAACAAATACTTCAATTGAAGTTGGTTAAGTTGGTACTTCCGATTGAACAATCTATGGCATCTACTTCGAACTTCAATTTTTCATTCATTCGAAAGACTGAAATATTGCATCATCCACAGTTCAATTGTTCATTCCCTTCTTCCTTCGATTTTAGTTCGAAGAATGAATGAAGCAATGAAGTATCTTTTAGTTATCCGTTCCCTCGCATGTACCCGTGACAGTTTCTTATGATTTCTGTGCTTGTTTTGTCTATAGGACTATATAATCTCTACCTAAAATTATGGATGGCCGTTCAACGAGAAAGTGAAATATGGGCTTATTTTAAGGAAGTTGGGGTTTACCAGGCCAAATGCAACTTTTGTTCTAAAGTTATATCCATAAAGGGAGGCAATGCCTGTAATATGAATCGTCATTTGCGCAATATTCACCCTATTGCTAAGCAAACTGTCAAACTGTGTACAGTAAGAAATATTCAAATTGTACTTCAAGCCCTGAAAAACGTTCACATCGCTCTTACAGAAACTGAAAATTTCGCAATTACTACATTTGCTTTTTGCAAATTCTCTGTAAGGCTATGCATACTTATTGTACATCATTCCTTTTAAGGCATGATACCGCCAACAACTCAAACATATGGGCAGCTGTCATCGAGAAACAATAGACAAGAAACTAGTAATAGACAATTCATTAATACACACATAGAAGAAAGAAAGAAGTAGTTTTTCTACACGGTATAATTTTGTTATACAATAATGGAGGAGTGGGTTATGTGGTTGGGAGAGCTGTCCCGAATAAAACTATTAAGAAAAAACGTGACTATTATTTGGTACATTTATCGCTAGCAACCCCCCCGACGAGAAATGCTGTAATTAATATGTTACTTCAATTGAAGGGTTCATCGTGAAAGGTTCATTTTGAAGAAGTATCAATTCGTGAAGCATTCACAAATCTGTGAAGCTTTTCCCATCGCTAGTTGTGACAGTTTTGAAAGAACTGTTTCAAAGAAGTACTTCTTTTGACAGCAGTCCCAACTTCATTCATTTTTCATTGAACAAATACTTCAATTGAAGTTGGTTAAGTTGGTACTTCCGATTGAACAATCTATGGCATCTACTTCGAACTTCAATTTTTCATTCGTTCGAAAGACTGAAATATTGCATCATCCACAGTTCAATTGTTCATTCCCTTCTTCCTTCGATTTTAGTTCGAAGAATGAATGAAGCAATGAAGTATCTTTTTAGTTATCCGTTCCCTCGCATGTACCCGTGACAGTTTCTTATGATTTCTGTGCTTGTTTTGTCTATAGGACTATATAATCTCTACCTAAAATTATGGATGGCCGTTCAACGAGAAAGTGAAATATGGGCTTATTTTAAGGAAGTTGGGGTTTACCAGGCCAAATGCAACTTTTGTTCTAAAGTTATATCCATAAAAGGAGGCAATGCCTGTAATATGAATCGTCATTTGCGCAATATTCACCCTATTGCCAAGCAAACTGTCAAACTGTGTACAGTAAGAAATATTCAAATTGTACTTCAAGCCCTGAAAAACGTTCACATCGCTCTTACAGAAACTGAAAATTTCGCAATTACTACATTTGCTTTTTGCAAATTCTCTGTAAGGCTATGCATACTTATTGTACATCATTCCTTTTAAGTAGCGTTGTGACCGCTTCGCGGGAACTCCTTCAAAGAACGACTTCTTTTTGCGGCAGTCCCAACTTCATTCATTTTTCATTGAACAAATGCTTCAATTGAAGTTGGTAGTTCCCCGTGCCCGATGTATGGCATCTATTTCGAATTTCAATGTTAGCCTTTCATTCGTTCGAACGATTGAAGATCGCATCATTTAAAATTCAATTGTTCTTTTACTTCTTCTTCGATTGTAGTTCGTAGTATGAATGAAACAATGAAGTATATTTTTTAGCGTTGTGACAGTTTTGAAAGAACTGTTTCAAAGAAGTACTTCTTTTGACAGCAGTCCCAACTTCATTCATTTTTCATTGAACAAATACTTCAATTGAAGTTGGTTAAGTTGGTACTTCCGATTGAACAATCTATGGCATCTACTTCGAACTTCAATTTTTCATTCATTCGAAAGACTGAAATATTGCATCATCCACAGTTCAATTGTTCATTCCCTTCTTCCTTCGATTTTAGTTCGAAGAATGAATGAAGCAATGAAGTATCTTTTTAGTTATCCGTTCCCTCGCATGTACCCGTGACAGTTTCTTATGATTTCTGTGCTTGTTTTGTCTATAGGACTATATAATCTCTACCTAAAATTATGGATGGCCGTTCAACGAGAAAGTGAAATATGGGCTTATTTTAAGGAAGTTGGGGTTTACCAGGCCAAATGCAACTTTTGTTCTAAAGTTATATCCATAAAGGGAGGCAATGCCTGTAATATGAATCGTCATTTGCGCAATATTCACCCTATTGCTAAGCAAACTGTCAAACTGTGTACAGTAAGAAATATTCAAATTGTACTTCAAGCCCTGAAAAACGTTCACATCGCTCTTACAGAAACTGAAAATTTCGCAATTACTACATTTGCTTTTTTTGCAAATTCTCTGTAAGGCTATGCATACTTATTGTACATCATTCCTTTTAAGGCATGATACCGCCAACGGCCAACAACTCAAACATATGGGCAGCTGTCATCGAGAAACAATAGACAAGAAACTAGTAATAGACAATTCATTAATACACACATAGAAGAAAGAAAAGAAGTAGTTTTTCTACACGGTATAATTTTTGTTATACAATAATGGAGGAGTGGGTTATGTGGTTGGGAGAGCTGTCCCGAATAAAACTATTAAGAAAAAAACGTGACTATTATTTGGTACATTTATCGCTAGCAACCCCCCCCGACGAGAAATGCTGTGATTAATATGTTACTTCAATTGAAGGGTTCATCGTGAAAGGTTCATTTTGAAGAAGTATCAATTCGTGAAGCATTCACAAATCTGTGAAGCTTTTCCCATCGCTACTTTTAAGGCATGATACCGCCAACTCAAACATATGGGCAGCTGTCATCGAGAAACAATAGACAAGAAACTAGTAATAGACAATTCATTAATACACACATAGAAGAAAGAAAGAAGTAGTTTTTCTACACGGTATAATTTTTGTTATACAATAATGGAGGAGTGGGTTATGTGGTTTCATCGTGAAAGGTTCATTTTGAAGAAGTATCAATTCGTGAAGCATTCACAAATCTGTGAAGCTTTTCCCATCGCTAGCTATTCGCCTTTCTTTGAACGTCGAAACTCCATAGAAATGACACGGGATAGACACAGCACTATAAAATTATTTAACGAAGTACCTAATGAGTAGGTAGAGTAGCGCAGTGTGTAAATTTGTATGATTTTTAATAAAAGATATTATCTTATTCATGGCAGAGATCACCGTTAATAAATTAAAGCCGATGATATAAGCAAAAAATATAAATTAAGCCCTTAGAATTTTGTTTTATTTTGTAATCATTAAGTATTAAATGAAAAATACGAAAAAAATTCAAGAACGAATACTTTTATTAAAAGTTTCCAGGTTTCAATTAGAACCAACAATATTTTGGACACTTTTTGACAGACGAAAAGGGAATAAAATTATTGCCCGCATTAAGCAATAAAATGATATACGTAAAATGCATTTTTTAATTTAAAAAAAATAAGTATATATTTTCATACTACAAAGAGTTGTTATTTAAATTATTTTTCATATTATTCGTCTCAGCTAAATTTAAGTAAATTACCCGGTTAAAGTTTTTAAAATAATTTTATTATTTTCAATGTTCAATTTTAGATATTTTGTTTACGTTTTATTTAATTTTTCTCTTGCTTTTGCAGCATTTACGCATTTTGGTTATTTTATTTCGTTGATTTTTTTATGTCCGTTTATAAAATTTTATATCAGTGACATTTATTTTATTTTTTTACTTTTATGTATAAGATATAATATGATTGTACTACTTGCAAAGGCGCTAACTTTCTTTTTTATTGTGAATAAATTTATTTTGAGAAATTGTGTGTGAATTTAAGAATCTGAACCCGCTTCATTTCCTGGAAAGTTACGTTTGAAATTTGATAATTATTGTGGAACCGATAACTTCTACTTGAAGCCATTCTAATTATGATTCGGCCAATGTATTAATATTTCAAAATATTTTTTAATAAAACTCGATCTATACGCTTTAATTCTTAAAAAAAACTTTGATATAAAAATCTAACATGAATGATAAAAATAAACATATTGGAGGAAAAAATTGATTTTTTTGTCATTTTACAAGACCCTAGTAATTTAGTAACTAGTTTTAGTCTATGACCCATGAATCTCAAGTGGTAATTTTATGTTATTGTGTTGTGATGTTGTCAATTAGTTTAAGTTTGACCGTTTGACGTCCGACGTATATTGCGATGACTGCTTTCGAGGAGTTCGAAGTGTATCCTGAAATCGCGAAAGCAGTAGCCGAGATGGAATGGATGCTCCCATAGACGTGCAAGCTGAAGCAATCACTCATCCTTATCGGAGGCGACATTCTCATGAAAAACCGGCGCTTTCTGTCTGCCGATCCTGCAAACCGTTTGGGAAACTCTCAAAGACCCAAACGAAGGAAGTAAAATCATTACGTCAACTTGTCCGTTTTGGACTCTTTTCTTTGGAGTTTCTTTGATCATGTACAAGCCCTGGCAAAGACTCCTGATGGTCTGAGGTGACGATCTCGAGAAATCAAAGAGTCATGGAGGAAGGACTACAAAGGAAATTTTAGGAAAGGGATATTACTATTATGAGGTCACCACTACAGACAAAGGGCTTTGCAGAGTAGGATGGTCCACGCAAAGTGTAAGGTTTTGCATCTTTTTTTTTTAATAGTTAATTCCGCACTAGAGTCTCAACCCGTCTGGAGCCAGTGAGACTATGGCATCCCCAATTGGGATATGGTGTGAGGCTGAAGGTAGTGCGGAAGGGAAGGAAATGGGAAAGGAAGGTTGGGAAGTGCCAGGCTATTCAGATCTGGTCACCAAACACGGCTAAAAGCCATTTCAATCAACATTTTGATTCTGAATGGTGGCACAGATTCTTTGATCAGAGTAGGCAGTAGGTAAAACAGCAGATCAATTAATAATAGAGATAGCTACCAACAGATGTCACTGATTGCTATTGCATTTTTTCTGTAAAAGAACTGCCTAGACACTAACAAAGATACTAACACAAACGGGCTACTTAAACGCGCAACAGCTCACAGCATGCATATTCTGTGTAGTCTAGTGAACATAAAATAATCTACTCTGTGACGTTGGCGGCGTTTGGGCTTAGTTTCTGCTTTTAACACGTTATAGTTGGAAAGTCGGTGAGGCGCTCGCAGCGGTGCGGTTAAACTTCGCGCGTATTTTTGAAAGTGAGATTTATTTTTTGCAATAATTTCATATTATTTAATCCATATTTTTAATTCATATTTTTATGCGAGTACGGCAGGGTAGGCAGTGCTTATGTGCCTATAAAGAGTGCACACCTCTGTTACTGACTATCTTTATTGTGTGCTGCGTATCCAGAGTGATTGAATAAAATATAAGGTGTGTTAATGCACCAGCTGTTAAAACCCCATTTTTGTATTAATTTCAGGCATCTTGCGATCTGGGAACATGGCGCTTTGGGTTTGGACTTGGTGGAGGAACTGAAATGAAATCCAATGCCAAGCAGTTGAAGACTATGGTGAAGCCTTTGGAATGCACCATGTGTAGGTTTGCTCAAAATTTTATAATGAACTTTAATAGTTTTACGCTTCATTGTAATACTGTAATACTGATTATTAAAAGAATATGAAAATAGAAAAAAGCACAGAATATAAAATAATTAGGTTGTCACCGAGGTTCAAATAACCTCCGCACTTTCCCTTGGAGGTCCCGATAATATAATATATTATGCTAAACAACAGTAAAAATACTATTTAGTAACTAACTAATTAACCATCACGCCGTTTCTCTGCAGGGTTAGGCAGAGAGGACGAACCGCCATACAACTCTGTCTTGACACACACTCCTTTCTTCATTCACATTCATGCATCGTCTCATACATATTCTTCTGTTATTGGTCTGATTCAAGTATTTAATTCACTTGATCGTGCCATGTCTTCCTCGGGCGTCCCCGATTTTTTCTTCCATTTTTTTTTGCGTCATATATTCTTTTCACACTCCTTTCTTTGTTCATTCGCTCTACATGCCCAAACCATCTAAGCGTCTCTTTCTCAATTCTATTCATTAGGCTTACATCAGCCTTGCATTCTTTCCGGATATCCACATTTTTAACATGGTCACACATGATTTTACCGGTCATACATGGTTTTCAAGCACATACGCCTCAGGGATCTCATTTCTACAGCATTCAGTCTACTTTCATCCTCCTCTGCTAGTTCCATGTCTCATCAGGGTTGGTATAAATACTCCATTATGAACTGCTAGCTTTGCTCCTTTGATCAATTTTTTATTAGTGCCAACAGCGTTCAGTCCTGGAGTTTCCTGCATTCACTCTTCTACATATATGTATTCTAGGTATGTACATACTTATAATCCAGAAATCTGTTTTCAGAAGCATAAAAAATCCATGAAATTTGTACACCTTTTTTGTCTAGAATTTCGAGGTCAACACAACTATTTTCAGCTGGCAATTAAGTATCCATCATGATCTATGGAGCTTTGAAATATTTATTTGACTGTTAAAAAAAAGACATCATGCCACATTGTTTGTTCCATGCTTTCCAGTAAAATTAATGTTCAACAATGAACCCAGGTTGAAACTCTTAATAGAATATAAAGAGGAACTTTTTTGTTTTGCCTAGTTTGACCATGTAATCTAATTTATATTCATGGTTTGACTAAATAATTAACTTGCTATCATGATTCTTTGGTAGTTAGTGTCATTTATTTACTTACGTATTTCAGGGTGCCTTTTGAACCTGGATTCCGGAGGAATAAAATCCGCCAAGAACAGCATAGATCTGGTTGTAGCATTCGGGCTATTTCAGGCCCAGTAGAAGAAGGAGGCCTACTTGTCAGCCATTGTACTGTAGAATGCTGAGATGTCATTCTACTTTGGAGCAACTCCATTCAAGGTATACAAATCAAACGTAATTTCACAACTATTGTGCGAATATTACCGAAATGTATAATCGATTGAATCAAACGAGACCCTGTCCGGGGCTGTAGAGTATGTTTGTTTAAAAACCGTTAAGACTTGCTATTTGAAAAGCCACACAATGAAATTAAACAGCAATGTAATAAAAGTATGCATAGTTCAAATAACACTTGGGTAATAGCGATGGTGCCATTATGGCGAAATTAGTGAAAATAACAGCATACAAACCCTTTTCGCCTGTAACGACAATAACTACAATGTAACCAGGTATAGATTCAATGAGCAGGCGACTTAAACATAATATGCAAAAGCCTGGGAAGCATTACTCCAAATGATCGATGAAGATCGCTGTATTTTGTGAGGCTGAAGGTAAGACGAAGGTAGGAAAGTACCTTGCTATATGGCTAAAGCTATTTTAAGCAACATTACAATTGTGAGTGGTAGTCTTTTTTCACTAGGGCGATACTTTAGATTATCTACCACTCTAGAACGTGCCCCAAATAAATTATATTTAATAAATGTGGAATAACACAAATTACAAATAGAAAAATTATTTGCGCACACTGGGATTTTAACCCGATACCTCTGGATTGGAAGTTAAGTGCCTTAACCACTCGATCACGGAGGCCTCTGCACTGCTCCAAACGATTGATGCACTGACATGCGGTTCTACCTTAATCTGGTGTAAAACTAATGTATTTTAACAACTTCAATAAAATAAACACTATGTATTTTTTATTTAATTATCAAGTGGTAAGTAGTAAGACTGGTTAGTTGGTTGAATGTCCAAAGCGTCAGGTTCCCACCTAGGCATTTGGGGTTCAATGCTCTGCTAGCCAAGTCCTCTATCATTGCACAAGCAACGTTTATATATAATTATGCGATTTAACTTATCAACTATCGGGTCCGCCAAATAACTTTTTTTTTTTCAACTAGTGCTTATTTCGTGAATGGTAACACTTAGCTCATGTCTGATTTGACAGATAATTAGTTTTATCCTTCCGCTGAGCGAATATGGTTGTGTATACGCTTGAACAACGCTGGGAAATATTGCGACATTACTTTGAAAATCATGGTAATGTTGCAGAATGTGTGCGAAAATTGCGTACGGTTTTTGGAAGAAGAGAAGCACCGTCAGCTCCGTATGTTCGTTATCTTGTGAAAAAAGTGAAAGAAACTGGCATCCTCATCGATAAACCAAAGCGTGAAAAGCCAAAAACAGTGCGTACACCCGAGAATATCGATGCTGTGGCAGAAAGTGTGCGTGAAGCGCCATCAACATCAATTCACCGTCGTTCTCAACAATTGAACATTTCGGAGACATCATTGAGACGAATTTTGCATAAAGACCTTGGTATGACGCCATACAAAGTCCAATTGGTTCAGGAGTTGAAGCCAACTGACCATCCAATGCGTTTTCGCTTCGCTGAGTGGGCCTGCGATCGACTTACAGAAGATGCCGATTTTGCCAAAAAAATCATCTTTTCGGATGAAGCTCATTTTGATCTTGGCGGGTATGTAAACAAGCAAAATTGTCGTATTTGGGGCACAGAAAACCCGCACGCATACATTGAAAAGCCGGTACACCCAAAACGAGTCACTGTTTGGTGCGGATTTTGGTCCAGAGGCATAATTGGGCCATTTTTCTTTGAAAATGAGCAAGGAGTGGCCGTTACAGTCAATGGCGATCGTTATCGGGCCATGTTGAACGAATTTTTGTTCACAAAAATTGAAGAGGAGGATATTGGCAACATTTGGTTTCAACAGGACGGCGCTACGTGCCACACAGCCGAAGCTACACTCGATGTTTTGCGCCCTTTTTTCAAAAAAAAAAAGTTATTTGGTGGACCCGATATATTAGAACTGATTTATCAAAACAAATAAACTATATTATATTGAACACCGCAGAACAATCCCTACTGCACCCAGCCACCTGGAGTCAGTGGGAATATGGCTATATGAATATGTTGTGAGGCTAAAGGTAGTGGAAAAGTTAAGGAGATGGAGTTGAGGAAGGTTGAAGACACAAATAAATAGAATATGAAGAAATTAAAATAATAAATAATTTTCCATAGAAGTATGAAATCGTTTAAATATGCCGCTTTCTAATAGGGTCTTGATGACTTAATGGCAGAGTATTACTCCCGGATATATATGTCTCGGTCATGACCATTGTTCTTTTTCGTTTTTGGCTTTTTTCTGTTTCATATTTGTGTTTTAGATTTTTTATATTATTATAATATTTAAGAAATAATGTGAATGAAGCAAGGAGTGTGTGCCAAGACAGAGTTATATGGTTGTCCGTCCTCTCTGCCTACCCCTGCAACAAAACGGTGTGATGTTTAGTTAATTAGAAAACAGTTTTCCTACTTTATAATTTAGGTTATAAATCGAATAAATACACTAAATATAAATGAGGTTTTTTTATAATTATTTAAAACATGAAAATGTTTTGTTGTGTAAACTTTTGACTAAAAAATAGAAGGTTTTTTCGAAATAAATTATGTTGTTATCACTACTAGTGCCCTATCAAAACGATGGGTAAGCTTTTATTATTTTAATGCATTAGATTTCGATTCGAGTAAAACTCTCATTAATAAACCCTTAATTTACAGTTGTTAATTAAACTCAATTATGTTATATTTGTGATTCAACGAAATAGCTGGCAATTATATGGTTAACAATTTAATTTATCTTACCAGTAAATCTGCTAAGTATCGGAATGGTATTCTAAGTGCCCCTGTTTATCTGTGAATTAAAACTATCGCCCTTCGGATCTGAATTTTAACCATACACTTCACCACGAATACGCTTATTTAGCGCTCACTTTATAATTTAACCTGTCTATCTTTTATAGAGTATCTCAAAGGTTGCGTGTAAAGCCAAATAGGTGATGGCAGTGATATTGAAGTCTCTAGATGAGCCGATGAGTTATATTAATAACTAAATATGTAAATTTCGCACAAATTTCCGGAGCCAGTGGGACTACAGTTTCTTTAATTAGGTTATGTCATGAGGCTGAGCGGAAGGGGAGGGGGATAAGATGGGGAAGAGAAAGGTTGGTGTGTACCCGGCTATTCAAATATGGTCACTAAACACAGCTGAAGCCATTTCAAGCGACGTTTTGATTCTGAGTGGTGGTACTTCACCAGGGCGATACTTATCTACGAGTATCTACTACTCTGAAAGGGTATAAAGAGTGCAAGAAAATACGTTTTTTTAAGTAGTAATACGATGAAGATTCTGTGTGTTTTAATACTTATATGTTGCTCAATTGATTAACAGTATAGTGTTTATTCATTATTGATATTAGTTCTACAAGTCTAGACGAAACGAAGTTACTATTTTAGATTTCTGTTGTTTCTACCTATTTTTTTGGACAGATTTCCTCACACCCATAATATTAAACATGTCATGAAATGATCCACGTTATTTTTGGCAAAACTGGTGAAAAATGTTGCCACATAACGAAATTGAATAATTATTTACAAATTTCAGAAAGAGTAGTTATTGGAAGTCGACCAATTTGATTAAAATTACAAAAAATGTATTCATCACGAGGTCTATCTTGAAACTTGGGTAGAAGAAGGGTCACGAAATCACCTATGAAATTCGGCCAGAATTTTCGACGAAATTGTCAAATTCAACAATCGATGAATTAATACGAATATGGTTTCATCGAAATTTTATTTAGGGTTTAGCTACTAGCGAGGGAAATCTCAGACAAATTTTATTCATTGGCAAAGTTTCATGAACAGTATTTTAAAGGGAATTATGTTGGTACTAATTTAATGTTGGCACCGAAATGGCAATGATATTAAATATGTATGGATCCTCTGAAATAGATATACAGTTGGTATTATTTAACACAGTAGGAATATAAATTATGTAGGGATACTTAGTGCCTATTTACAATGAGTTGTATTTACAGTTCTAATAATTTTAAAGCGACTTGGCTTAAAACTTTAGTAATAATCAAAATTCGAAAATTAATAACCTTGAAAATTATTTTTAATGTATTTTGTATACGATCAAAATTTTATTTGAGCTTAAAGTTGACTAAACACATGCATACCTAATCCAGGGCACTAATTTATTTTGACACATCAAATTAATTCAGAAATCAAAAAAAGTTCTTAATGTTAAATTACTACCCTGCCTGGTGGAAAATGTTCTGCTTGAAAATCAATTGAGGTGTTTATTATTTCTTATTTTGTAACTGATAATTGTTCGTGGTAGAATTTGAATTTGAATTGCAAAAACCTTTGTAACGTATTTCCACTTATCGTTACAAGTTAAAACTGGTCCAGTCAAAGTAAGTAAGTGAAATTAAGTTACAAATGTTTTTAAATCATAAATTTATATAAAAAAAACTGGTGAATACAAAAACGTCTTAATTCTTTAATGTTATTAAAAAAGTGCATGAGTAATCAAATATGTACTTGCTTTTCGGAATGGTTAATTTGCAGAGCCAAGTTTGGTAATACCCATTTAAATCTGTTCCTAGAATACGAATATGTTACACCTAGTGGTACATCCTTATAAAATAGGTTGCCAGATGAAACTTTTTCTCTTCTACAGTAAAAAAAACGTATAAATTTGCCAGGCATTTGTGACCAGGTGATAAGTTTTTTTTATGTGACCGTTTTCATTTGGCTTAAAACGGTCAAATAAAATTTATACGTGATCTAATGTTATGGCTCCAGATATGGCAACAATGTGCCGAATAATATTATTAAAAAAAAACACACACACCATAAATAACGAGAAGAATGCTGTTTTGTGTCAATTCACATCCGCTGATTTTAACATACCGACAGCTTAGACTAATATAAATTCGAGTAGGTGTAAAATATATTATACCCATTTTACGAGATATACTAAAGAAGCATACTGAGATCAATTTAATCGAAATATATTTATTATTTTGTTGATCTTGGCTCCACACAGGAAGTCTTGAAATTTCATTCGAAACCCGCGTCATCTTTGGGGATGTTATGTGTAGGCTTAATGAGGAGGCAAGATAAAAAAAATCCTTGGACCTACACTAGGAAATGTATCATACAAACGTAAATGAATCTATGAGGATATTGGCAACATTTGGTTTCAACAGGACGGCGCTACGTGCCACACAGCCGAAGCTACACTCGATGTTTTGCGCCCTGTTTTTGAAGATCGCATTATCAGCCGCAGAGCTGATGTCGTTTGGCCACCTCGGAGCTGCGATTTGACACCGTTGGACTATTATTTGTGGGGTGCCCTCAAAGATAAATGTTACGCCGACAAGCCAGAGACAATTGACGCTTTAAAGGACAATATTCGTGAAGCCATTGGTGAAATACAGCTGCACACAATCGATAATGTGCTTAAAAATTGGACCGATCGTGTAGGCTACTGCATGGCCAGCCGAGGCAGCCATTTGAATGAAATTATTTTCCATTATTAACCGGAAGGATTGTACTTATAAATAAAAAAAGAAATTTGAGAAAATATTCAGTAGTTTTTTTTTTTTATAGCATTTTCAAAAAAAAAAGTTATTTGGCGGACCCTTTAGCAGGAATGCTTGTCGTTTGAACGAAGCTTCATTTATGCAAAATATATCGACATCCGAAGCGATTCGATTCAACAACATGATTGCCCTCCCCACTGGCATGACCATTGGCAAGTTGGTCCTGCAGGCCGGGAGATAAAACAACCTATGCTGCCGATGGCGAAGATAACCATCTGGAACATAGAAATGAATGCTCTCCATGATAGCTGAGTTTTCAGACCATCCACGAATCAATCTGAAGAAATGTGTTGCAATGTACACATCCCTTCTGACCTCTAGATGGTAAGTTCCGAGCATGCCCAAGAGAAAGTCGGTAGGATAGAGCCACAGGTAGTAACCGTACTCCCTCAAGTAAAGAAATCTCAGAAATTTCTTCTGAACCTTCTCCAACATGAGGGAGTACTTGACCTCGTGTGGACTCCAAACGATCGACCCACTCTCAAGTCTACTCCTTACTAATGAGTCATATAAAATTTTGAGAACCCGGGTGTCTCTGAACTTCCTTGCGGTGCGTAAGACAAAACCCAGCATTCTCAATGAATTGCCACAAGCCATCTCAGAAGCCAAAACAGACTGGTTAGTGGTAGAATGTCCAAAGCGTCAGGTAACCACCCACTAGGGCCGGTTTCAAAACATGTTGCTCCCTGTACAGTACGTACCGATTGCTTACCCTCCCCACAATTAAAAAAAAAAGAGATTCGAAATTCTTACGATAAAATGATTCTATCAACATGTCTAAAGTAAATTTAATAATATTCCGTCCTCGCAAAGCGAGCGGGCGGTAGCTTTTCCAAGTGACCTGGCGGTAGCTATTACACTCGTTTTTTTTTTAAAGAGAGAATCGCCAAGAGCCCTATACTCTCTGAATCTATTTTATATTCAATAAAGCCCACGGAATTTATCACATTAAAAAACGACTTTGCGTTTGGCGCACTTAGGGGTTAATTGGTTAACTTATCAACTAGTTATGAATATCAACCGGTTCGAACGGTAATATTCGGGTTCCCACGTTGGCATTTGGACATCAATGCTTTACTAGCCTAGTCTTACATATAGTCTTATATATAACTATGCTATTTAACTTATCAACTAGTTATGAATATCAACCGGTTCGAACGGTAATATTCGGGTTCCCACGTTGGCATTTGGACATCAATGCTTTACTAGCCTAGTCTTACATATAGTCTTATATATAACTATGCTATTTAACTTATCAACTAGTTATGAATACCGGTTCCCACGTTGGCATTTGGACATCAATGCTTTACTAGCCTAGTCTTACATATAGTCTTATATATAACTATGCTATTTAACTTATCAACTAGTTATGAATATCAACCGGTTCGAACGGTAATATTCGGGTTCCCACGTTGGCATTTGGACATCAATGCTTTACTAGCCTAGTCTTATATATAACTATGCTATTTAACTTATCAACTAGTTATGG